>VWZT01006657.1:32523-56160 GCA_013397055.1 Pachycephala philippinensis
AAAAAAAACCCAAAACCAACAACAAGGAAGATAACTAAATTATGTTTTGTGGATTAGTTTGGTTAAAACTGGATTTAAACTAATTACTTAAGAACCAGATAAAAGCACACTTACAGCAGACTGTTCTTAGGTTAGACTGGGAGTATCTGCATTAAGGCCCATATCTGTAGAGCTGCACTGGTTCAAATTTACCAACCCTTTCTGAGAAAACACTGGGAAACATATGATTCAGATACAGTGAAATTCTCCTTTGGAGGAGGAGATGCTGCAGCTAACCCTTGTGAAAGGGAACACACAGATACAGAAGATGATGGACATATGGAAAGCCCAAAAGGGTCCTAAAAACTTCTAAAGCACCTAACCAGAATTTTGATGGTGGAACAGGTGCACTACAGTCCCTTGGGATAGGTACAGGAGAGCTGCACATCCTCTTTCTCTCTAAAACCTTTTACTTAATTCCTGTCTGAAAGGCCTGTTGCTAAAAGGAATTGATTCTGCCCTCACTGCATTAGATTCTGTCATAGAAAATACATACACAGCCCTGACAGGTTGTCTTAACAGTTGTAAATATCTAAACCTAACCTGAATCATCCCTCATGTGTTCTGAGACTATGTGCTCTACAAAGCATTTGAAATATGAACACTTACTCAGAGATCACACTGATCCAAACAGTGTAATTTATCCCAGAGCACTTTCCAGCTCTGCACTGTGGCACAAAGCTGTATATAGACACTGGGGGACACACAGTCATACACACTTGCAGTCCTGTGGTGCAAGAATTCAACCTGCATACATGTTTTGTTTTCTTCTAAAAGCCATCCGTCCGTTTGCTGGCAGTGTCACAATTTTAACACTTATTTCTTGAAATCTGTCAGAATTAACATCACTGACCACCTGACGCGTCCTTCAAAAAAAGAAACATCCTTAACACTCTGGCTTGTTGCCTGTTTTTCAGCATGAAAAGCTACACCAAAGTTTTAAAAATACCCTAACAGAGAATAAAGCCTGGTCATTTCCCTTGTGAAACTTCAGAACATCTGAAAACACAAGGACACATTGTTCTGCATAAATCCCATTGGTGCCAAACACAAGAGAGAGAAAGGGATCCTATAAAGGATAATAGCAAAATACAAGTTTTGTTTGCTCAACTATCATACTAACACAAAAAAAAAAAAAACCAAAAAAACAAAAAAACAAACAAACACCAAGAACCAAAAAAACCCAAAACTTTCCTAGCAGAGGTTAGGGTCTGACAACGACAAGTCTTCATGGGATGTCAAGCACCCTTTATTGAGCAAAAGGTCAAAACTTTCCTGAATTTCCTATCCTTGGTTTTTGCCATGGTATCTGGTATATGTGTAACATCAGACGTGTCCACAGTCAGAATACCACATGGTGCCCCACTGTCAAGGCAAAGAATTAAAAATCAAATATTTAACATCTGTGACATCCAGTAATTCAATCACTTTCACAAAACACTTTTAAAAATCTGCTGGCTGGTACCACACAGCTTAACTGTGATATCCTCTAAAAATTGAAGTAGGAGTCAATGATCTTCCTTCCATATATTTAGGCATTCTGACCAATTAACATCAGGCCAATCTCCTTTCTCACTGAGGATTAGTTACAAGCCCAGTAAGTCACTGAGGAATAGCTTTGGTATCTGTCCATCTGTGACCTGAATAGTGTGCCAGAGGCTATAAATGCATGATTATCTTTCTCTGCAAAGTAGGTCACTTAAGGAAAATTAATCCGAAAAGCTCCAGCCACCACATTTAGCCAGTTGGAGAAGGCTTGCGAAGGGAAGGGGGGCTAAGCACACATTGATGAGTTGCATTCAGAATGAAGTTATTTTGAGAAATGCCTTCATGAAACAAAGAAACAAAAGCACTTCAAATTATGTTTCTGTTTTCTGAATCATGATTGCTTATTCACTGTTTGCTTAGCTGAATGCAATACCAACACTGTGAAATATGGTTCAAGCTTTATTTCAAATTTATAGCAATAAAATATGCAAAGAATTCTGCTTTATTAATACTTAGGGGGTATAATATTGCATTCATTGCATATAATTAGTTAGTTTAAAATTTATTCTATAGCATAGTCATGGTTTCAAGAAACTACTGTTATTCAAGAGCAGGTAAATTATTTTCTTCAGGTGTCACTGGGATCTGCACTGCAGGTGTGTGGTGAGCAGCCCTGTCTTGGGACAGTAGAGGTGAAGAGGAGTTTAGCCAAGTAAGAATGGAGTACTTTCAACATAAAATGTGGATTCTGGTATAGTAACTAAACTAATAAGGCTTGACAAATATGAACAGAGCAGAGTCCTGGTAGTGGCTGCCCAGATCATAAATAGTGGCATGTGTTGGAAGCAGCTCAAGAGTCTGGTGGAGTGAGCATTAACAAGCAGAGAGAGTGGTGTGTCAACCAGCTGGTAACAATGCCTCAGCTGTGCTGGCAGCAAGGAGTGACCCCTTCTGACAGCCAGGCTGGTGAGCCTTACAGAGCAGCTCTTCATGCTCAACAAAGCACAGGGGCATTGAGAACCATTTGGTTCTGTTGCAGTAGTATCTGAGAGATCCAGAGAATACAAAGCATCACTTCTTCTCCTTGGAAGTGTAAGGCAAGTGTTTGGGTTTATGTAAAACTCCCTGGTGCATTTGGAAAGGAATCCTGCAAAAGGTCCTTATGAAACCCTCCATATCAAATAAGCTTCAGTTAATGCTGAAGACTGGAAGGGCAAGATCTCTGCAACAGGCTATGCTTGCTATTGCCTGCATTGAAATGATGTGTCTGCCTGATTTGACGGAGATGTTGACTCTGCTGGCACACTGAGGGATTGCAGCACCCCTCAAGGCATTCCTAAAAGCTCATAAGAAGCCTCCTCCTATTCATACTGAAAATGAGACTCAAGCTCCTCAGCTTACATCCTGATTTAAAAGAAATTTAAACAAGCAATTTGGGAATTACACCCTTTTTTGGAGATTTCAAAAAGCATCTTCTGTGGCCATCTATTAAATGTGTAAAACAACTTCATGATGGAAAGGTTTAAACATGATGGGTTTGGGGAGTTTGTGTTCTTGCTAGTCTAAAGCACCATAAGCCCTCGGTAATCATATGGAAATCTCTCCCTCTCTCTTGAATATTCAGAGCAATAGGGAACATAAGGAAGCTTTGTCCTCTATTAAATTATAGAGGAGGAGGAGCCCTATAATGAGCCAGAAGTTGAAGAAATGGCTGTGGAGTGGTCCAGGTTCTATCTCACCACTCCAGGAAGAGGCAAGAAAGAAAGGGTTTGAGTTGTTCTGTCATTTTTGTCTCCCTACAGGCCTTGTAGGGGCCCAACTCTGAATTTATGTACATGTGGCACAGAGTCACCCAGTTAGATAATTAAAGAACAGCAAAAGAGGAAAAGCTACAGTAAGAACAACAGATTTTGTAAGAAGAAAACTTAAGGCACAAAACAATTGCCTCTTCACAGCCACCGCTCACTGTCTAACATGTAATTGTGATTAACTGGACACATACAAAAGGAAGTCTTACTTGATAAACTGGAATTTATTAAAAAAGAGTAAATCTTCTCAAAATTATAATCCAGAGATAATTACCAGGAAATTGCTTTGAGTTAAATATTTTGAGTGAGGCCAATGAAAAACTAATTAATATTCAAAGAGATCCTTATCCTTAATTAGAGTATTCTAAAGAATTTTTAGCAAAGGAGGATAGGTCCCCTGGGAAGAGAAGGAGGAACATTAACAGAGCATGAAAGATCTGTTCTTCTCTTTGGGATAAGGAATATCTACATGATCTCAGTGGAGTTATATCAGCACAAAACCAGAGAAACATGGTTGTGAATCAGCTCATAGCAAAAGAGATGAAGGAGGCCCTTGAAGCACATTGTACTTTAGGTGGGGTGCCTAATATCAAAGCTACCCTGCTGGAAAGCGAGAAAGGTAGCTGAATGGATGAAACAAGCAATCAGCAGGTGAGAGCATTATGTGTCTGGGAGTCTATCATTCTGTACAAATATTGAAGGTTTATCCACTCCAGGATATATTATTTTGTTTTGCACACACCTTTGTTCAACTTGGAGCTACAATATGCTTGAACTCCCAATTTCTATGTCAATGTAGAAGGCAAATGCAGAAGATTTTTCTGCAAGTTTGGACAGCTACAATATATGGAGATACCACAGATTTCTCCTTCAAGGTGTTTTGCATATGAGTTTTCGTTTAGCCTTTCAGCTTGACCAACCTCTTGACTGGACTCTCAATCGCCTGGAGTACCCATGCAGCCCATGGACAGGAGAAGACTTGCCTTTCCAGTTCTGTTACAGGCAGTACTGCTCTTAGGCAGCTCTTATACTGTGCCTTATCAGCTCACAGGGAAAGGATCAATATCTTTGTGGACTTAATGAATGAAAATGACAAAAGAAGTTGAGTAATGATACAGACTCTTTCCACTATAGAGCAGACAACTATGCAATGAAAATGGTTGGCCATACCATGTTTAGATCCACCACTTATAGCCATGCTCTGTATGTTGTAATACAGCCTTTATTCATCACAGGGCTATAGAAACCACCATAACACAGACTGCTTTCAATATGGGAGCTTCTCACTGAAGAATAGACTGGATATGAAATTCTTTGTAAGAATGGGAATTTTCACATAAATACTACCTCTAGTAACCCAGCATGGTATGCCTGCAAAAGGCAACAGAGCCAGAGTTAAAAATGGCTAAGTATGTGTTCACTGCTTATTGAAACACTGAGTCAATAGAACAGAGGAGCTCTTGAAAGACACTTCATGGGATGCAGAAGATTCGGTATTAACACAAAATTAATGCTTCAGCAATGATCTATACCCAAGCGGGACTTAGGTCCCACTCCTGACCCAAGTTAAAGGAAGGGACAAAGCGAAGAGTCATTCTTCTTCACATGAAACAATGACATTACTAAGTTTCTCATATTGCATGCTAATGTACTCTCAATGTGTTTATAGGTAACACTCAAACTCTGTTTCTTATTTAAATTATGATCAGCACAGTTTTAAGCATAATTTTGTACACTACATCACAAAGCAAAAAACCTGTATTTAAACTGATCAAAGTCCCTGATCTCTCTGAAGAGGCTCAACTTTTAATTTTACACTTTTAAAAATGTCTCATTTTTATCTTAGTCTTCAAATTTTATAAAGTAAACAGAATTTGTTGTCTCTTCATGAAGGCACAGAGCATAAACAAAGGACAGTAACTTTTCTTATAACTTTAAGCCCTTTGAAAGCACGAGCACAGCTAATTAATTTCTAGCTTTTTTGCAGTAATCATTAAAACCTTATTGACCTAACAATTATCACATATTCTGAAAAAGTAAAAAAAGAAATTGTCCTTGTTTCCTTATTGAAATAGCATATTGGTATAGTTGGAAGTAGTTTACTCTCGGATCTGTGATGTACAACTGATATCCAATATGTTTTTTTAGTGCACTGACCATTAGGCATAATTCCTTGCTGTTGCTATGGTACTGAATACTTCAAATATTCCAACAAAATTACATTTTTAAAAGCAACCAAAATTACTTAGGAACTTACATCCTATTTTCTAAAATGACTAGATATTTGGCTGCAAAGAAAGTGAAATTGACTCTGGCATTTATGGCACTTAATCACTTTAAGAAATCAATTAGATGATGTGGCTATTGGCAAGTCAGATACTAGGACACGGTAACCCTGACACTAAAATGATTTGAATTATGGACAGTTTAATTGTGAAACTCATCTGTACACACAAGAATTTAAAGCATTTAACTGCAAATTCACACTCTGAAATAGTATGAATTAATTCTGCTAGGTCCCTGGCTAGGCAAAACCCCAAGTTTCTTTCAAAAATCCTACTAATAATAACAATTCGGGTGTGCATTGATCCAATTTGCACTCTATCAGCAATGTAACAGAATAGAGTATTCGACTTTCCTACACATCTCTTACCTGGGTTGTCTTTTATTGAGTGCTATTCAGATTTTAACAGTTTCACTGAACTGTGCTCTCAACTACACCTCAGTGAGTTTGAAAAACTTCCCCAGCTTTGCCACAAAAATGCTGCTGTAGTAAGGACAAGGAACAACTTCTTTTCACCGTGACCACCTCCTCCATTTAGTAAAACAGGTCCAAAAGCCCTGAACTCCCAAAGGCTGTATGGACTGGGGAGTTCGCACTCTCTGCAAACTGCCCTGCTCAGTGATACCTGGCCAAGGAGATTCTAAGCACAGTTTGCCCATAGTCAGGTTTAGCACCCTTCCATCTTCACACTCTTCTGATGCCTTATGGGATCTGTAATCCCTCCATTCCCATCCAAAACGCTCCTGGGCATGCAGTGTTGATCTGTGTTTTTGTGCAAGGAGAATAGCACTCAAGTGGGTGGCAATGAAGCCCTCAGTTCACTGCAGGTATGTCAGACTGGAAAAAGATACAAAACAGAGTAACTGTGTCTTACAGCTGCAAGGACGCTGAATGGGCACAGAAGAGGAAACACAAGGACGCAATTCAGCCCACAGACCTCAGTGCCAAGGCGCATTTTATTTCACTGTATAGATGTGGCTCAAGAGGCAGTGGCAGCTACAGGTTGATTCTATGGGGTTCAGCATAGATTTTCAGCTCTGCAACAACAGAGTGAAGACAGTAAGAGCTACCTTCTGGGCAACAACAGCCACATGCAGAGCAGTGACCTGGCTAAAGGATTTCTCCCAACCCTGTAAGTCTGACATAAACCTCACAAAAGTAGTGGAGATCCTCAGCATAAGCCTTTGCCTGCATTTATAGGTGCTGTCACAGCTGTAACTGGAGTGTGTTGTGCCCCTGCTGAACTTGGAGCAGCTGTTACAAGTGGTTCAACGTGAAAGATTTACAAAAGCCTAGTTTAGTTCTTAGCTGAACCTTCTGTTATTGATACAACAGGACAGTTCAGCCTCTAAGACCCCTTAATGCTGGTTCTCATCTTACTTTCTTAGCAAACACTGACCTCAGCAGAAGACTCAATACAGCTGCAGGGCCTCACAACTCCACCACCAGCAACAAAAAGGTATTTTAATATAATGACCTACAGAAATAGTTCTATGTCATTGGGCAGTTGCATAAAGATTCTGAATTATGACTACTGGGCCTCCACCAGATAGTACATTAGGTTATCTTACCATACCAAATAATTACTGGTGCAATTCATTTCTGCATTACAATTGCCAGTTTGCTTATCCCAGTAAATACATGGATATAATACAAGAATTCATTAATCACACAGGTAGTGCTGGAGATGAACTGTCAGTTTACATGCTGACAACAAAATAAGCTTATTCCATTAAGGGAACTGAAGCTACATGGAAGCATAGAAAACTTAATTAAGTTTCATTTATCTCCTGTGGTAGCCATGCAATTACTTAAGAGTCAATAACATATATATAAAGTCCAAACTAAAACATCTATGGAACTCTCAGAAGTACTTTGAAGAACAAGCAGTAAGTTGCATGATATGATCACAGTAAAATATTTATTGACTGTATATGTTTGAACAAAACAATTCACAAGTGAGTTGTAACACATGCGGATACTGCAAGTCATATTTTTTTCCATTCCAGTTCCTTAAGAGAATGGAAGTATTACATTTGCCTTGTTTAAACCAAATCTGAATCCAAGAAGAGACTAAATTGCTTGCACAATGTTGATCCTAGAGCCAAATTTACTAAAACCAAATTAAATTGATGAAACAAAAGATTCAGTTTAGTACATGGGAAGTTGCTGATACTGGTACTTTTCTCATTAACTACAGGTTAACACTCAGAGGAAGCAGTCCCTATGTAAGTTTTTCTCCCTAATCGTAAAAAATCCCATTTTAAAAGAAAATACTAACATGGCACCATCTTTAACTAACTGATAGTTAATAGTTCTTATTTACTCAGTCTAGACTAAGCGATTTAAGATTTCCTTCATCTTCTTTTTGGAATAATGCAGATGATTTGGCTTAAGAATACAGCTGGAAGTTAAAACAGTGATTTATAGATCTGCTCTTTCCAATTCAATACTTAATTGATGTAATGGTTTCAAAGAAGAATATAAAGCTTGGTTCCCCTCTTCTCTCCTTGTCCCATCTTACTTCACTCATCCCAACCCAACAGGGAAAGAATGAAGTTGCTAGTTGTGAATTCACAGACAGCAGGGCAGAGACTGAATTTTCATCCTCTCATGAGGCTATGCCTATGTGCCACATTTCAGCATGTTTGTTTTCTAGTATTGCAAGCTCTATTTCACTTTCCCTGATAAGGTCTTTAGACTAGGGAAAGGGTAGGGCAAACGCAAGGATGTTTAAAAGACAGCTTTCTTCAGCCTCCCACTATGCTGATCATAAGCCCAGCACAAATGATTCCCAAAGTGCCAAAGAATAATTAAACCAGAATACTAAAACCTCTGGAGAGTGTACGAGGTAGGTGCTTCATGATTGGTGTTGTCATGTAATTACATTAGTTTTACATTTCAAAGTATTTCCTAAATAAAGTGAACAGGTAACTTGCAGTCATGCGCAGTGATCAGTTAGATCACACTTCATGCACATAGGAAACTACTTTGGCTATTTTCTTAAAATTCAGGCCAAAGTAATCTGAATGTATTGCCTACATGCATTTGGCTCCAGACAACAAAATTGTGTTTTTCTATCTATTTGCATTATAGTGAAGGGGAAAAAACTTCTATTTTTCTTCCTTTGGCAAACTACTATAGTCAGATAACTTAGCAGAATTCAGTTAATTCACTTTCAGGGTTTTGGTTTGGTTTGGGTTTTTTTCTGAACGATGTTCTTTGAAGAAAATTACTTCTTAATTACCTGTGGGATTGCAGTCTCCCAGAAGAATGGTTTCCACTACTCTAATTTAGAAACCAGACCCTCTGCATTTCATATCAGAAAGACAGAACATCGTTACATCACAATGCCATGGAGTAAATCTGCAAAGGCAACAACTGTACAATCAAAGCTGATCATGAGATGTGGACTACTCATAATGCTTTATTGTTGTGTACTTGAGAAACCAGAGTTCTGGACATTCCAGACATTTTATTTCAGCACCCTCACACAGCTCGAGCTTCATTTGCCAAATGGCTTAACAGCTGATTAAAAAACTCTCTTATATTCTAGTTCATTGCTGATTTGTGCCAACTCAATTCATTACAGACAAAACTTGATGTCTGTTTGGTGCCACTGTGAAATACTCTTAGCCTTAAAAAGAGAATACATTAAGTACACATTTTTGACAGACAAAATAGTTGTGTTTATGTGTGCCTGCCCCTAACCTCTATCCATGTCTGCGAGAACAAGGCTGACACTGTAGAAGTCCCACTTCAAGGGGTCTGCCTACTACAGTGTGACAGAAAATCAACAAGTCACAATTATGTTCAATCAAACAACTTGTTCAGGTGCAGACTGAATGCTGTTTGCACATTTAGACACATCCTGAAATGGCTTAGAAGAAAGAAGCTTTGGATGTTTACTTATCAATGACCTTTTACTCTAGTCTTCTTGGGGCTTACACTATCTGGACAAGAACCTTCACCTGGAGAGTAGGGAGAGAAATTAAAACAGTCCATCAGGGAGCCATGGTAGAGTGACCGCAATCCCAGGGAACACGGCACTGTGTTGCCTCCATAGAAAACAGAAAGCAAAACTGTGGATTGCAACACAGCCAGGAGGTACAAATAAAGGCTGTACCTGGGAAAGAGGGTTTAGTGGATGAGACCTATCTTCAGCAGGTTTGGATGTTTAAAAGCTAAGAGAGGTTAAGTATCCCAATATGGCACTTCATCCACCCAGTCTTAGATGCCTATCTAGGAGGAAAGGCGTCAGGCACTATGGAAGCCCCTCAGATGTTATTTTTTGACCTCATTGTCACATGGACGTGGCAGCATTTGCTGGTTCTCCACCAGAGAACCCAGGCCTCAACATCCTCCAAGGGAATTACTAAACCTATCACTAAGTAAAGGAAAAATATTTAGCAATTCGTCTGACAAATCCAAGACACTTACAGAGTATCATATAAGTAAAACAGCATGGATCTTTTGTCTTGGACTTGAAACTAAGCTTTTAACTTCATGTAAAAATTAAGAGCTTCTGGTCCTCGGTCCGTTGGTCTTGCAGGGATGCGAAATGATCCCTCAAAGAATATATACATCTTATAATCATACATACATACACATACATAAACATTTTATGAATTCCAGATAAATTCTAGAAAAAATAACTTTGATGAAAGCTATTTTTTGTATAAGTGATTCATTTAAACATGAAATATTCCTCTTTAAAAATACACTATATTAGTAGTTTTTTAATATAAAGAGTTTTCTAAACTGCTTTTCTCTGCTTTGTTAAACTTTAGCTTTTATATATGCGTTCTTTCAAGAAGTGGGCAGAGGTAATCCATTTGACTGAGTCCTATCAATAAATATCTAAAACCAACAAGTGGCTTCACCAACATGATTTCTTTGCACCACACAGACAACTGCATGTTGGCTCTGAACTGGTGAAGTCAGCAGGCACAACAAAGTTAGCTCCTAAGACACATGTGCCTGTAAACAAAAAGTGTTCCAGGGGACAGAAGTGTTCATGCAGCTCTATCCAATCCTCTATTCTGTGTGACTGCTGGAGGAGCCTGTACCAGCCCAAGGTACTGTTGTCAATTCTGAAGATTTACTCTGACATCAGAAAGGTAGCAAAGGAACAGGAGCTGCAGCCACCTCCTGAATTCACACACCACTTCTGCCTCCTCTTAACTCAAGCAGGATTTGGTATAGCAGCACTTCTACCTCATCTCTTCGACAAGAAAAAATTCATAACTTCAGCAACTCTTTCCAGCTCTTATTGCTTTTGACTTTTCATGTTAATCTTCTAATACTAAGGTACCTAATTGACTAAAATTAGCTCATTTGAAGTCCATATCGGCTTCATTAACACCATCTAGACACTTTATAAATGGCAAAGCCTATGGATGAATGAATTCATGCAGTGTGTTTCGGGGGATTCCACAGTTAACATTTCACCAAGACTCAAAGTGGAAATGTTTCATGACTTAAGATGCTTGGTATCTTTTAACTCAGATCAGATGAAAACTGCTCATTCACTTTTCTAATAGCATTCTCATAAACGACATCAGGAAAAAAATGGAAGACTGGCTCCTAAGCTTAAATACTTGCAGAAGATGATGCTAACTATCCCCTTTCTGCTTTCAGAATGTATCTCTTCTCCAAGGAGAGAGGGCAGATAGGAAAGGAGTAATACAGCAAACTCTAAAAGGAATATAAAAATCCATAGACTAAATTGGTCCTTTAACATCCATGAAATGTTCAAGGATGAAGTTCCATTTATTCTCTGCTTGGAAGTTTGAGAAAAATTAGTTCTACGCTGTTTCTAGTAATTAATTAGTCTTTGTTTAACATTGTCATTATATACATAAGACTTCAGAAGCAGGTATCTATCTATATGTGCAGCTTCTCATATGAGAAGTCCACATATCTCATGATCCACCTCTGTACCTCAAATAACACAGGAAGAAGAGTAACTTGTTGGTATCAGTAAAAAAGATCTAAACTGATATATGCATGCAACTGAGCTTCACTTCTGCTAAAATGTACTCAGCTACAGACTTTTTTTCTTATCCCCTCCCTCCTAAAAAATTCTTCCTTCAAGTATTCTACAGGGTTTGGCCCCACTGCCTAAATTTTATAACATACATCCTTTCTCTTAGAATAAATCAGGCAGATGAAGAACAGCAACACAGGGAAGTTTCAGAAGAGCGTGGGAGCAGGGAAAAAAGACACAACACCTGGTGTGGGGTAGAGAAGCCAAGTGACTTGGAAACATAAAGACCCTGCATTTGAAAAGAGCCACTAACTGAAAGATTCAGGATTGTTTTATTTGTTTTATCATAGAATCACAGAATGGTTTGGGTTGGAGGGGACCTTAATGATCACCTAGCTCCAACCTGTATGCCATAGGCAGGGATGACACCTTCCACTAGACCAGGTTGCTCAGAGCCCCATCCAACCTGTCCTTGAACACTTCCAGGGATGGGGCCTTCACAGCTTCTCAGGGCAACCTGTTAACCTCTTCCAGTGACACACCACCCTCATTATAAAACACCTGGGCGAAGATACTCAAGTACTTGAGCAACTGAACAACTGGAGATGTTTCCTCATTGAAAATATACACTTCACAAATATTCAAGAGAGTATGGCTTGGGGAAGCAGTTTTGTGTAGACTTTAAAGGAGTAAGGCTGTATTTTAAGACTATATTGTTGCTATGAGTTGTAACATATTTTAATGTAACAAAACTTACAAAAACCCAAGTTTCCTCTTGCTGAAGTTTTTTTAAAGATGTTTTGAACTTGTGGACTTTGAACTCAAAACTCTTTACCAACACTTGAATTTCCTTTACTAAGGCATATGATGGAGGCATTCTTCCCTGACTACCATGCAAGCTGTAAGCTGTGCAAGTCCCTTTTATTTTACTAAATAAACCAAAGTTAACATGAAGTGAACCTTGGGATGAGTAAAATACACAAGAATTAAAGTATGAAAATGATGGAAAATTGTTCTGCACAAATCTTCAACTCTCTTTAATTTTTTTCTCTAAAACTATACAGCATTTTCAATAAATTCTGTGTGAATGGGAATATGTACCCTGTAAACCAAGACCAGACTATTCTTGTGTTTCACAGAAATGCATTATAATGACAGAGGCAATTTAGAGACAGAAAACAGTAAATGAACAAGTCTGGAAAAATTTCTTTAGCATTTGCCTACCCATTTAGATGTTTGCACAGTGTTGGATTTTGTGTTGGCAAAGGTAAGGGGACTAAGTCTTGCACTTGAAACGAATCAGCTGCACACCAGCTACTAGGAGTCTTTATTTTCTGACATATACTTCTGAGTGGCTAATGGGGCATAGGACAGGACACCGAAAAGGTCTCTTTGGCAAGGCAAAGCATGTGTGTGTGCAGACAGGTGCAAGCTGTGTGATACTCTTACCTGCAGAACAGACTGCCGTAAGAAAGTCTCATTAGAAATAGTCCAAATTTCGGGTTCTGAAGAAAGCCCCCAGCTTTCCCATCAAGAGTTAATCCTAGGCTGAATTTACAGACATGGGTGGTTCATGTTACCTTGGTCTTGAAATACTTTCATGTATCTCCTTTCCTTAGCCAATGAGGAGGAGATTGTGATGTTTGAGTAATCAGACTTGGTGAAAAATATGTTTGTCCTGCAAAACATCCCCTCTGTCTTTCTTTTTAAAAAACCCTTCTCTTCTCAAGGTCAAGACTGTTGGCAAATCCATTGAAACTCAGGAGATCAATAGCTATGTGGTTGTTTTGGGCTTTTTCTTCCCTGGTGTTATTGACTTTCTGGTTTTGTTTCTTTAATGGGAGGCTGAAAAATGGTAAGTATGCAGTGAAGTTTCCAATGCAAAGAAAGCATGACATTTGTAGTTTCAAAGTGCTAAGTCTTTCCACAGATGACTTTAAAATGAAAAGCAATTCTACAAAACGACTATTTCCTCTTGAAGTTTTTTGGGGTTTTTCTTTCCTGGAGAATAGTGTGCTGAGACCTGCAGCATTTCTTCGGTGTATCTGTTCTCTTTGACATTAACAACACTTTTCAGTTTAAAAAAAAAAATTTAAAAGACATCCCAAAGAGATCTCTGATTTGTTACGGACAGGACCTTGGACTACTTCATGGTGCCTCAGGGAAGTTCAGTTTTCAGTTTACAGAACAATAAAATCACAGAATGCTAAGAGTTGGAGGGAACCTTAGAGATCATTGAGTCTCAAACCCCCATGCCACGGGCAGGGACACGTCCCATTAGACCAGGTTGCTTAAGGCCTTGTCCAACCTAGCTTTGAACACAGCCAGGGTTGGGACATCAACCTCCCTGGGCAATCTGATCTCCAGCATCTCACCCAATTCACAGGAGATAATTTTTTCCTAATATCTAACCTAATTTCCTGTCTTTCAATTTGTACACATTATTCCTTGTCCTATCACTCCAGTTCCTGATGTACAGTCCCTCTCTGGCTTCCCTGTAGGCCCCTTCAGACACTGGAAGGTTGCTGTGAGGTCCCCACACAATGTTCTCTTCTCCAAGTTCAGCAGCCACAACTTTCCCAGTCTGTCTTCACAGAGAAGGTGCTCCAGTCCCCTTAATCCTAATTCTTATAACTAATCCCTTCTTACTGGTTGAAAGGTTTCTTACAATGACACTAAACAATATCAAAAACACTAATGGAAGCAGGAGTAAAGAAGACATGGGGTATCAACTGTCTACATAAGATCTTCTAAAACTATTATTTTAGTAATTCTTTTTGAAAAGATGATCGCACATTTAAGCTTACAACTCAAAACCCATCAGATTTTAAATAATATATGTACAAATCATATTATATACAAACCTCACAGACACTGCTCACAAATTTAAACAACTATTCACACTGATATCAAAATGCACAATAGAAAAAGCTTGTTACTCAAGTAAATTACTTGGGAAATCTAGAATAAAGAGAGTAGCTCCTCCACTACTGCCGTGCCAAAAAATGACAAAACCAGGTGACTTCATGCTTAGACTAGACTCCTGAAATGAATTCATGCAGTTCAAAAATTGTATTCTTGAGAACATTAACAAAAGTAATGATTGTTAAATAATGTTAAACAAAAAAATTTTGTTCAACAAAAAAATCCAACCTGAGCCACTCACCCTACAGAATCAGATTTAATGTGAAGTATCACATATACCAATTCAGAAAGCCAATGTTTACAGCTGCTGAAGTACTAACAATCTTTAATGTCATCCATACTTTGAATAGTTTGGTCCCAATGGATTTACTTCAAAAAGTGGAATTTCATTCCTTAAGCAAGATCAGTTTCTTTTGGTTTTAACTGGGCTTTTTTTTCTTATGTATGTGATTAAAGGGGGGAAAATTACATAGTAAAAGTAGTATGGTTTTGCCTTGTTTTGTTGTTTTAGGTTATTTTAAATATAAATTGCATATGGATTATATTCCTCTTCTGAGAATGTACTTGACAGGTATGTTTCAAGAGCGCTTTCTTGTCCCTGAGGACGGTATTTATATCATTTAATTTCAGACACCCAGCTCACATCATTTACATCACTCTCTTGCAGTTCTCACTAAATAAACCTCAGGAAGTAGGCAATTCACATACCCTAAATAAGAACATGCTTAGGTGCACAAGGCAGATGGTGAAATTACTCTCTTAAGTGTTAGATTATTTTTAGTGTTTTGTTTTCACCCATTTCCCCAGCTATTAAAATTAGCTCTATTAGTTCCAGAGTTTCTTAATTTTGAAGAGTTAAGCAACACATACAGTGTGGGCATTCTTCCTCTCTACCTCTCCTTCCATTACTAGAGATATCTTATGAAAGTGGTTTACTGTGTATTCCAATGACATCTTAAAGAATCATCAGGAATTGCCAAAATCAAGGAAGTCAGACATAAAAAGAATAATTACACAAACACAATGTAAGATCTTCCTTTCAAGTTACTAATTTCCTAGCAGGAACTTCTATTTTGAAGGAGACCCTACTTGAGCTAGATTTCAGCAGCTTAGGCAAAAGTACAGGAGTTTGGGAGCAGCAGGAATTGGGTCAGGGAAGGAGGGGAAAGCACCAGGCTCATGTCAGTGGAGCAAAAGAGGCTGGAAGAACAGCACAGCTGACCTCCACAACATCAAAAAATGTTGGTTGAGGGCAAGTCAGATCTAGGCCTAAGTTTCTATATTAACCAGTTCTTTGCTTACAGTGACAGCAGGAACATACCACCTCTGAGTTTCTTCTCTGAATGTGACAGAAGAAACAATAATCTTGCTCAACAGAGCAATTGAATTTACCAGAATTCCTCTAGTGTGCCCTAAAATGTCACAGTTCACTATAGTACTGTGCAATGTGAAGAACTTGCTGTCTTTTATGTTATACAGAAACCTTTCAAAAAATGCCTGACTATCCGTTTCCATTCCAGAAAGCTTTCAAAACCCAAGTGGATAAAGTTTAGAGCATCTTGATCTTATCTCACGGCTGTTCTTTGAGCAGGAGCTTTGATTAGAGAGCCTATGAGCTTCCTCACAACAAAAAAAGTATCCTCTGATCAGGTTAAATAACATTTAAAACCAAGAATTTTTAAAAAAGCAATACGCACCCCTTACTTGATACGGAAGCATAACTCTATAAAAAACATCCAAATACTAAGATTTGAGCTTAAATTCAAATACAAAACACCCCAATAACTATTAACTGAAAGATTTTCCTTTAAGCCAAGTTAACAGTTTTGCCTGATTCACAAAGTATCTCTACTATAACACAACTACAATATTTAAGCTTGTAGAAGTGAGTAGTTTTAATACATACAGTGAAAAAATCTACTGAAGAGATTTCTATATACAACTTTTAATGAAAACTCAGAGAAAGAGCATGACCTAGCAGCAAGACTTTTTGGTTTTTCTTTGTTGTACAGCATTGGATTACATGCAGCATTATTAAATAGTAACCTATCTAGACAATAACATATCTAAGATATAAGCATCATTCCAATTAAGTCCATTTTCACTAAGGCAATGAGTCAAAATTCCCTTTTAAAAACTTGCTTGAATACAAAAATAGGAGTTTTAACTAACAAGCAACAAACACACACATATATATTGTCTGATCAAAACATTATGCAATAGAAATTCCAAGTTTACGTATTACAAGAAAAAATGAGGTAACAGGTACAAGTCATGGTTGACAGGAAATTGAAGACTTTCAAAGTTTGTCCCAGAAGAATCCTCTTATATTTTCTTTCTGAAAATGTGTTTTATCAGCTTCTTAAGGTGCCAAAAAATGGAATAAAGCTTGTTATAGGCAAATGCATTTTCTTCAAGAGTGAAAGAGCAAGTTCAACAGTTATCAAAAAGCAGCACTTGCAAAGTTCACCAGATACACTATTCAGCCTTAGAATATAATTCAAATATTAAAACTGAATAGTTTTTATTAAAAGTTTTAATCCGCATGGTGCATAACAGACAATTCCTAGTCATGCAAAAACTTCAAAAGTCAGTCACATCTGTAGTAGTTTAAACTTTTTAGCAACTTTTTCTTCTCTCCAAACCCCATTTTATGATGAACAGTTTTCAGTTGGTGAAAAACACAAAAAATCACAACTTGAAGAATGTGGAAAATATTTTTTAAACAGGAAATATATCTGAGGAAACTAAATTTTAATGAAGATAAGAAATATGAATATAGAACAAAAAAAATTTTTTTGGTCTTAATTATTTTAAATATTAGATTTGATTACCTAGATTCTGCCAGAAAAATGTCTTCTTGGACTATCTATTGTTCAGAAAAGGAGTCATCAGTGTCTCAGACGAGACTCAAAAAAATTCTAATGCCATGGTTAGGCTACATTTTACTTCCATTTGTTCTGGCAGTTACAACAGTAGTGCTCAGTCTATAGTGTAGTATAGGACGTGGGAGTTCACAATAATATTACATCATTGTTCAACATTAACAATTATATATATCTCAAAAAAAGGGCAAGATATTTAATTACAAGAGTTTACCTTCGGTGTGAGACTTGTAACTGTTTAGTATGCTTATCCCTCAAGCAGCTGGTGTGAGATACACTGCTTTTGAAGAGCATTAGGATTTTCCAGAAGAGAATTAAACTGAAGCAACTAGACTTCAGCATTATTGTGCTCAAGGGATATTAATGGAATTTTAGACATATTCTGAAGAACGTTAATTTCAATTCTTACAACTGTTTACTGAAATAATAAGACACTTGAGTTCTAGTAAAACTCTGGTGACTCAAGTAATGCTGATTTTTGGGGTCAGAAGATAACTATAAATACGAAAGTAGTCTACACTTACGCTGCTGAAATAACAGACCTCAACTACTTATGCCACAACATAAAGGGCAGAAGAAAACATGTCTGGCCAGCGAAGACGTGTTATAACAAAATCCAACGGAACATTTTTCAGGTGTGCAGGTTAAAAATGACAAGCAGTAGGATATAAACTAAAGCATGACCTTCACACCTGTGATTTCTGACCTCTTCCACTCCTGTCAGACTCTTCCAGTTCATATAAGGACATGAAGCCCCTTACCTAAATCACTGTTTTGACAGTAGCTCCCTTCAAATCTTTAGCCCTCCCTCCCCTCTGCCACAGAGGCACCTGCCTCTGCTGTGCTTGACAACCCTCTTGGCAGCAACAGCTGTCACCTGGCCAGCCACCCCCGCCACACACAGTGCTGCTCACCTCATCCTGCACATGAGGACACAACACTTGCCACATGACTGCATGGGCTCCTTCTGTACCGCCCCACACCTGCTTCCATGTGCTCCAACACACACTGAGGACCATGCCTTTTCATCCTTCACACAATAAGTATCTAGTGTTAATGCCAGGGAAGAATGGAGCTTTCACATTTCTTTAATAAATGAACTTGCTATAGTAGAGTTATTTCAGTGCAGTGTAAACTAGTCTGGATGACTCTAACATGCCCTAAAGTCACTGCGGGGAAATCCACAATACCTTTTCTTCCAAAAAGCACCTAGAGATTGATCAGCAGCTTCTGGACTAAAGCAAAATAAGTGAAAAGAAATGCCACAAACAAGACAACACTCAAATGCCCTTGCAGCATTACCCTCCTCACCCAGAAGCACTGACTAAGCTTTACCTTTGCTGAAATGTAGGATGCAGAAAGAAAAGGCTCAGGATGAGCAGAAGTTGCCAGGGTGCACAAGGAAAAGGCTCAGTTCAGCAACTCTTCTCCATCACACATGGAGTGCCGCATACACACCACATCATCAGAAAGGCAAGGAGCGAGGGGAAGCACAGTACTTTTCTGTACTCCTGACACATGAGAAGTCCAGGGAGTCTCCAATAATCAGGGCATAAGGTTTTAATTTTTTTTCCTTTTAAGTCAGGGCAAGCAGACTGCCTGCAGAGAGCACCCTTTCAGACAGCACAAGCAGCTAGGTGTGTCTACCTAGTTGCCAATTTATTATTAGGAAAAGCCTCTATAAAAACATGCCCATTTAACCAGGATTAACACAGTCCTGAAGGCTTCACTTTCCATTTCCTTTGTGCATGCATTCATGCATCTTTATTTATTTATAATAAATAAATAATACTTATTTATTTNACCTACTCCAAAAATTACTTTACTTCAAAGAGGTTTATAAACTCATTTTTTCTTCAGTAATAGTAACAAACTTGAAGGTATCCTTAGCAAGACAAAACACTGGTCTTTTGAGAATGAACAAGAAGTAAACCTCAAAATGCAGAGTTACTGTTGGAAAATAAATTCTAGCGAGTGATATCTAATAGGAAAAAAACCTAAAACTAGGCACTCACACTGCATACACTAAGTAGATAGAAAAATGCAATGCATGTAAAAGTTTTGTAAACTCTATTCTACATCATTAAAAATAACAGCAGGGTAGTTTCAAAAGTGTCTTCAGTCATGCTCAATGCAGAGCAAACTTAGTTACTACACTGGCATACCAGAAAACATATTTCCATATGCAGAACCAGAGGGGAGATCTTCAAACTATCATTTTTTTAAAAGAACAAACCACACTATTCATGTGTGGACTTTATCACAACTCCTTTTCACAAAAATATTGATAGAAAATTTCAATATTCAAACAGTTTAAACAAACTTGTTACAGAACGCAGACAGATCTGCAACATTTGTAGTACTCCTTCAACATGCATTCTCACAAAGCACCATTTCTTCTGAAACATGTAATACATGCACTGGCGACAGTATAAAAATAAACAGAATCACTCTGTTAAAAAAAATAGTGTAAGAGGGTTTTTCTCATTTGAAAAATGCATTTTTTTTTTTCCAGATGCTTAACAGTATTATTCTCTTACAAAAACTGAGATATTCTGCACAATTTAAGTTTCTCTTGTGCTGACTTTGAATTGCATTACATATCTGAAGTGTTACTAATCCCCAAATTTTGATCAAGAGCTCTTAAACTCTACTTAGGCTGAATTACACAATGCTTAAAAAAAAATCCAGTGTTTCTAGCTGTGTTCTAACTTTATTAAATGTTTCACTTACTCTCTGTGATCCCCATAAATTCTGTGTTTTACTGAGAGTGACTCCTTTACAATTACTTCTAACAGGCAAGATATATCCATTGTGACTTGCTACTTGTATAACTAAATAAAAAGTCCTACCTTTCTTAAAGAACAGAGTACAGCATTCCTAGTGCAACAAATTAGAATTCAGTTTGAAGCAGAACCACACTTCTCTCATATTTTGAAAGAAGGTGAAAAATTTTACAGCTGTCAGAGAACTGCTCAAACAAAGCCTGCTTTAAACTTCATAATCCAAAAATGCTGTAAGAGTCCCTTTTCTTCCAAGAACTTGTCAATGAAAGGCTGACATCCAGTCCCATCAGCCGTTTAAAGAATGTGTACAAAAACCATTTAATTGGAATATTCTATGAAGCAGGTAATTTTACGAAGATCTCAGACATTAAAATACTGATTCCTGTTAAAGGGACACCTACACTAACCAGTATTCAAGGGCTGATTAAACTATAATGTTCCCCCAAATCTTATTCCAAGAGATTCTGTTTTTCTTTTTTTTAAATTAAAAAAAATATTTCAAATCCAAAAGTGAGTCCATTTTTGGGGTGAGAGGTGGGTTTGTTTTGTTTCCCCAAATAACATGGGAGAAAGTCCCTTTAACAAGGAAGGAGATAAGTATCACTTAATCAGGATGTGGGAATGGAATCTGTACCTATGGGTAAATGGCAATGCGTTCTGGGTTGGCTCAGCCCTTGGTTCTGAGTTCTGCGTCACTTCTGGCATCGCTCGCTCGTCATCTGTCCCGTTAATACTTTCCGGAGTTAAGGGAGACTGAATATCCCCTCCAGCTGATTCCTTAAGTGAAACAAACAACACATTAAAATTACAAACTGACCTGCCCAGAAAGGCTATGTGCATAAAAGCTCTAGCATTCATTCTTAAACAATACACAAATTTTAGGTAGTATTAATATGATGTTCAGATTTCCAGCATCCCTCATGGTCACATTTCATCATTTGTATTTCATATAGAAGTATATTACCCAAAGCTTCACATTATCTTGTACAAAATAAGTGGCCTATGAATTCTTTACAAGATTCAACCTTCAATTTATTACAGACCTCCCTCTTACCTGGAATTACATTCCACTCTCATTCTGATACATGGTGGGTGACTCTTGACACTCGGAATTCTTGTCTCATACTTTACATTCTAATGCAGTGAAACAAACAATTCTGATACTTGTTTCAAAATCTAGCTTTTGTACTGTTTATTAACCAAAGTGAGCAGCGCGAGGGCCATTTGCGGTGTGTTCACGGCTTCGCCTATGTGCCTTTAAAATTGGATGTGAGAGAAAAAAAAAGCCAGATGAACTTTTTCAAAGCAGTTCTGTGCTCCAAGGGCACTGCTATCTTGCTCTGTGTGCCTCTGAGGGAGCGGAGCGGGGGAAGCACCCTTCTTGCTTTTCAGCCAGCTCTCGGCTCTCTTTCTTCGGAGAGAGATGAGGAGTTAAACTTCGTTTTCCCAGGACTTTGGTTTCCTCTTCTTTGGTTTCAAACCACCATATGTACACATAGCTATGGCTTTGCAATCAGACATCCGAAGAACTTAATGGTTGCCTCCCAGCAGAAGGCACTGCTATGGTTTTCATTACCCTTCATCACACCAGCATGTACATTTGTGTGTACATTTAAGTGTGAAAGAGAAGAGAGTTGACAAAATAAAGAGGCAAATGAATTATTCTATACAAATGGCATGGTTTTGTCTTCTACTGCTATTATTATTGTTATTATTATCATCATCCAATAGGATAGACAGTTCCCATTGACAATAAATGAAAGACTTTCTGGATTCAAAGATTTTTCTTCTATTTTCTCTTCTTCTCAAACTACATTATGTGTTCTAAAAAATTACATACCACACTCTAAAAAATTTGGATGGCTTGTATCTTTAAGATGAATTTCCTACACTATTACTAGATACATAAAATCAGAGTCTACTTATTAAAATGTTTCAAGTGTGAATGCACAAAAATTATTTCAATAGAAGAAAAAAAAAATGTGCAAGTTCCATCTAGGCTTATTTTTCAGTAAAGTACTTCCATAGACTTCTAATATAAATGAAATTCAAGTGACAAAAATTAAGGCAAACAAACATCCCAGTCTATGTAATAGCTAAAGCATCGTGGCCTGCAAAAGGATCGTGGCCTGCAAAGTCCTTAACAAAAGAAACATCAGTTTCTAGTGTGTCTCTCTTCCACAAAAAGTACAGGTTAATCATCACAACTACCCCTGCCTGATAAGTAATTTATTTGCAGACAACTCTAATGGAGCTGACTTTGAACAAAGCACCATATGTAATGGAAAAAGCCCCTTACACAGACGAGATTTTTCACAAATGTTTACAAATAATATGTTCCCATTTTATACTAATTAGAGGAGTAAAAGTATTTTAGGAATGTTTTGTGAGATGTGCATCTGTAATGAAGTTTTTATTCCATACCATTATAGCTTCACATATCCACTCCAGATTTTACAAAGTTGGAGAAGACATTGTGGTATTCAGTATTTAAACTAAACAAAATAGTGGGGTATTCATCAAAAGACATATTAAATGTCAACATCTTAAAAAAAACCCCACCTGCACTTACAAAAGAGTCCTTTAAGTAAAACAAGTAGACATTACAGCACAGATCAAACCACCTTTCAGTGATAACTAAATAAGGAACAGAAAAAAAAGGAGGAGTCAGTGGTTCTAAAACCGGGAACAAATAAAAACACATGTTTAGTTATTGAGTATTATACTGTCTTCTCAGTAAGGATTCCATACACTTCCCTGGCACAGCTATTTTTCATAGTGCTTCTCTGTACTGGTTGACAGTGGCATAAGTCTGCTGGCTAGTGCCACCCTAACACATATGAAACATTTGTTACAGTATAGAAATTCACATAACATCCCAGAAAGTGACCTTTTCCACAAGCTCTATGTAAATTTTGAACTTCTACAGAGAAAAAGACAAAAAATTACAAACCCAGATAATTGGGTTTTCCAAATAAATGGGTTTTCCAAAACCAACCCATTTCTTGCACCAAAAATTACGTGATTGTAAAACTTTTCAGGCAGTAGGTATTCCTAATAGTTTGCATAGCAGGGGCTCAGAATAACAGACAAGACTATTTTGACTAAATTACCCACCCCACAATTTCAGAAACTAAAAAAGTCTTAAGCTGAAATTACCATGGTCAAAAACCTACCAGAGTACAGTCATACTTAGAAAAAAAGAACTGAGGTTCAGATGCCAATTGATTGGGGTGAAACCTCTCAAGATTGACGGGGTGCAACTGCAAAGTGTACAGACTGCTCTATTTGTTTCTGTACTTAAACCTAATTAAGGTTACTTTTAATAAAAAAAGGGGTGGGGGTAGGTGGACACAATTGTCAGGTTATTGCTTCCTGCAGCTCAGTGAACTCCAGATCTAAGTGCATAGGGAAGCTTGTAACTAAGAATAGA
>VWZT01006657.1:56198-67614 GCA_013397055.1 Pachycephala philippinensis
CTGTGGGTGGTTTGCCACTGCAAGATCCATGAGTTTATGACAAAAGCAAAATAATTGCCTATATTACAAGATGGATCTGGGAAATAGGAGGTGACAGAGCAGGGGAGTCAGTATTTTAGTTTTATATAAACATGGCAAGAGGATTGCAAATTTTTATTACCTAAGGCTCAGTTAAATGGACACAAGATGGTATAGCTATGTGTATAGGTGGTCTTAGAAGCCCTGAAATAGACAACTTCTTTCTAGACCAAAGCCTCCAGACATACCAGATATCGATAAACTGTGTACTATTATATGAATCTGTCTTCGTACAGATGGGTTTAAAGTACAGGTTCTCTGACACAGAAACAATGCCTTACTCTTCATCTCAAGAAAGCCCAGTGTACTCAATGGGACTTATATATAACAAAGCAGCATCTCTCTGCTAATTCGGTGGTCCAGGCCACTGCCTTTCTCTGAACAAGTTAAGTTCTCTTTATAGTCAAGGTAAATAGTGATTTGACCTATTATCTGATATTATGGAAACTTAAAGCAAAGCCTGCTGGTAGACAGGCAGAGAACATTAAAGTATTAAAGAAACAGGGAGAATGAAGAGTTTAAAATTAGCAGCAGCATTGCTTAGGGGAAAAGGAACTCCTGCTATTAAGTAACTGCAAATCAGGCTATGTATGGTTTTCTTTCTACTATATGTTTCAAACACACTAAAAAAAATCTGAAGAACATACTTCATCAGATGAAACAAAATATCCAAAAAAACCAATGCACCTTCTACTTCCTGACCATTGAGGCACTTTATAGGAGCAACACTTCGCTAAAAGCTCCTAACACCTGAGAGAAACAGCCTAACTTCAGAGGCCTTTAGGCAAAATTGCTCTGAAGTTTTAACATGGCTCGAGTCTGCGAAATATTTGAACTACAAATACATATCCAATTTCTGAGATGTTTTTGCTGTTATCTCTTGCTTTCTACTTCTCTGCGGTTTCCCAAGTTTTTGCAGAGTATTCAGAATTGAAACTCACATGTACCAGTCATATTTGCAGGCTTGCATCAAACAATAGTGAACAGCAAATGTCTTGAGCAGTATTCTGTTACATTAATTGTAGAGATATCTCATAAAGAGTCAATCTGTAATGGCATACTGAGGCAGAAAAATGTACTTTTACTCTTTTAGAATTGTGTAGTAGAGAGGATGGGAAATGTACCATATCCAGTACTTGAATTAACTGGTAAATAATCAGGACATTTTTTAAAGCTGTACCAAGAGAAATAAAACACTCTATTTAAGTTTGATGTGTATATTTTCCAGTTTTGATATGCAGTGTTTTCCTACTTACTATTAATTTAATGCCAAAAGATATCTGCAAGTCCAACACTGTACAGGGACTGATCTTTTTAGGTAACTGAGTTACCATTATAGAGTTCATATACCTCCCAATGTCCTTCCTGTGAAAGTTCCATTAAAAAAAACAGGTTCCTGCAAAGCCTTGACTGACCACTAAAAATATCTCCTGCCTCTTTTACTCTCCCTGTCTGCAATGGATCACTCTACAAAAGGGAAAGGAGAGCTATAAAATGATTGAAAAAGACAACAATTGAATTGTTTGCCTTGCAGTCACTTTTTGGCAGATGATGAAAATGAGAGCAGGTTCTCTTTCAAAGGTCTCTGTGGTCCCACCTTCCCTCCCTAGATGGGTTCCAAGCACCCATCCTCCTCCCAGTCATAAATCCATTTAAATGAGCCCAGTGCCACAGAAGTGCTGGAGCTTGCCATGATGCCATCACTTCTTACCTGTTCTAAATTCTGAAGTTCTTGATTTGATTCCCTTCTCTCTAGGGAATTAGTAAGTGAAGACTACTATGCTCATGTGTCAGCACTTGCACTAACTGTATTAGTTAGAATAATACACCAGCTTATCAACACAGTGAAAAGCCAAGAGAAGAAAAGTAAGGCCTGAATAGGAAATTATTCTTAAGTGTGCCATAATGAAATTGCAGCCCTCAACAGGCATTATAGAATCACTCAGAGTAACATTTTTGTAACTGCCTACAGTATAAAATGTTAGGTTTCAACTGTAAAAAGAACTCTGTACAGGAAAATGAACAATATTAATAGCTCACACAGTTTAAGAGAAAGCTTTAACCCTGATGAGCTGCTAGACAAAAGCATCTTGTCTCTAAGTGAATAGCTCAAATTTATGTCCAAACCAGCTACTAAGTCACTCCATTTGACAGTGTCAGATTTAACTTCTGAGTCTAAAATATTAATCAACGTGTCAAAAGAGAAGCATAGCAATTTTTTTGCCTATAACATCAAGTAACTAGAGACCTGGGTGAAGCACTTCACTGTTTATAAATTCAAGTGTATATTATTGACAAGTGTATAATATTGAAATACATACTTCCATTGTCTCTGTGGAATTTATTAGAAATTTAGAGACAGTCAAGTGAACTCATAAAACCCCCTGCCTTATTTTTTTTCCATTTCAGTGGAGCAAGCAGTTTCCCATTAACAGCTAAAGCCAGCCTAACATTTGGGCAAAATGCCTGCTGGGAAAACAACACGAGGCTTGTTCATTGTGTATGTTCTGATTTCCACTGACTTCTCTTGGTAGGACACCAGATAGAGCTTTCTGGTAGCAATAAAACTATTTGTACAGCATGCTGCAAACTGCCTGCCATCCTTACTCCATCAAAGACCAGGAGCCTATTACAGTGCAAAGCACTGAAGAGATACACTGATTCAATGAAAAAAGACTCCCCAGAAAAAACATACAGCTACAATAAGTCTACTCAACTCAGGAATCCCTGCTGTAGTTTTAAAGCTGTTGCGTTCTCCAAGAGAAGGAATTACCTTTGTCTTCACTACTGCTTAAAACAAAGCAAACAGCTAACTGTGTCAAAAACCTTGGGCAGGGGGAATACAAGAGAGATGGGGCATAAAAGCCTCAAGAAATTTCTTTTTTCAAAACAAATTCAAAGTATTGGTCATTAATTTTAGCCGTAACTAATATAAATGTGAATATAGTAACTTATTCTCCTATTAGACCTAGATTAACCCAGTTTGTGTTTTGCAATCCCTTTTATAAACTCTCCCTGTACATCATGGCTAACTGTAATAAAACTCCAGAACCAGCCTGTGAATCTATCGTCTTCCTTCAACACATTTCACAAGAGAAAACTACACAGTAGGAAATAAGTAAAAATAGTTTGCTGTTTCAACCTTTATTTTTGGTGCAGTGATTGTTCTATAAAAGTTATTTACAGTGTACTGCCAGAAGTTTTGTGGATACAATAGGAAAAAGTACAAAAAGTGTTTAGTGTAGTTCACTTACATAACCATGTTTACTCGTTTTCTTTGGAAAGCTGAAATAAATGAAAAGGAATAAAAAAAGCACCCAATCTTATTTTAAAGCAAGTCCCTTTGACTCTTTTGCAGTATATGTTAAATGTATTTTTAAGATTTCTTGATACTTCTTGCTGACTGATAAGAGGATTCACAGTAACTGAGAAATAGCCCATAAATTTTTACATACGTATGTATGTAAGAAACAACACAGTAAGTAGCACAGATATGAAGTATAACGCTTGAATCAGGCAATAAGACTCACTTGAGAGGGTGTACTTGTTAGTTCCATCTTTTCATGGGATTTTTCCTTTGCTATTCGTGCAGCTTCTTTGAATTCCTGAAATTTTTCAGCAAACTGAAGGTACATATGTTTAAAGAATAGAAAAAAGAAAAGAGAGTAAGAGTAGGCGTGAAATAATACATTACATGCAGAACAGAATGCTGTACTTTGCATTTCACAAAGTCAAATTCTGTCAGTAATTTCAAAAAATTTTTCTCCTTATTAGACACTCATTTAAATGACTTACACAGTGACATACCTTTCAGCCATAAGACACAGTCTTTATATGTCAGGAAAATGACAATGCAGTGAAGCATGCTCTGTTGCTGGTACTTTTAAAAAACTCACCACAGAGATGGCTAATAATAGGGACAAACTGCCTTGCACAGCTGCTTTCAGATTCAGGTTTTACCCTCCTCAAACAACAAATAATCTGCTTCTGAAGCCTAATGCAGTCACCATGAGCCTGGAGAGCTTTCAGTGTATTTTGTTCTTTCATGACTGAAACTGAATACTGATTTCTTCCCAAATTTTAACTGCATTTATAATTTCAATAGCTAATTAGAAAAACAACAGTGGAAGTACTGTGTTCCTCTCTAGAATGGTCATTGACATCAATCAAGTTAAAGAACAAATTCATTGAACTAGAAATGCATATACTGAACACTAAATCATGAAATTGCACATGGAACTGCCATATGAGGTTTTATTTCTATGCTACATGTACCTCCGCCAGAAAATAGCTAAAACGGCAATTTAGAAATACATGCCCCCTTAAACTTGAGAGATTAAATAAATTTGTTAAGAATAGGGCCTCATTTCTCTGGCTAGAAAAAAAATTGGCTTCACAATTCTCATCTTTCCACTACACTAATTGCTAGACTAGCCACACATTTGTTTTTGTCCTACTGCTTTTATACAGAACATTATCTTATTATGATCAGCTTAAGAGTGAAATGATTCTGCAAAAATATCAGAAGCTTCTCCAGCAGCTTCTAAACCTCTTTGGCAGCAGCATGTGAAGAAATTGTTTTGCAGTCAATGTATTTAGATGGTACAAAGGCTACCTTTTTTGTGGCACAACCTCACCAATTATTTTCAATCAGAACTTCACTTACTATGCAAGACCTAAAAAATCTTACAGTCTATAAACCTTCTCCTGGTTGGCTACTAGTATTTGAGGAAATGCAATTTCTCTGCACTTGTATCCTGTATTTCACATTATTTGAAAGCTTATTTTTCCTGAAAGTTTAATCTAGCATCAAAAAAAAAAAAGTCTCAGAGTAGATGATGAAATTGGCAACAGATCACCAGAACCAGATGATACTTTTTTAAGACTTGTGCCTAAACCTCAAAATCTCATGGGTAACCTATTATTTAAATCAGCTTTAAGACTAGAGGATTGTTAAATGATAAATATGATGCTGAGGTTTGGAATACATGGCTGAAGACAAAGGCAGTAAATACAATCTTCTGTATCAGAGCCATAGAAACAGTTAAAATATATATATAATAGACAGCATTGTAAGGAAGAGCCAACAAGGCCAATTTAGTGGAGATTTTCACAATTTTTTTAGAATTCCTTGCGGTAGTCAGGTGATGGATAATAACTATCTCTTGATAAAATTCCTGAATAACAAAGATGAGGTCTCATGGTATGAAAGGAGAAGTTCTCTGGAAGATCAAATTTTCAAGGAAAAGATGAAAAATTGTTCATGGAGACTACAGAAGGCTGCTGCCAGTATCCATGGTGGCACTTCCCATTCAAGTTTTATGGAATGAATCAGGTCAACTAACTCAAGAGGGTAAGGCAGCAAATCCTAAAAGGAGTATTTCTTCTTATACATCAGGATATTATTAAAAGCATAGACATATCTTGAATGAGAAAGTAGTCTCAGTTTTTCCTGAAAGTGAGAGGACATTCTGTTTCTCCTACTGCAGCAGCAAGAGGGAGTCTGCAAACAAATCGCGGTCCTGTGAATATTTTCCAACATAGGTATCTTTCAAGTACCACCAACATCTGATGGAGCAGTCTTGAGGTGAATTTGTGGTCTAACATATTAAGAAAAGGCCTAGTGAAGAGAAATAAATGTTTAATCAATTTTCCTCTATCCTGTTTGTATGTGAAGTTGATTACAGTGACATCAGTTTTCCATCAGACAGTCTCACTCCACTGATTCCTATTCACAATAATTGTACAGAAAAGAGGTTGCCATTGTTGCAGTCTACCCTAGCAATTAGTTCAGAAGGACAAGGGCACATGAACAAAAACTAAATAGTACAAAAGTCAAATGTACTATAAGATATGCAGACAATGATGTGAGAATAAACAGTTTACTTTATCTGCTCTGATTATTTGCATCTTTAGACTGTGGAAAGCAGTCGCAGACTAGATCAACTTTTTTTATGTGGTTGCAGGCTGTCTTTAGCTCCTCGGAACTTAAAACACTTAAAATCCTAAAGTGCTAGCTGTATCAGAGTGCTCTGGTAAACCTGGCTATGATGCACAGAAGTGAGAGTTTCTCCCTTTTGAGGGAGAAACAAAACAAGAAAGAGAATATAGACATGATTTCTCTAAAGTTACAGAGCAGATCTAATTCAGCTCTTCTGATTCCCAAACATATCTACCAGCTCCAGTGGCCAAACTGCTTCTAATCTAAAGAAAAATTTTCTTTCCCCACCAATATGTTTATAATTTTTTTAAATAACACAAATGTTTTATCTTCAGGAATTTTAGTTGCAACACTTGGCAGTTGCAACTCACATGAGTATCAGTTTAATAATGAAGATATAATACAACAGGAACAGTGTGCTGAAAAGGGCCCATAGATTCACCATAATCTTCAGAAAAGGTCTGTGACTATGTTTTTCTTAATAAATTTGCTTATTCTCCAGTAAACAGCAATCTGAGTGACTGCTCAGCAAAAGCAAACTAAGAAAAAATGTCTACTGTAGCCTTTCAGATTAATTTTTCAACAGAAATATAGAGCTTTATGTCAAAGGCATATTTAAAAGTTCTAGACATCTGCTTGAGGGCAGTGAAAAGAATGGGATTGAAAGAACTGTAATTAAGAAGATGACAGAGGGAGGGCAAGAGAAGAGTTGAGGACAAAGCAGATTAAAAAAAATCCAACATATTTTCAGCGGCAAGGATAATCTAGTGTTTAAAGTCAGGCAAACAGAGTGTGCATGACTACAGCAGGATTCTTTGCCTTCAAAGAAGCATCTGTGAATAACAAAAAACAAGCTAGTCTATGAAAGAAGTAAACTAGATTAGTATTTGTGATAAAGCCATTGAAACATTAAGAAAAGTTATTACCGTGCTGCTAAGAAAATGCTTCTAGGACATACACACCAAATCAACTGATGAGGTTTCCAAGTTCACTGAAGCAATGACAGGTGTGCAAATGCACGGGCAATACCAGAATAATTCAGAATTTCCTGTGTTTGTGTTGCTTTGCGGAAAAGAAAACCAACTGATTATAAAAGGAAGAAATCTTACAAGTTTGACACTTGCCCAAATAAAGTAGCTGTACTGGGTCTCATTTTAATGTTTTTTTGGCAGGCCGTGCTTTTCCTTGGATAGTGACAAGTACTTTCTCAAAAGGGCTGCTATGATTACTCTTCCTTCAAATACCTATCCGCCATTATTCCTTACTTAAACATGTGCTACGTATTTGTCTTGTTGTACTTGGGTGTCCAAACCTTTTCTTTCTGCTTAATATAAACACAAGTTCTTAAACTGAACTGAAATTCCTCATCTGAGGAAAAATCACACTTGTACAGGTTCCTGGACTCATCTACCAGGGCAGTAGCAAAAGCAACAAGTAATGTAGAAAGGATGCTCAGAGGAACTATGCCATCATCTTGAGATGATGCTTTCCTTGGAATGGGGTCTATTTCCTTCCTGCAGAAGTAGACTAGAAAAGAAACTCATGTATGGCACATATAGCTTTAGCGAACATTTAAACTTTTGCATTCCAATCGAAAATGTATTTTTTTCTTTTACACTGAATATATTTCCCACTAGCTTTACTTCAAGGCTGCAGACTTTGAAATAACAGTAATTTAATGCACTACATAGTAGAAAAGTGAAAGTGAATGTAGCTTAGAAGACAAAAATGCGTCTGAAGACTACCAGCAGTTTTTTTCTAAGAGATCTAAATACACAAAAACCACCAAATCGTTTACTTCTTTAAATTCTATCATGAAAAACTGTAATGGAAGAACAATTTCTAAAAAAGAAAAACTGAACAAATAAATAATTAGAAAGCATTAACAACATAAAGTGTAATAGGTTTTAATCTCTTTCCCTTTCTCCATCCCTTAAAACAAAATTTGCAGATATCACACTTAGACTTATGTTTTTACATTATAAGGATTGATACAGAACATTTTCTCATAAATTATTTTTAAATAACAACAGTAGTGGGCACTGAGTCAAGATATAGTGAGCAGGAATAAAATACACTTAAGTAGCTTCACTAGCTGAATAGCCGCCCCTGATCATACTTACTTTTGAAAGGTGATGTTCAGATGAAAATCCCAAGCCATAGACTGTATTTGCCCTGCTGTCTGCCCACTGGCCAAACTTCTGAGATGTTTTAGTAAATGTCATGTTGGGGGTGATGGTGCTGTTTATTATTGCCTGAAAAGGTAATAATTATAAAAAATTAGTTTTGTGGTTTTGATTTTTTAAAAGACAACTCATAATTGAAAATGCCAATATTGTAGGCAATTATCTGAATACACTGAATGAGACACACACTGGGAACTAGGAAACAGTTTTCTAATTCAATCCCAGATAAAATTGCAAAGGCGTATTTTTGCATACATTCTGTAAAAGGAGGAAAAGCTGAGGAGGGGAGTAGGCATCAATTTGCAATTGCAAGCAGTCCTTTAAGTTCTTGAAAGTATCTACATATAAGGACTCTCAAAGTCCTTTTTTTGTCTCACTTTTGTAATTCTTTGTCCCCTAAGGCAATACCACTCAAGTTGCCTGGTGATCTCCACTGCTGCTCTCCCCTCACCCCTGTTGCATATGAGATTCTCACTGAAAAACACCCAATAAAACAAACGAGCACATTTTCTTTTTAAATTTTTGTTCTACAAGAGTCTCTTTCCTTTACACACATACAAGCAAGGCTAACAATGGCAGGGACATACACCAGCTACAGAAGTGGAGCTACTCTTGTTATAGTTTTTCTCCTCTAGTTCTTATTCTTGCATCTACAGGATGCAAGAACATCATCCTCCAGCATGTAATTTCTGATAATACAAACACAAAACACAACTATTAGGTGATATGCTGATTCTACTAAAAGCAACTGAAGTTTCACCGTGGATTTCAAGAGTATTTCCATCACGTTAAAGAGTACATCTATGAAGAACTAATTGTACAGATGTGAAGAATGTAACATTATTTTCTCAGGATGATGACTGAGAAACTTTTAACATCAGAGAGACCAAGTACTGCTCTCCTCAGATCAAGATCCTCTAGAAGTCAAAATCAGTCTATACTACTAGAGTGATATGGACTTCTGGATGGATATTAAAATAAGTATTTATTTAAAGAGTTTACTTTGCACCCTTTGCTTTTGCTGAGAGGTTTGGGTACCACTGCAGCCCAGCTACCACCAAATTTAAATTTTCTATGAATTCTACAGGGGAAGCCTGAAAAAATTAAAGCTCAGGGGCCAGCTGAGCTCACAAACAGCACCCATGTTCATACGGTGATTCTCAGATGAAGTGGTAGAGAGGAGTATTGCAAGAAAGTTCAGAAGAATACATTGTATTGCAACATGTAGAAAGACAAGCAAAGATACTGCAGCACAGATAAATTTAACAAAACTCTTTCTCAGTGACTTCAGCAGCTTCACTACACTCACTTTAAGATGAGCAAACCTGGACATAGACAATTCTGTCTAATAATCTTTGCCTCTAAATACAAATTTTGCCTACCACTGTGAAAAACTCCTTGAAATTTGTGGAATGCCTGAAAGTTTACATTTGAGCCAACAATCCTCATCAGATCAAAGACAGGATTTGCTGTGTAACCAGAGAATGGAGAACCATCTCCAGCATTAATTGTCCAAAAAACATCCCTCAGGTTTTCATATAGAAGCTGCTCAGTGAAGTCACTGGTAAATGAAACATTATTCTCCTTTCTTTAGGCATAAGGTTTGGAGCCCAGAAAGAGCTAGCAGACTTCTATTTGCACTATCACCTCCAAGTGACCACCTAGAAAACAGCTGTCTATACCACAGAGGACAAAAGAGATATTGTGAGACAGGTCTTCTCAGAAAGGAGGTGCTCTGGAATTCGTTATCACTTGCATGCTTCTTGTCTTCTTTTCCACTGCTAGTGCTTGGAAGCCCACTTTTGAAATAACCAGGTGGAAGCCCAGAACAGAGCTGTGCAAGTTCATTTAATGCTCAATCTCACTTCCTGTGGAAGCTGTCAACAGTAATATGCTTGAAATTAAATATCCTGGGGAGTGTGTAGAACAGATTCTTCCTCCCAACTCAAGCTCTAGCTACATTGTCTAGTCTGCTTAAGCCCAGGCCCATCCATTGTTTGATGAATTGCAACTCGCATCACATATTTGAGAGCATGAGTACTATGTCATGGACATAATTTCCTCAATTCAGAAGAAGATTTCGATGCCAGAGAGCTAAGACCTTGAAGCAAAACACAGATTTAAAAGCCTTCACAGCTGCCATTTCCTGTAGTGACAGCAACATAGCTAGTTGCAGCTTAACCCAGTGAAAAACCTGGGAGTCCACTGCCCATATGACTGGCTGCAGCATGGAGAACCTGGTGCCTGGTCCAGAATGGGATAGCTCTTTTAACAGCAGTCTGCCTTTAGGCTGGGTTATGGTGACTGTCAAATTGCTTTCTTGCAAGAGAGAAGGGTAGGAAGAAAACTTTTTTAAAATAATTGTGTTGAGAAAGAGTTGGCTGTGATTTTTCCCTTTATTTTCCAATAGAGAAAAATAAACAGGCTTCACTTCAGTAGACAGCATTAGTGCAAAGATTGGGAAGACTACATTCAGATCCCAGTGATTAAAAAAAAAAAAAAATCATCCCTTTCATTAAATTTACCAATTTTACAAGGAAATCAAGGCTTTCCATCTTCTCTGTATTAAAAGCCTTGGTATTCTAGATCTCTCACATGCAAAACTATGCTTTTAAAAGTGTAATGCTAGAGCATCCTACAAATACAGTCAGTGCCAGCTACCTCTGGAAAGAACTAGATACCAAACCTTCATATCTTTACCTTAAAAAAAAACCCCTATTTTTAAAATCAAAATTTATAATTAAGCCTGTCTCATGCATTCAAAGAGGTACTGCTTTAACTGATCTCCTCTAGTCCAGATTTCATTGCAAGTTATTAGTATAGTGAGTGTCAAATACCTCATCAACTTTTAAGAATGTTGTTTCTAGAAATGAACAAGAAGATCTTAAAAACAGAAAAGAGTCAATCTGACAGGCAGACATTTAGCTTTTGAAAAAAACTGATTTAGTTATCTTCAGGCTTTTTTGGAATTATAAAAGAGCTTTAATGTTTTCCTTTCATATTAGTTTAGCTATGAGAAAATAGGCCATGTGTATGAGCTGTTCATTTTACTGACTGCAAACACAACAATTGCAAGATATATAGAAGTGGTCAAATACGATTTTATCTTGTGCTAAAATTAATGGCAATAATGTAAGTAATTTTAAAATTATATTAATATATGCATATAATTTATATATATGTATAAAATAATTAATATCTATATATATTA
>VWZT01006659.1:0-29397 GCA_013397055.1 Pachycephala philippinensis
TTCTCATACATAAGACCAGTTATCGAGTGTTTTCATCTATCCTCCCGGTCATAAGGAAGATACTGCTTTTGTGAGGAACGGAGCTTATTCGGTTCAAGCAGTGAGCCAAACATGTTCTAATGTTAGAAGAGTTTTGTTTCATGATTCTTGTTTGTATNAGAAGTGTTTTTGTTTCATGATTCTTGTTTGTATAAAACAAAAAGGAGGGAATTATGGGAACAGATGGGATGGAATTGAACTGCAGGCTGTGGGATGTGCATCACCAACATCAACTATATCCTTTTTTGCCACTCTTCTCAGATAAAAGGCAACTATATCCTTTTTTGCCACTCTCCTCACACAAAAGGCAACTATATCCTTTTTCGCCACTCTCCTCAGATAAAAGGCAAGCATTCTCAACTGCCCCTCACTTTTTCAGTGCGCCTCACTTCCCTAAATGTCTATTTAGCTTGACAAGGATTGCACTTTTAACTTTACCACCACCAAAAGTGATTGTGGGTTTATGAGCAGACAAAATTTATGGGTGTAGAAAACTGTGTGACACACTTCAGATCAGTGTCTAAGCCTTAGGAACACACTGACAGTCCCTGCCCTTGAATCTATTTTCAAGCATTTTCAGCAGCAATAGAGAGCAAAATCAGTTCCTTATTTTGCAGTTTACTGTAAATCCTGCTACTTCCACCACTTTTCCAGCTGGGACAAAACATCTTGTGTCCTTGTTCATGAAAATACTGCTTGAGCAGAATTTCACTTAAATCTTCCCAAAGAAGCTGCCTCACAAATCACAATGGACTTATTAAACAGGCTTTTTGTAAAAGGCTCAGGTAAACTTACATGAAAAAACTCTGTAGGAACATCTTTGTGAAAATTGAAGAGAAGAGTCCATAATCCCAGGCTGTGGCAAAAAATAAACATTTTGCATCACAAGCAGATACACAGTAACTGACCTAGAAACAAAGCTTTCCAGATTGCGTTAAGTCAACGAAGCTGATGTGTTCTGTAAAGGCTATCAGTAGGAAGTAAGGTTTGATTCAAAACACATTACCTTCACATTTAGGCAATTCTACCCCACAGACTACCCCTCAGGTTTACTCACCATAATTTTTGGTTCCTTACTCAAATTTGCTCACATCAAGTCCTGCACAGATACAGAATCAGTGCAAAGATTTAACTTTGGCATGTAAAACACACAGACCTGAAGCTGAGGTAAGGTACTGATGGTGTTTTCCCATAGACCTTGCAAGATCTGACCAAATATATCCACATGAGTCAAGATGGTGAAAATACAATGGTCAAATCCAACACAAAGCAGAAGAGCTTTGTAGTCAGAATCCCAGTCACTCACTCTAATATAGAGGGAAGAATATGAAGCAACATTTAAAGCAGATGAAGGCCCAAGCTCTCTACTGTTAAAGGAAATTAAACTATGCTGTCTCTATCCACTTCTAATGCCCCTCACATATGCCACCCATATCTGATGGCTAAGCACTGGGAAAGATGAAGAACACAGGTAACTCCTTTTGCTAGCAAGCCCCTTCCTCTGAGAATCCTCAGGTGTGTTTACGGTTGGATCAGAAGTTACTGGATATGCAAATTTCTACTGAAGAAAAAACATGCAAAAAACTAGAGGAGAGAAAATCAGAAAAGGAAACAATCTTCATTTATGCATGCCTTTGCTTTGAGTACTTGCTTAAACAGATTACTGTGCATCATTTTTTCACATACAAGGATTTGAAGAGAACTGGGCATAATGTTTGCCATGTTGTGACACAGAAGATTAAACTCAGAAACGTTTTTCCTCTAGTTCTGCACAAAGATCTTACTCAGGAGAGATTACTTTGCTGACAGAAGCAGCAACTACCAGCAGCTCAGAGGTGCAGAATTTTAAGCATTGTAGCTCTAACCATGTAGCCTGAGTCCCAGCCTTGTCGAGACCAACAGAAAGAGGTTTCCTAGGTGCATGTGAGCCACTTAAAACAACTGGAAGGAAGTGACAAGTGATATTTAGAGGACACTGCTGTCCACAACAGCGGTCAGAAGCCCCATATCTGCTGATCATATTTATCATTTAGGTAGGTTTGCTGCTTGTCTGGGGCTTTCATTGAGAATGCTGTGCAGAGGCTACCAAGGCTTATCTGGATTTCTACTATACAGTGCTGCTTTTTCAAGTCTGTACCAAAGACACAGCCAGGGGTGACCTGAGAATTACCAAGTGTAACTAGCAGGCTTGAGGGGCATTGCTGAAGAGGATGGACACCCAAGTGGTTTTCTCCATTGTGCCCGAAGAGGAATCAGCAGAAACTGTGCGTGAACCACTGGTTGCACAGCTGCCATTCACAGCAGACTTTGATTCCCATGAGCACGGCAGCCATGGTGGGAATCTGAAAAACATAACCAGGTTCTAAGCAGAGGGAAAGCTGGCAGAGAAAAATGGATATGGTTGAGGTAGATACGTATATACCTGCTGTATACCAGATTAGGGAGTATAAAATATGGAGGACCAGGTTAAGGTGTACTTCAACACCCTGTATGTACACAGGTTTGTGGGGCAAGATGGGTTTGACCCAAGTGTGCTGAGGAAGGTGAAGGCCGGTGGCATTGCAAGGCCACTCTCAATGTTCTTTGAAAGGTGGAGGTGAGTAGGAAAGGTTGCAAATGACTGACTCTCAGCTCTGCCTTCTAACCATGTAAGGAAGAAGATTAATGAACTACAACCTTATGCAATCCTTCGGAAGATGTTGGAGAAAATGCTCCTGGAGAGCATTTCCAACAGCATGAAGAATTAGATGGTGCTCAGGAGTAGTCAGCCTGGATTTCTGAGCAGAAAACCAAAACGGTTTACAAAACAAATCCAAAGCTGTTGAATCTCTCCCTTAGTGACCAGCAGGATGGGACAGTGCAGACTCAAGCAAGTTTGCAGAGCACATAAAAGTGGGAGGAGAGGAAGGTGCAGCAGACAGTTGTGCTGCACTGTGGGGGAACCTCAACAGGTGAAATGCAGAGCTGGGCAGGGAGGAATGTGATGAAGCACAGCAAGGGCCACTGCACGGTCCTGCATTTGAGGAGTAGCTGCATGCACCAGCACATGCTGGGGACTTCTGCAGCTGACAAGCAGCTCCGCAGAGTTCTGTGAGGTCCTGCTGGGCAGTAAGCTGAGCTTGAGCCAGCAACACTGGTTTGCTGCAAAAATTACCAACAGTCTCCTCAGCTGTACTTAGAAGTGCATTGAGAGCAGCTTAGGGGAATTAGTCCTTCCTCTACCCTTAGTGCTGGTGACAGCACCTGAGGAGTGCCAAGTCCAGTTCTGGGCTGCTCAGCACAGTCAAGTTGTGGACAGACTGCAGTGGCTCCAGCACAAGCTCGGAGATCCTGAAATGGTGCTGCAGTACGTCCAAGAGGCAATTCCTGATACTGCAACTTCACTTCAGTGCCCTGCTGCAGCTCACAGCCACCCTGTGCTACGGCTGGATGCTACCTGGCCCAACACCAACAAGGGTGACCTGCTGCTTCCCACTGCAGGGCAAATGAGGGGGCATCATCTCCATGTTCTCTTCCGCTTGCAGCTCCTTGGGCACACCAAGGGTACAGCCTGCCAAGATGAGAAATAAAATGAGAATGACAACTATTGTCTAGGTTTTATCCTGCAGTTGGCAGCTGGCCTGGAGTAGAGGGTGAAGATGTCAAGTGTTGTGGCTCTAAATTAGGAGGCAAGCTAACACTGCAGGGCTGTGTTTTCCTCTCTCTTTTTGGTTTAGTAACCACAACACCAGAGTCGCAAAGGCACTGCAGGCTCTTCCTCTGCCTCCCACACTAATCTGCCTGCTGCCACCTTTTTCTAGGCTTTGCTCAGAGCAGTGAGACTCTCTCAGCCCCTGAGGAGGGGCACAGTGCCTGCCCAGCCAGCACAAGGTTCCTTATAAGACCAGGAGGCCAGGATGTCACAGCGCCCTGAGGACATGGCTGGTGCACAAAGTTCCCAGCACAGCCTTCCTCCAGCAATTTCCACCATTTTTTCTCCTTACACTGGCCTAAAACATGCTACGAGAAACATTAAAAATGACATCTTGAATGCAGCCATGAACATTTCCATGCCCAAAGCTGTGACAGATCAACAAACCGCTACAGTGAAAGACAGCTCAGAGGACATGAGCACAGGCAATGGTTCTTCAGATCTTCACCACAGCTACCATGCCCGTGGGAATCACAGCAAAACACAAACAACAAAATTAGCTTTACAGAGAGCTACAGACTTGAGCTGGCTTCAGCCCACACATTTTTTCCTGGTGATTGGAGATGCCCAGCATCATGACAGTAAGCGTAATGGAAATTTCATTTGTATTGTGATCTAGCTGGAGGTTGCCGCTGCTGTATTGTGCTTGTATTGTCCATGCTGCTTCAGTCTGCTAAATCAAAATCCTATCTTCAAATACGTAAATTTGGTAATAACACATTAAGCCCTAGGTGAAATATCTAAAAGAGCCTGGTCAGAGTGTATTGCACAAGCGAAGAGCCAGGACTGCAAGACAGCAGGAATCACCTCATGACACAGAATGCATCCCCAGCAGGACTGACTTTACTCAGGACAACATACACAGGAATTCTGCACAAAACAGTGTGGAACAGCCACCCCTTTGTGGCATCAAGGGCAGCTGGGAAAGCTGTAAAAAACCAGGGCCATCTGCATTACACTGTGTCCAACCCACCTACTAATGTAAGGCCACAGCTTGACACAAGCAGAAGAGACAGTAGGTGACACTCCTTTCTGACCTTAATTAAGCTTAAGTTTCATTCACTTCAACAATACAATAATAAAACAACAATCTTGCATGTATTAAAAAGTAGAACTCTAAATATATTTATTATTCAGTTATATTTACTTTTCATTGCACAGATTTGGTTTTTATCCCCATGTTCAACAGTTTTTTACAAAGCTTTTAGGAGTCTTAAAAACTGTTAAAATGATCACTCAAGGCTATTTAGGCACAGATCATGAATGCATAACTCCATTTCCTCAAGGTTTTTTCCATGTGAAAGATTCGTGGTCGCAGTTAAGCTCCAAATTGAAATACATTTCACAGTCCATGCTTTTACAGGCATACTGTCTAAAAAAGTTTTGATTAAATAGTCTCACCAAAGCCTAAATGAAAGCACCTTCTTTTCCATAAATGCTGAAATCAACACAACCCTAGGATAAGAACCAGAGTGACCAACCATTCTCTATGCTAGTCAGTCACAGAATAACAAAGAAACAGTCCTCAAGAGGATGTAAAAATCCCCAAGAAAATTAATTTACCTTGGAAATAATTTAAATAATTTATTCTGTATGAAAAAAAATAAGCACAAATAAATGCAGCCAATAAAACACATCTGGTGACAAGGATGTGTCCTAGACATATCCCCTGGACCTAGTTGATTCTGTGATTTCTATGTGCCACAACAGAGGTGCACAGCTACAGATTAAACAGTGTTTGCTCTGCTTGGGTTTAAGACATCTCCATAAGGTCCAGCATCGAGCCAGAGAGCTGGTGCTGAAGGGCACAGATCAGTGTGGCCACAGGGCTCAGGAAGGCTGAGCAGCCTGGGAGGATGCAGGGGGCTGGACAGCACAGCCGGCAAGAGGGAACTCGCAGCTGTAGATGGCTGCAGGAATGGGACAAGGCTCTGGCACCTGGGAGCTAAGGAAGCAGCAGCTGCAGGCATTAAGGACAAGTGATACTGCAGCAGCCCTGGGGGGCTGTTCATGACTGGCCACGGCCCCGTGGTCTTACCGTGGTTGACACAACACTTCTAGCACCATTGCTGAAACGTCTGCAGTGGGTTGGGGGTCCAACTCCCCACTCATCCTTTTAAACCTTCGTGGCAAATTCCCCTGCTGTCAACACTGTGCAGCTTTAAATGTTGTCCTCATTTCTCTGATGACCCCTAACTGACTGCAGCTGGTCTTTGGCAGAAGGAGGGAAAGAAGGCCACTGACTCACAGGACGCAGAGGCTCTGCAGCTCCTCTGGTGAGAACTAGCCCAGACCATCACCCTTTTAAAGCAGGACCTCCAACACCGACTCTCCTTTACCTATCACAAAAGTGCTGGCCCTTGGCACCCCCAGTGCAGCCTCCCACTCAAAGCGGGACTATCCCCAGCACCAGGTCAGGGCAGCCAGGGCTTTCCCAAACCACCTGGGGGCAGGGCCAAGCTGTGAGGTGAGAGGGGTGCATGAGGATCCCTTTGGGGATCCCTAGAGGTGCCTCTGAAGCTCAGCAGAGTGGGCTCCCTGGGCAAGAGGATAGGAGCCACATTGCTGGGCCCCAGGCTGAGCAAAGAACCTGGCAGCTGCCCTCAGTCTCCCATCCTCCTGTCATGTGGAGGAGCAGCAAAACAGGCTGTTCCTACAGCTCAACATCTAGCTTCTCCAGGACCAGAAGAGCAAGAATTTCCAAAGTCTCTGACTAGCATTTACACACAAGCTTCTGACATTGGTGAGCAGGCAAGCAAGGGGAGCCTGAAGAAGCGCAGTAAATCCATCAAAAACTGTCTGGTGATGATTAGGGAAGTGTGATCACCACAAGCCAGGAAAGTCCATGCTGCCTGAAATATCAATTTTACCCGCAGTAATAAAACCTAGGAGGAGTTATCCACAAGAACTGGAGTCTCCCCCAGTTTCCAGGTGTACAAAGAACTGCAGGCCAGCACCCTCATTTATCGGCTGTGTCCATGCTGATGTTTCTGAGCTCTAGCTGCATCTGTTTAATTTGGACATCTCTCTGGTTTAGCAATGCACGTAGTCGACGGATTTCTTCCTGTTGCCGGAAATACATATGCAAAAGCTGTAAGAAAACACACAATTTACTTAGTTTACACTAAGAAAACACAGGCTTAACCTGACAATGCTACCAGAGCTGTCACATCCCTTCTGAGAGAAACATTTAAGGAGGAGGCCTTCAACCAACAGACAACATCAGCAGTGCTCCTGTTGTCCACTAGATTGGGCTGTGACTGCAGGTGTTTCATAGAAAGTATTTGGAGTCTAAATTCCTGGGTATGCCACATCTCCTTCTCTGACCTTGGGCAAGTTCTTTTTCTTCTTCCAGATGGGACTAGCTAGTCTTTTATTATGCATGCAACAGAGCAGCCAGCTCTGCAAGGGCTGCTTCTGTAACCTTGGGGTGCCAGCTCAGAGGCATGTAGAAAAACATCCTTTTTCACACCACAGGGAAATTAAGATGTGGAAACTCCTGCCCTATCAAGGTCCAGATGCTAAAATCTTGCAGAGGTGAAAGGGGACCTCAGCACAGGTATGGGAAGAAAATTATTCCCGGGTTCCTAAAAGCAAACACATTGCATGTAGTTGAAAATGTCCCTGAGCTTCCAGCAGTGGGAGGCTGACAAATCACCACAGAGATGTACCACTGTGCCAGCTTTGATTACTGTACAGAGAGGTGGTTGTCCATGACTAAAGACAGAACATGGAGCTGCCAGGACCTTTTCTAGAGCCTTTCCAGGAGCATGCTGCAACAGCAGCCAACCTCAATAGCACTGCACTATCAAGTTGTCCCTCAGCAGTGAGCTGCTGAGGCAGAGGCATAAATAGACCCTTTCTCATGTTAGGGTTCACAATACAGTCAGGCAGTGAAGACTACGTGGATGCACCAGGGGTACACCCACTCCTTTCACAGAAATCCCTACTGCCTCACCAGGCTTGCTGACTGCAGTTCTCATCAAAGAGTTATCCTGCATAAATCCCTTTCTCTTCTCCAGACTCTGGAAGTCACAAGGACCTCATTGTACCTAGCCAGCCACCAGGCAGGTCTATGCCATAAGAACGCCTAGGAAGGGCAAATGCTGACTGCCCCCTCCTTTCCAGACCCCCTCAGCCAGGGTGCTGCTGCTGGGACATATTTCTGCTTCCCATGTGGCAGCCAGGTCAGGCAGAGCTTTTGCACCCACAAATAAAAAGAGCTTCCACTGACACAGGCCTGCAAAATAAACCCTCCCTGAATTGCCACCACGTGAATGGCATCTTTTTGTCACCTAGCTTTGGGCTTCCCCTGCAGCCCCAACACTTCACCCCACACACTCATACCTCATTTTCAGTTTTTGGTGGTGGACAGTCAAATATGTCAAAGCCATTGGAGAAGCACATTTCCTCATTTATTTGCGATGTCTCCTCCGATTTCAGCCTTTTTCTGCTATCTTTGATCTCTCTTGGCTTCTCCTTGTCCTCCAGTGACGTTCTTCCTCCCTCTCCCTCTTGTTGGCTCAGGTCAGCAGCTTTCACCAATGGCTCTGGGTCAAGAAGCTGTGGTAGGGACTTCGCAGCTTCAGAGCCTGGTTTTAAGGATACCAAAAGAGGCCCTAGGGAGGGAGGAGGCAAGTTAGCACTCACAAACCACACCCAGAAATCAGCTGTAAGCAATTCATTCAAACAACCTGCTGAGATAAACACGGAGGCACTTGACCGGTTGAGCAGTTTCCAGAATTCACAGCCACCGAGTTATTTTAGCTTCCAGCCATATTTACTATGTCTCTCCTTTTCCTTCTGTCCTCTTTCTCTGGCAGGTAACAGGCCAGAGAGCTGGCAGCAGCTTACCCAAGCCCTGAGAGGAGGGCTGGGGAGCTCTCCGTGTGCTGACCTTTGTTAACCCCGATGAGCCATTGTTGTGCTGTCAGTGCCGGCTGGGCTGCTGCAGTCAAGGGGTAGATGTCTTCCTGGTATGATTCCGACTGGAAGCAAACAAAAGTCCAGAGTAACCATGTCAGTGAGATTTTGGCTTAAAGAGGTTATACTGGATTGTGGTGGAGAAATGAGTTTGTTCCCCTTCAGCACAGGGAGTGTCACGAGCACTCACCGGCACGGACATAAAGTCTTGTCACCTGCTCTGAGGCTCTCTGCTCCTCACCCCAACTCAGAAGAATTGCATCTGAAGGCCTAATTTAATTCATGCCAGTAAGGTCTTCAGACTGGGGGAGGTTAACATAGGCTAACTCATGTTCCTGAGGATGAACATGTGGATAGGAAGGATGGACAAGTCACAAAGCATCAGCTGATCATCAGCTGGCAGAAACTGGCTAAGGAGATAAAGCTGGAGGAACACGCCTGGTTGGGAGTTGCAATGAGCATTAGTTCTGCTGTGTCTCTGAATTCAAGGAACTCATACCTTCTTTTCATACTCTGTTTTCTGGAAGCAGAGGGCACAGTGCTGACATTTCCCATGTACCTATGCTCACACAGTCACACAGGAGCTACCTTGGCTAGCTACAGATTCGAGGCCTGTTTCTTTCTCTAGTGACACCAGCTCTGAGACTTACTTCTACATCACCCTTAGTGCAATGGTTCTGCCTTACATGCTGCAGAACAACTGCCTGTAACAAAACTCTACCCAAGGCGTAGAGACCCATGAATTCATAGTTCCTGTTTTGCCAGAGTGATTCTGCTTCCTTCCACAAGGAGATTTTCATGCCACCCAACATCATCTCCAACCCCTCTCCCTCTTTTGTCATTATGTCAAACAGATTCTATTGGAGAAGCTTACAGACAGCTAGCAGACCTGGCAGCAGGTCTTAGAAAGTCAGACATTAAACACAGACCTAACTCCTGAGTTAACCAGTTACCCAGATAGGGTTTGTTGGCAGGGCTGCCCCAGAAACTGGCCAGCTATGTCCCTCATGCCAGGAAGGAGAAAATCTCTTGTTCTACCTACTCTCCTGCCCCCAAGAATGACAGAGAGGAGGCAGTCCCCTTATTCTTCCACTGGTATTTGCCTCAGATATGAACATGACCTGAGGTTGACTTACCCGTCGAGGCACAATCATGGAGATGGGCTCAATCAGGCCTTTAGCTGGGATCAGTTTGTAGAAACGGAAAATTTCACAAGCTGCCACATCAAGACCTCTCTTTGGCATCATTCCTGGGGTAAGAAAATGAAATAAATGGAGTATAAATCTCCTTAGGAAAGTTAATGTCATCAGCCATGGGAGAGGGGTCATCAAACAATGGAAGGAGCCATAGTATCAGCACCACATCAGCACAGCTTGAAGTCTGCATCCAAAACTGGCTCAGTGGCAGGAGTGTCCACAGGTAGTGTGGAGGGGTGTTAATGATCCTAGAAACATGTCAGTCTGTAGAGGAATATGACTTACAGAGTAGACCGGAGAAGATTCAAGAAAGGGCTAACAATAAGGTCTGAGGGCTGAGAACTAAATTCTGTAGCTTGAATTAGTTAAACAGTGGGTAGTACACAGACAGGTTAATAAGCAAGGGTCTCCAAAGGAGGAGTGGTGACCTAATCACAGTAGATCTATTTCTAAACAGGAAATGTCAGTAAAAAAGAAGGTAGACAAGCAATAAAGACTGAAGGCATTAAGATGTGAAGCATCATTTCTCAGAGAAATCACGGAGTGGGAACAATGGAAATAGAGTTCAATGACAAAAACCTTGAAGCAGATTGACAAAAGGTGAGTAGCATTCTTCCCCTTTAAATCCAGACTATCCACCTTTCCACCCTGACCAGGTATGTGAGAGGAGATGCAGCAATGACTGGTACCACTGCCCAGCCCATGCTCTGCTGGTCAGAAGGGCCCTGTCCAAGCTCTGACCCTGTAATACCACCTGTGATATACGGGTGACCTGGGCCAAGCTAACTGTAAGCACCTGTAAACCCAGGTGGAGGAGTCTGACCCATTCTCTTTTCTAAATGATATTTTGGATAGGCCTAGACTCTAGCAGCCTCTAAAATGAAGAAGCCACAATCCTCTTGAAACATTAGACATGCTGCCACTCACCAATTCCCTTCTGTGGTAAGTGAGAACGATACTCTGTCAGGTAGCTCAGGTATGGCTTCTCAGGGCTTATCTCATAGTACCGTATGTTTCCGTCACCCTAAAGGCAAAGAAAATCAACATCAGCCAGACTCTGCTGTTCAGCATGAGAGCCTGAGAAGAATTCCTGGCCCTAAGAAGCCATGCAGGACCAACAATGAACCAAATGTTTACCCTCAAATTCCTATATGGGAAGGTTAGGACCCAGCTGTGTACCTCTCCACAATAAACATGGAACATCTCTAAACGTGGTAAATGTGGCCCGATGCTGAAGCACCCTCTGCCCCATCCCATCTGCTCATATCCTTAGGTTAACATGCTTCAGGAGCATCTTTGACTTCAGTCTGTTGCAACACAGGCTGAGAGCAGAATCAAACAGGCCTGCACTTGCTGATGTGGAAAGCACTTACCTTTCCCACCACGTAAAGCATGTGTGTGTCAGAGTCATAGAAGGGAAACAGTAGTCCCGAGGAGCCATCCAGATCCTCCTCCAGTAAAGGCACAGAGAGGTCATTCTGGGCAGGACACAGGAGAAAGAGTCAGCTGCAATCACCTGTCAGTCCTCTCAAGTCCAGGACACCTGACCTGAACCCCACCTGGCAGTGGCATGAGAACACAGCTCTGTAATGACCCACAGCCCTGAGCAGGGGCCATGCACAGCTCTGGGGGTGGGAAATGGCTGCTCTGTCCCAGGCCTTGGCTGAGGGCAGGACATCAGGTCCTACCATTACAACACCTCAGGCATCTGATGGCATTTCAGGGTAGATACAGTAAGAAACATTGCCTGCCTCTCTGTGGGCCAGACCCCAGGAGATGAAGGGGCCTTCAGGGTACACCTGCATGGCTGGTGTAAAATTCACACTGAATTTTACTCGTGTTCTCTCAAAACCTCGAGTCAAGGCAATACGTCCCCAACAGTGCACCACCCACAAGAGAGGTCTGCATCAGCCAAGCAGTCCCAGCACTGCACAGTGGGGAGGTGCCTGTGGCAAGGACAGAACCTCCCACTGGCCTTTTGCAGGTAAGCCATGTAGGAGGACACAGCACACCACTCCATACGCAAAGCTGGCATGTCTTGTACAAAGCTATCCCTGCACTGCTGAAGGGAGTGATCTTGGGAGGACTGACAGGGCAGGCTACGGTGTTCCATGGCTGTTCATGTGGCCATTCTCACATAAACATGTATTTAGCAGAGGGTTAATGCACATTTTGTCCTGCAGAACTGACCAGCTGCACCCTGCAGGAAGCCAGAGCTTCTGTTTAGATGCAAAGATGGCATGGGTGGATGTGGACCCAAGAAAGAGGCTTGCTGGGCAGGCCCTGTGCCAGTCCCTGCTCCTAAGGAGGCGTGACATACCTTGCCTCACAGATCTTCCCACTGTGTTTTTAAACCAAGCATGTGAAACCCTGATATGACACCCACGACGTGTCACAGCACTGCTCAGCATTGTGGAAAGCCTTCAGACAGCAGCACAGTGCTTTACCTCTCATATGTGCAAAGAAGCCATGTCCAAACATAGCCAAAACATAGCAAATCATAGGCTTGGTCTACCAGCTTTGTCTGGTAACAAAGAGTGACAGCATTCCAAAGATAAAAGATCGTGCTGCATGGCGGTTGATGCAGAGGGACATATTTAGATGCTGACAAAGTAAAAACATCTCACTGCATATGAAAGGGTAGATGAGATCAGGGTTTCATAAGGCTAGCAGCCATCCTGACAGAAAATCATGTCTTGGAAATGACCAGTTAAGCACTACCTCAGTACTCTACCGTCAGGAATCATGAGAAATCAAAAATACCCGACATACTTTTCTTCATTGAGGGCTTCATCTGAGTAGGCTGTGTCTAGAGCTCATTTCTCTTTCCAGCACCAGGACCAGTTTGCCAGTAAGACCAGTAAGAGCCACATTAAGTCAGAGCTACAGTAACCACACAGAGTGGTTTGAACAATTTCTTCTTGTCGTGGGCTGTTGTGGTTTAACCTCAGTCAGCTACTAAGTACCATGCAGCCATTTGCTCACTTCCTCTTGGTGGGATGGGGAAGAGAATCACAAAATGGTAAACCCATGGTTGAGATAAGAACAGTTCAATAATTGAAAAAAAAGCAAAATATAGAACAATAACAAATGTAATGAAAAGGGAGACAGAGGAATAAAACTCGAGAGAAATAAATGATGCACAACACAACCACTCACCACTTGCTGACCAATGCCCAACCAGTCCCTGAATAGCAATCCGTGGCTCCTGGCCAACTCCCCCCAGTTGAGCATGACGTTCTATGGTATAGAATATCCCTTTGGCCAGTTCAGATCAGCTGTCCTGGATATCCTCCCTCCCGGGTTCTCGTGCACCTGCACACTGGCAGAGCATGAGACACTGCTAAATCTTTGACTTAGCAACAGCCCAAATGTCAGTGTGCTTTCAGTACTAAATCCAAACTAAATGGCAAACTTGTGCCAACTACTAAGAAAATTAATTCTATCCCAGCCAAGACCAGGACATGGGCACAGCATTCTCATTGTTCTCATAGGCTTCTATGTTGAAAGCTTCTTCAGAAACTCAGTCATCTCACAGAAGTGAGACCTATCACCCCTCAGGAATCTGACAGATCACTTCTGAACTGCTGTCATAAATCAATTGTTGTGTATGTGGCAGGTGGAAAAGTTAAAGTGACAGCAAAAGAGAGAAAACTGAACCTGGTAGGGTTAAGATTTTTGGTCCAACTCACTTGATCCCATAATGCAATTTGCCTGTTATTCCACCAAGACGTTCCGGTAGAGAACAGCTTTTTCATGTTTCCAAGGAATAAGACTTTATTGGCTCTGTGAGACTTGTAGCTTGCTTCCTGCAGAAGAGATAGAACATTTGCATGAGTAAGACATCTGTTGCATAGCTACATTTCACGTTACAAGACAACTCTCATTCACTCACATCTGAAACATCTCCTCAGCCCAGCTGAACTACAGTGAGCAGGATTTCACAGGCATCTGTAAAAGGTGGCCTAAACTCTTCAGGATCATTCCCAAAAGCCCAATCACAGATCATGGAATACTCCAAATTGAAAGGGACACACAAGGATTATCAAGTCCAGCTCTTAAGTCTTGGCCCATATGGGGATTAAACCCACAATCCTGGAGTTAGCAGCACCCTGCTCTGACCAGCCAAGCCACTCTCTCCTCCCGAACTACTGATTCACGTATTTGCAAGACAGTGTTATCTAGTGGTTGCAGGCAGGACTGTCTGTGTACACAAACCTGTGCAAATGGCTACAAAATGCAGACAGCTTCACCTGGCCAACAAAACACAGGCAACAAGAACAACCTTGATCATTGGGACAAATGTACACTTGCATCCACCTCTCCACCTGATCTCTACACTCCCTCCCATGATGTCCCTCAGGGGGCTGCAGGAGGTACCTATGAAAACAGTGCAATCCAAGTAAGGTTTCAGGGAGCAAGGAACATGGTATCAAGATGCAAAATCCCTGTTTTCAACAATGACAGCAAGCGTTCCATGGAAAGGAGAAGGCAATAGCACCACGTAGTGCCTTGGGCAATGCAGGGCACAGATTCATCGTCTTTTATGGCAATGAAGCTACCCAGGAGAGGAAGCGCTCCAAGAGGTGAGATCAGCTGGACCATAAACCTCTGAAGCCAACCTACCTGCAGGATTGTTCCAGCACGAGGGTCTATCACACGTATCTTCCTGTCCTTGCAAGCAGTGGCAAGGAGACTGCCGTCTGTGTTGAATGACATGGAGAGGACCACATCTTTGTGAACATCAAGAATCTTCACTGGCTTTGAAAGGACAGCACCCGGGATATCAAGGTTCCAGATCATTATCTGGAGCAAAATTAATAAAAAAATTCAGTCCTTTGCTGCCTCACACACCAGGGACTTTGTGTACTCTACTCACTTCTTTGTCTTTTCTCTACATGTGTAGGTCTTACCATCATAAGTGATTGTTCTCCAACACTTAAAATAATTCCTGATACTAACAGCAATGTATCAGTGTCAGCTCAGAATGTCCAATATTTTAATTTCCTTTGCAACCACATTTTATACAAAAAAATAGACAACATCAGTGCAGATATTTGCACTAGCACAAACAAAAGTGGATGGCATTGCATACTGTATCCAATTCAGTAAATGCGAAGTGCAGAGTAGACTGAAGTTCATCAGAAGACTGGAAAATTAGACAGTCCTTTTGAACTTGTAGCAATATCCTTTTGCCTTTGGGTCACCATGGAATTTCCCCCTGAAGAAAGCTTCCAAACTCTTTAGTACCATCTTACAGCTTGAAATTAAAACAAATTTCAAACACCCAGCCAAACAGAGTGTCCCAGGAGCACAGACCCACCTTATAGTCGTAGCCAGAGCTGAAGAGGATGTTTTCAGCTGTGGGATGCCATTCAATCAGACCAACTCTTCGAGCATGCCCAATAAGTTCTTTCTTTGGAGTGGTGATGTTTTTTTTCAGCAACTGATTGGGGATGTCCCAGATTTTAACCTGAATGGCACAGGATGGGTCTTTGTGAGTTTCCTGAGAAGGAGCTAATTTGGAATTTACCAATAGCTATTATTGCCTTGGAATTATTATTCCCTTTGTAGTGAATAGGAATGTACCTGGCTTTTTTGAATGCCAGTCCTTGTCATTTGTGTCTTTACTCTTCTGTGGACCTGAAGACTCCTCTTTAACTTCTCTCTTTAGACAGCAGTCCTACCAGGGTTTCTTTTTTTTTTTAATCTGGCAATCCAACTCTTAGACCTGGCCAAGCTGTCATCACAATCATGGAAAGTTATTCCCAAGGGGAAGAAGTACACCACTGATCTTGCAGACCTTGCCTCTTAACAAACTTTGAGCGGGAGCCAGCAAATCTGAGTCCCAAAAGATATTCTAATTCTATGATTCTATGATATTATAGCAGTGATTGATCCAAGCTCAACCCTCTCCTGCTCTCCTGGCCGTCTTCATCCTGGTCCTGAGGATCCATTCAATGCCACCAGGCAAAGGAACTGAGAACTCCTCTGGTCAGACGACAGCTGTAGTAATGTTTGTCTCACAGACAGGTGCTGAACGCTTTGCAAATGACACAGCCATTTGTCACAGCACACAGAACACCACGCAGGTGGCCTCAAAGCAGAGCCCCCGAGCAGAGAGCCTGGGCAGCACTGCACTGAAGTCACCCAGCGCTGGGACCGTGCTGCCTTGTAACAGGTCCTGCAGCTCTGGGTCCTTCCAGAAGGGTGCTGCATGACAACAAAAATGCTGTGTCCTCCTGTGGTGGAAGAAAACAATAGAGGAAACCAGCAAGAGGGGCTGAACCTATGTGGGTATAAAATGAGTCTTTCTCACGCTAACCTTAGAAACACAAGTATTTAGGATGCTAACGCATAATTAATCCTTTGGCTCAATGAAAATTACTGTGTTTGTCATAATTTTTCTAGGTCTCAGCCTGAAGCAGAAGTGAAATGCTCTTTGGAACATAGTTTGTGGGAATCAGTCACACCTGCCCCAGTCTCCTGCTGTTTGGTTGATGAGGATGACTTTTTCCTAAGCCAAACAAGAAAGGGACCCAAATTCTGGGACCTCCTGGAAAACATGATAAGCACTCTTCTCAGCAGTGTTTATCCCGCTGAGGAATCAAGCCCACCAGAAATATAATGGCTGTAGAGTCCTGCAGTATTCACCTGAACTCCTACAGCAGTTAGAGAAACCATCACACTTTTCAGCTTCAATAGCTATCACTAAAGGAATGGGGCTGAGAGAGCAGGAAAGGGAAAAATAGATTGTGTTCACGCTGACAAAAACTGCCTAGAATGAGCCATCCACTCCTCACGCTGTGAAATGGTTGGTGATAAAAGCAGACAAAAGCACCTGGCTGGAATCTCAGGGTCCATTAAATGGCAGAAATTGCCAGTTCTTTAGTGTGCAGAATAAGCAGGTCTTGGAGTCGGGCCTGCAGGCCAAGCATGAGCAATCCAAGCATGAACAAGCTGTCTACCCTGCTACATCTTGAAGAAAACAGGCTAAAATGAAGTAAAAGGCACAGAGTCGCCCCTCTAACCAGAGGGGAGAAGATCTTCAACAAGTTGAACTCTTCATGCCTGATGATTTGCCAAAAGAAACAGAAACAGTAAGATGATAAGCTCAGACTCTCAGCCCCTAGCCATTAGCATTGGCGTCAGTCCTAAGCCTGCCTGCAACAGCAGTAGGAACTGGAACTCAGTGTTCACAGAGAATATACAATCCTTCCCATGCCCAGAAGTACCATTCTACATGCTCCAGCTATGCACCACAGAAGACAGCTGTAGTGCTGCCAGATGAAAAATCGTCTGCACCTGGTGGGCTAACACAATGCTTATTCTTCAAAAACCACTGGCCTGTGGAACTGCACAATGCCCATTCTGTAAGAACTGGAAAGCCACCAGCCCAGTTGTGCCAACTTTTACCAGTCCACAGGGTGGTCAGGTATGACTTTGGCAGTCACCAGCTACCAGGGACCACCAAAGAGACCCCCAGGATAGAAAAATGCATGTGTAAAGGGGAGAGAAAATACGCTACTGATTTGAGGAAAATTATTATCATATGTATGTTTATCCAGGGAAAATCAGTGACTATGTATATAAAATATAGTATCTAAAGAGGAGTTTCTTCTGTAGTCAGCATGCATGATATTTCACAGGAGATATCCCCTTGTGCATCCAGCTGAATAAAGAATGTCTGCTTCTTAATGCTATGTTAGTTTTAAGGAGTTTTTATTTTTACTGATTTTTTGTAACAGTGGTACCACCAAGGCAAGCTCCAGAAAGGCTGGTTAATGGTCAAGAAACCTCTGAGAAATGTGGGAGAAGTGAAATTTCCATCATCTACCCAGAAGCTTGTGGCCTTCCTCAAAGGGAGACCCATCCCAGTAAGCAATTAGATGCATCCTTGCACACAAGCCAGAACAGTGCACAGGATCTGTAGCCTTAGAGATCTTCCCAGCTCATCCAAGCAAGGCTTGGAGCACCCCAATTCAACTGGCCTTCTTTGAGCAGGGCTTGGACGAAGTGACCTTCAAGGTCTAGCTGCAGGGTGTCAGGAAAGACAGTCACACCAAGAAACACAGCCTGCTGTCCTCGCCACTAATCGGGCAGGGAGGAGATGTCTCTGCACCGTGTCACTGTGCAGAGGACCCCTAAGACACCATTTCCTGGTGCTAGGATGAGGATGGGAGAGTAGTAAAAAGACAGCACAGTCACAAATAGACAAACTTTCTACAACAACTTTTTGTACTGAGACCAGTGACATGCTCCATGTTTCCATTCTTTTGTCTGAGGAATGATCCAGTGTCAAGTTTCTGTAGAAAACCAGAAAGGAAAGCTGGGGATAGTGCATCTGGCATGCCCCTAGTGCAAGAAAGATGCTGATGAACTTGTGAGTCCAGGGGAGGCCACCAGGATGCTCAGGAGTCTGCAGCACTTGCCCTGTGAGTGGAAGCTGGGGGAGACAGGCTTGCTCAGCACAGAGGAGAGACAGCTCCCAGGCAAATTGATAAAAGCCTACAATACTTACAAGACTACTGAGAAAATAGAGCCAGGCTCTGTCTTGAAATGCAGGGTAGGAGGACAGGATACAGCAGTCATTAACTACATTGGAAGGATAAAAATTCCCCATGAGAGCAGTGAAGAACAGAACAGGTTGCCTAGAGAGATGGTAAAAGAGACCACCCAACCTCCCCTTCAACACAAATGGTTCTGCGATTCTGTAACCACAGTGGGATGTTTTGAAGCTTGTGCTCATTTCTCATATGAGGCTCAAAAGAGTGGCCAAGGTGGTGCCCTCCTGCCACAAGTAAGCCATGCCATGCCATGCTTCCTGAGGCAGCATGAAAACCTGGCACACAGGTCGGAAGATAAAGTAAGATCTTTACCATCAGTTCAGAAACTGAAAGAAGCCTTCAAAAAAAACCCCCACAGGAGTATCCAAACAAGCAAAGACAAGTCACTAAAGAGGAAAGACAATCCAAGTTCTTACGATCAAGAGTGACTTTTTGGCAGAACTAAAATGGCAAAGCATGTGAACCAAGCCAGGGCTGGAGAAAATGACATGAGAAACCTCCCTGATGCTGTATTGTAGAGTGAGAATAAACCCAGTGGGAGAAAGCTTATATGGGATCTCTGGAAAAAAGCATGGTAGTTAGTCAGGTGTCCTCACTATCACAGAAGTCAATGTCACACTTTTTACAAGACCTCTTGGGAGTGACCTTCCTGTAGGTAGCTATGAGCTAAATGGTCCCTTACAAACATGACTTGAATCTTTCAATTCCTGTAGTGACTGCATCTCACACTAACTTCAGCCAAAGCTCCCACTGCAGAACTGTGGGATGCATATTCCTCACTGCAACTGACCCAGTATGACTTTACAGAGAACTGAGTGCAGAAACAAGCTCAAACCTGCTCTGCAGGGAACTAATCTGAAAGAGCTGGTCCAGATTATGTTGTGTTGAAGCTTTTATTCCAAAGTGAAGATGGAGTTTCATAGAGATTAAACATGAATAGACATTCCATTTTAAACTCATATTTTGTTTTTATCATGCAAACACACCACAAAAAGGCACAAGACCCCGCAAAACAGATCTTCCTCATTACACTGATTTGGTATCACACAGGTCTGAACTCAAGAGAAAGAAGGAATCTTATTCTTACCTGACTTCTTAAATCAGTATATGCATGTTTTCATATCTCATCCATGGGCCTTTGGTTTCTTTTAATCTCATTCTCCAAAAAGCACATTAGCCAGGTACTAACACAGAGTACAAGGTGATAAACTTACTGTGGCATCTTCTGAACACGACGCTATTACAAAGTCATTGAATGGGTTCCACTTGATGTCCAGAACATTTCCTTTGTGCCCACATACTTTGGGATAATGTGGATCAAGCTTGCCTGTCTGGAAAAAAAATATAATCAAACCTAAGGTGAGCCATGGAATTATAGGACATTTTCAAGGCAGCTCCACAAAAAAACTTTTTTCTGCTCGTTGCCCTCCAAATGCCCTAGGTGCTCTCTGTCTGTTGAGGATGGGTTTTTGCTAGTCAAGTCTTGATGATACCACCATAAAGAAAGGAAGGACTGCCCAGCCCTTCTTAAGTATATGATGCTGTGAAGAAATCACTGTGCATGCCTACACACATATTAGAAGACAGTATTAGGTACAGACACCAAAATAAAACCTGGAGGAGAAACATCTATGAATGAGTTGAATCTTCAACATTTTTTAAAGATCTTGTGATGGGGAGACAAACAACAGCAAAATCTCCTTCAGAATACATTTCCTACAAGCAGTAAAAGAAAATGGCTTAGGTTTTCATTTTAGTGTCACCAGCTAGCATTTATTTAATTTTTTAAGCGAAAAAGTATTTGTGACCTGACAAATTACAAATTACTAAGTTTTTCTTCCAGCAAGCTATCTATTTCTCTCTGATGGTGTTCAGATCCAGCCAGTCACCGAATTCAATCAGCATTCTGGACTCTCCAAAAAAAATAAAAATCGTGTTTAGGTGGCACCTGTGCTGGTAAAAATCCCGCACAAAGTGCCCTAAGGTGTATTGAGAGCCTTGTGCCACATGGGGGCTGTGTTGCATTGAATAAACCCACACTGCAGGAACGGCCTCTGCTAGAAAGTCTCAGTATTTAAATGGTAGGAAGGGTGCTAGTGATTTTATTAATATTCAAGCAACACTTGCTTCCCGCCGTAAGAAGCAGGAGAAGTATGGGGAGCCCCCTGACCCACCCTAGGCATCAGTTCAAGAGCAAAAGTCAGTCACCTAAGGAGGGAGGCATGATGGCAAGCTGCTGATGCTTTCCTGCCTACTGCTTCCCACCTGGAAGGATCATAGACCAAAATGATCACAAATGTGTGCTCGCCTAGAAAGCAGACACTTCTGTTGATGTACTCCCTACACCTCTCCAGAGGGCCTTAGGAGTGCAGAGCCGAGGGGAATCACTGCTGCCCCTAACCTGGCTGTGGATAGGATGTAATCTTCCCAGCTTTTAAATTTTGGGGGGTTTTTGCAATTTTGAATGCAGAACAGGACGCTGGTGTGTAACAATTCTGGCTTCACTGGAAAGTTTGTTGCATAAACTGGGACTAACCTGCTTTAAACTGAACATCCAAAGGGCTTTGAAATGTAAAAGACTGTGCTTTTTTAGACTACAAAAACAATTCCCTTTTATAACAGCGACAATGCAAAGAGATTTGGGAAGGCAGAAGAGAGATAAAAGGCCTTTAATAAGAAGCGCTCCTCCACCCACAGTGTCCTTTTGTAGGCTTCAGAACTTGGTTTCAAGGTGACAACTAAAAGGGGTGGACAGACGGATCCACAGGGATCCCTTGATCCCTAAGGAAGCTCTGTCCCCTCCCTGAGCTAGTTGCCTGTCTGCTCCCCACTCCGTTTTTGGGAGACTCCCAGGCTGACCTGAGCCCGTTTTGCCTGACCCATCCTGCAGGGCTCTCTTATCCCACTCCCACTTCCCCAACAAGCTCTGGAAAAGGAGCCCTCGTTCTCCCAGCCACCAGTCTCACCTGCCCCACTGCAAGCCCTGGGACAGAGCAGGACTCCCCACACAGGAACCCACCAAGAGTCAACAAACATACACGACATGAAGCTAGAGCTGCTGGTCTCAGATGTACATCTGCATGTGGAAGTGAAGATCTACATTGTTGGAGGAAATTTCATTTTACAGACCAGAAACTGTTTCAGTAACTAGATGTGTTGTCATTCCATGAAGTGGTACCTGTCTTCCACAGTTACCTGCAGCACTTGAAAATGAGCAGTTTTTTAACCACTCACTTTCTAAAATTCCAGCGTTTCTGAAAAGTAGTCGAGCTTGCAGTTCCCTGACAAAAATCACTTGTAGTGGAACATCTGTCAAAACTTTCCCAGCAGGTTTGTACAAGGTAGATTACTACGAGGTAGGTCAGCCCCACATCTGCCCCTAAAGGGCACTAGCACAGCACTCACATATGGGTCAGTTACATAAGGCTGGAGGGATCATCATTGCTTTCATTTTACAGTCCATGTTCCCAGAGAGAAGGGAGGGGAGTTTGTGTCTAAGAGGTCTACACAGCCACAGATGTCCTCCCTTTCACACCTGGTGCTGACACATTGAAAGACTGGAGCTTGCAGACCTGGGCACAAATAATTTCCCTGTCTCCTGGGACCTTGTTCTCACTTTGCTTTTTGCTGCAGAGAAAGAGACAGATAAGGTCTCAACCAGGTCTGGTCATCAGAGATGGAAAAAGGCAGGACTTCATCTTTCAGAAGAAGGCCACAGAATTTCCCTCCCAGTCAAGATCTTTCCTTGGCAAGCTGTGCATGCACTTCCCCAGCACATCTACAGCCAGGCCACACTGTGGGAAAGCAGCTGATCTCTCAGTTACAGTCACTGAGCTCACGTCTCCTTGAACTTGCAAGATTTACAGGCAGTCAGCCTGTTCTGGGCACCAGGCAGCCCCTGTGGCCACAGCCCCTTCCCGCCCCAGTGAGATGGGTTGCCCTTCCACCCAGCTGGTTTCAGTGGCACATATTCATCAGGTCCTCACTGACACACCCTGCAACAGACCATATCCAAAGTGATGGCAAATATTCAACTAATTTCTTATAAGGCCGACTGCAAAGGCCTGCGGAAAGGATGGTATCTAGGGCAAAGAACTCGTTCTCTACATAACCTCTGCTGTCCCCAGCCCCACCTCACCCCCAGGCTCTCAGAGAAGACTGGTGCAGAAGGAAAGAAGTGGTATTTATTCAAGGAGAGATGAGAGAGCTTGGTGTCTGTGACTCAGCAGGCCAGGAGTATAACAAACAGGCAAGGAGGCACAGTTAAACAGAGCAAAGCTGGGCCTTCATTCAAGGACATCCTTAGAGAGGCAGCCCCTTGAGTAGCAACACATGCAGAATGAACAAAAAAAAGCATTGGAGGGAGGGAGAAGAACAGCCACCTGAACAGGTTGTTCATCCTCCCCAGCAAGTTCAGCCCTCCCTGTCCTGGCTACTATCTCCTGCTTTGACTAAATGTGTGACATCCTGCCTCTTGGGCTCTTCCTTCACATTTTGTCACACTTGGGATGTGTCTGCTTCCCGTGAATCCAGTCAAAAGTAACCATGATCAGCTGTCCATGGTAAGAGGGCAATACTGTCCCAGACACGTCTCCAGAGCAGGCTGCCTTTGATGCCCTGGCACCTGAGGGCACAAGCCAAGTGTCCAGTACACTGTCTGCCATGGCTCACCTTCACAGAGCGAGGTGGCAGTCACAAAAAAAAAACACCATCAGAAGCACAAGACAAAAGTTCCTGCTTTGCACCCAATGGTACCACTTTGGAAGTGCATCAAACAAAACAAAGTAGCTGGTATTGCAGGTCCTGGCTCAAGGAATCCCTTTCTTTGGGCGGCTGAGGCTGCTTTACCACCCAGCATGGGTCAGGAACTGGTATTCAGGCAACAGCTGTGTGAAGCACCTAATTTCCCTGATCCACAACCAAAGGTTAACCCTCAAGGGACCAACTCCTCTCCATAGCTCTGTTTTGAAGCCCTTAATTCTTCCAGACTCATCAGCATCCAGAACAGTGAGCCCCACATCTGAACTGGAGAAGCATTTCCATTCGTTGCTAGCAGTCTGCTCCCTGGTCTCCAGAATCCCCTGCACCAAACAAATCAAAAAGAGTTGCTCCTTAAACTTCTTCTCACAGTTTTATACATCTTGCTCATTTGCCTTTTTTCCCAGACTGATTGAGGCCTGACCTGCAAAGTCTTTCCTCACATGAAAGTACTTTCACATTTTCATTGACATACTTTAATTATCCTTTTCTGTATCTTTTTAGTTCTACCATGCCTTTGATTTCTGCATGCAGTATTTCAGAACTGGGTGGAGTATCTGAGCAGGTGTAAGAAAGAAGAATTACTACAAAGACTAGCTAAGCTGAGAAGAGGTGAGAAGACAGAAAAATTAATAGTAAGAAATGCAAGCAGCTTCAGCAACTTTTGCCAGAACTTTCAGAGTTTGGTCCTACGCCACATCCCACAGTCGACAGCTGTCTGTCTACAGACGTAGTTCTGTGATAAAGACAAGTTGTTGAGCCTCAACAGACCATCATTGCGGGGGCAGAAGTAACTCAGTCAAGAAAAACAGGGTAGTGGTTAATTTTAGAAGGACAGTCTCTGAACAGCACCATCATTGAAGGAATGAATTAACAAAGTCCAGAAGGGCCAGAAACTGTGCTAGGTTCTTCAAGCATAGCCAGTTCACTTTCATCCTTAGCAAATATATATTGAAAAAGTGGCATTGCAATAACACCATCAATTAACTTTTAATTAAAGGCTGAACTTTTGCCTTTCATCTGTTCTGTCCTGATTCCAGAGAGATCATAATCTCATGTTGAAGTTAATCCACATCAGTGCATGCCTAATTTTACTGAAGCAATAAACATCAGACGGCCAGCTTCTCCCTCTCATCAGATCCTAAGTCATCAAAACTCATATACATGGCATTTGTTTCTGAAAGGGAAGTCTTCACAGCATCAATGCTTGAAGTTAAAGAGCTTCATTGCCTGATAACTGTGTATCCATTCTTTCACAAAGGAGAAGGTAGAACAAAACATAACATATTCTCCTTTGGTCACAGCTGAATCCATGTTGCTAAAGCATCTTTCTGGTTTTGCCCTCTGTATCCACTAAATACTTTTTAATTTGCAGTTCCTCCCAGGAGACAAACATCTGAACAGCACATTATGCTGATTATACAAGAAAGGCAAATGAGTTATAAAATTAAGCAAGGTGTCAAAAATCTGCAAGCAGCAATGCAAGACATATAAATACACACATGCCAGGAATCACCTGCTAGGGCAACTGGGGCCTCTTCCATCATTTTGCAATTTGGACAACAGCATTAAATGAATATCCTCTGCGATCTAGCTCCCTAGCAAGCCTGTCCCTCCTCCAGCCTCTTGGCGTGCTCTGGAAAGCCGGCTCGCCTTGGGGAGCTCACCTGCTTGATGGGAATGACGAAGAAGGCGCCGCCGCCCGCGCACTCGGTCACCACGGCAATGAAGCTGGGGTTCACGGCGCAGAAGTGGTTGTCGTGGACGCTGCGGGTGATGGGCACGCAGTCGTAGCACTTGTCCTTGCTGGCGGCTTTGCCATACACGTGGCGGAACTTGGAGCTGCGGTACTGCGGGTGCCACGACATCTGCAAGGGGAGAAACACAACGTCCCAAGGCATCAGGACAGGCCACCCTGGCAAGGCTGGCAGAACCCCACTCCCCTCTCCCCACCGCAGGCTCACCCTCCCTGCTTGGGCTGCTCACACCAAGCCTCACCAGCAAGCAGTAGTCGCAGTTTTCTCCGGTGTTCACCCCTTTGCTATAACCCCGTAGCACATCTCTGATGGAGAAAGGAGAATGCAGGGAAGAAATGACAGCTCTCAGCATCACCAGCCAGCTGGGCTGTGCATGTGCCAGCAGTCCCTATCGCTGGGGCAGGGCCACATGGCAGCAAGTTTAAGAGGGGATGAATTCTGGTAGGATAGAGCTCAGGAAGCATGAAAAATACAACATCTTGGGTAAGGAAAGCCTGAAACACGGTGAGTGAAAAAGCCAGAATGGATGCATGCTTTGTTTAGCCCTCAGGTGGTTTAGGATCAAAAATTATTCTGAATTTTGCTCACATGAATGGAAAAACGAAGTTGGACAGATCATAGGAATAGTTACAGTCACCTGTTGATGCTTTTTCCAACAACAATTCTATTCTGCATGTCTGGTTTATAACTGTACTATAGCTCTCTGACAGACAGCATTTTAAATGGTGTTTAAATGACACACATAAAGCATGCTAAACACAAGAATCCCTTCTCACAGAGAGCAGTGAGGCTTAATGGAACTGATGTAACATTTCATAAAATCATAGAGTCACAGAGTCACAGAATGGTTTGGGTTGGAAGGGACCTTGAAGACCATCTAGTTCCAACCCCCTGACATAGGCAGGGACACTTCCCACTAGACCACGTTGCTCAAGGCCTTACCCAAACTAGCCTTGAACACTGTCAGGGATGGGGCATCCACAGCTTTTCTGGGCAACCCGTTCCAGTGTCTCACTACCCTCACAGTAGTGAAGGTAGTGAGAACTTCCCCCAAATATCTGATCTAAGTTTCCTCTCGTTCTATTTGTGCCTGTTACTCCTTCTCCTATCACTACAATTCCTGACAAAGAGTCCCTCTCCACCTTCCCTGTAGAACCCTTCAGATGTTGCTAGGTTGCTATGAGTTTTCCACACAGCCTTCTCTTCTGCAGGCTGAACAGGCCCAGCTTTCTCAGACTGTCTTCATAGGGGAGGTGCTCCAGTCCTCTTAGCAATTTCATGGCCCTCCTCTGGACTTGCTCCAGCAGTTCCATGTCATTACTGTGCTGGGGGCACCAAAACCATATGCACTGTTCCAGGTGGGGTCTCACAAGAGCAGAGGGGTAGAATCCTGTCCTTCAACTGGCTATTTTCGAATAGGAAACTACCAGTGTTGGTCAGAAAAGGTAACTAAGACTATTAAGTCCTGCTCTTCCCACAGGATTTAGAGAGCAAAAGGTGTATGGTAAGTGTAGTGAGAAGATTCTACTGCCCAAAGGAAAAGAAGTAAAGATCAGGCAGGAAGGTTATGGGTGAGGTATGGTCCTGGGCAACTTTTCTGGTTGACCCTGCTTTGAGAAGAAGGGTTGGACAAGATGATCTCAAGGGATCCCTTCCAACCTCAGCTATTCTGGGATCCTGTGATTTTAGGGCCTCTGGATCTCGGCCATGTGTATCTTGTACTGCCCTGAAAATGCCACTGCCAGCACACCAAGATACACACCCATAGAGGCAGACTTTCAACCCAATAAACCTGAAGTGTGCCTTGCAGGCTCAGCTTTCTCACCTGTCCCTCTGACAGGAAGTGATGACAACACATTTCTTCCTCATTCATAAAAAATGCTGTTTGGAGAGGCAACTGCTTTCAAAACAGTGCAAAGAGCAACTGGTATAAGGAATGGGGGGGAGAAAGGGATGAAAAATATACCAATATTTTGTTAGTAAGACAGGATTGGTTTTACATTGCAAAAACTGGCACTATCATCTCCAAATAATTAAAAGGTGTATTTGCACATTTTATGATGTCTGAAAATTAAATGTTTTGCACGGTCCCTTAACAATACGCTTTTCCTGAATTTTTTTTGGACTAATGGCATTAGCTTTCTAACTGCACTGGAGGGTTGGCCCCAGTGTAGAGGGTCTTTCCTTGCACAGCCATGTCTGAGCTGTGTGAGCCCATATGGGCAGAGCCCAAGCTCCTGAAAATCCTGTGTGTGCAGCACTGGGTAAGGCCTGAAGCCAGAGCTGAGGGATGCCCAGCTCATCTCATCTGCCTGTGGGACAGCAAGACACCAGAGTGCCCACAGCAGGGGCGTGCAGACCACCCCTGTAAATTGGGCAGCACACGTGGACAGCCTGTTTTGGGAGGCAGCTGGAACTGAGGTCTGGGTCCTCTCCTCTGGTCAAAGAGGCAGAAAGAAGACCTCCCTCACTTGGTGCTCAGGCCTCTGGCACCAGCACAGAGACTGATCCTGAACTGACCAAAGGGTAAAAGTGACTGATGAAGGGATCACTGACCCTCTGCTACCATAGCACAGACCCCCTTTGCATCCTGGAGAATAAAGGAAGGCAGCATAGCCTTTGCAATCCAGGAATTGGCCTCCTGCCTTCCTTCTCCATCATCCTGACCTAATTCCCAGTATTGCCAGCCTCCCTCTGGGGGAGGGGAGAACAGGGATGGAGGGAGACTGTGCAGGTAATACTACTGTTCATGTATTTCTAACCAAGCTTTACATCTAAGCTGATGTAAAGACAGTGTTCAGCAATGTCCTCTCACTCAGCTCTCAGAGACCAAGTCCTGGGACCTTGTGGTTATCATTATCACCTCTTCCAGCAAAGAACATTAAGTGGATCTTTTCCTGAAGCTGCCAAGAGTTCCTGGAGTGGGATACAGAGATCCCTGCAAGCACTTCTCAGATCTCTGCTTACCAGGCCGGTTACCAGCTTTCTCAGGCTGGACAGTGTTTCCAGACAGCTTCTGCCTACTGAGATGTGCAACCCTAGCACTGGAAGCACATCTCATGAAAGAATACGCAGTACTTCACACAAAACAGAGTAAAATACATCCATTTGCTTCAGAATTCCTCACTGCTGGCATAAAGAGAGGAAGCAGCTCCTCTGCCTCTTTAAGCAGGAAAATGCAACAATAAGAGATATGGCAAGGACACACGGTTTAAAATTATTTCTGTAGCCTCTCACTGTAGGCATTTCTGGCTCTTGACTCTGAAAGAACAAGGTAACATGGACTACTCTGAGAGGCAGATCTGATTGTGAGGAGAGTCAACTACAGAGCAGAGGAAACTCCATGAAAGCTTGATGCAGCAAGTACAGTCAGCAACAGGTCATGCAAGGAGGAGAGGAAGAGGAGAAGGGAATCAACCAAGAATATGTTGCTTGGTTCTGTTTATATTTTTTTAAAGACAGAGCCATATTGTCCTTGGCTCAGCAGTTGGGTCTGAAACTATAAGATAAAAAAAGCAAAGCCTTAGCAAATCTCAGTCCAGTGCTCAGAACTAGTGGGATTTTTCTTTCTGGCACCTGAAAGGGTACATTGATACCCTCAAGCACAGCCTCCTCAGGTCTTTGGTGCTTACCAAACACAACCATCAAAATGTTTGTGTGACCTCTAAAGAACAGGCAGTTAAAGACTGAGAATCCAGTTCCACCACTTGTCGTCAGAAATACAAGGCAGTAGCACTGAAGGGACTTTGCTCTGCTTCAGCTCTCACTCTTTTACAAGGCTGTTTATGAAAAGTTAGCTTTTCATGATTCACCTGCGAAACATGACTGCAAATGTCTTAGCTCTTGCCAAAGGAGTGAGCTCCTAGAAGGGTTGTGAAGTCTAAGGATGTCTGCAGCACTTAGATGCAGTCTTGGGAGAGCCATGCTGTGGCATTTTCACTGCCCTTGAGGAAATGTGGGACAAAACAAACAGGCATATGCGTGTCCACCTGACTGAACATGTGCTTCACCATAGGCCAGCATGTTCCCAGTTTTCCTATTGCATCCTACTATCCTAGTCTAGGATGACAGATTTGCCTGCACCATTGTATTGGTTTTGCATGGCCTGGTTTTGATAGCAGGGAACTACAGGGGTGGCTTCTGTGAAAAGCTGCTGGAAGCTTCTTCCATGTCTGGCAGAGCCAATCCCTGGTGGCTCCAAAGATGGACATGCTGCTGGCCAAGGCTGGGACAATTAGAAATGATGGTAACGCCTCTGTGATAACAAATTTAAGAATTCAAAACAAAAAAGGGTTGAGGAGTTGTAATTGTGGCTAGAGAAGAGTGAAGTGAGAACATGAGAAGAACTCTGCAGACACCAAGGTCAGTGGAGAAGGAGGGGGAGGAGGTGCTCTGGGCACTGGAGCTGAGATTCCCCTGCGGGCCGTGGTGAGGACCATGGTGGAGCAGCTGTGCCCCTGCAGCCC
>VWZT01006659.1:29905-50979 GCA_013397055.1 Pachycephala philippinensis
AACCCTTGATTAAATTTTGTTTCCTCTGTCCAGCTGCATAGAGGAGTGAGTGAGCAGCTTTGGAGAGTGCCTGGCATCTGGCCTGGGTCAACCCACTACAACCCTGCATGACATTTGTGAATTCTGGATTAATTTATCTTGGTCCTGGACAAAATAACCACATGGAAAAAGTGAAATATGCTTGAGGGAACCCAGACATATGGTAAACTAATCCAGATCAAACTGAGAGTACCCTCTACTCTGGCACCACAGTATTCTGTGAAAGACTCACAGCAGCAGAGTCATCCCCAATAGTGTAAAAACTCAAAACTTTTGTCAGCGCTTTATTCTACCATTTCTCCTCTTTGATATCCTTAGTGTTTTTGATATCCTTGGTGGTTTTGATATCCCTAGCAGTGCCAGGAACGGACCAGGAAATTATTTTCCTTATATTCTGGGAAAGGCCTGAAAGAAGATTGATGGGCACCTTATCTCCTTACAAATACCAGTTCTTGGGTGCGGCTCCGCACACTGCTAGGAGGTGACCTCTCCAGCACACACTCCTGGACTGCTTGTGTTCTGGCACCTTCAGCCCCATCCACGAGCTGCTTTCTCTTGCTCTGAGCAGAAAATTAATGCGGGGGGAGGATGGGAATTATGAAAACACAAGCAAACAAACAAAAGACCACAGCAACAACCAATCGCAAAACCCATCCGAAAACAAGAACAAGGCACTTGAGCAGAATCAGATCATAAAAAGTATCTGATGTGGGTTAAAAAGAGCACAAATGATAGGGGTCACACCACATCTGGAAGGAGGGGAATTGGAGTGTTTTGGCAGCAGTGAGATCTCTCACTCTGCTCACCAGGGAACTACAGCCAGTCAGTGTGACAGTGTCACCCCAGGAAAGAAGTAGCTCTGAAGCAAGAGCTTGCTTGCCTCATTGCCCTATGAACAGACATGCACATCTCCAGCTATGATGGCACCAGAACACTTGGGAGCCAGGACCTCGATGCATCCCACTGCTGATTGCCAGGAAGGTGACTCATTTCCTACTTTCCAGGTGCACAGAGCAGGACTATGAGGTACCAGGCCCCCACCTGCCAAACAAACACCAAGGGCTCAGCATCATGACTCTTTCAGAGCCAAGAGTGCCCACTGCCACCCACCCCAATTCAACAACGAGCTTAGTGCTGGTGACAATTTTTCACTGGCTTTATACAATGGGAAAGGCTGAACAACCTCACCGTTTACCAATCTAGATGTCCTCTGGGTATTTCCTTTCCTTCCAGGCATATTCCCTATTCTGAAAACACCAGCAAGAAATAAGGTAGACTGGCTTTGTGCTGAATTACCAAGCCATGACATGAGTTGTCTGTATTTCCAGGCCAGACACAATATGTAACAAGTGTGCAGACAAGAGGATGCTGTGTGCTGCGTGCCCTTGCTCCACTCCACCGGCCTGCACTGGGATTTCTGTTCATCTTCTGCTTCAATCACCAGCAACATGAACACTAGACAAAAGACCTCGGCTCTGGGCACTGCTCTTGAGGATGTGTCACAGAGAATTCAGGGTAGAGCTCTATGGACCAGTGATCAAAGGTGTGAGATCTGCTAAGAAATCCTAAAAACTTTGGGGTAGAGATGAGGAGGGAAGCCATGACAGTAGGCTTCAAACAGAACAAGCTGGTACAAGGAGGATATAAATCACCTGCTTTCAAAGTCTAGTGGAGACAAGAGAGTCAAAAGACATGTGTTTTAACTGTATCAAAGAAGTTTCCAATTAGGCAGCAGCAAAACTTATCAGTCATAGGAGTGGGAGAGAGAATGGCATTAATCTCTCCTGGCATTTCCCGGGCAGATTCAATAAAAGCCTAGCAATGACAACAGAGCTACAGCTGCTCCTGATTTGGACAGAAAACAGACTCACAGAGATGGAAGAGAAATCAGATAATAATTTTAATTTCATGTGCAATAAGTCTGCTATGTCCGGAGTGTGGCAGGGCTATACGCCCACTCATCCTGGCTGCACTAACCCACTCAGAAGTGCACCCAGTATCTCCATTTTAAGCAATTTTCACTTGCAGCACTTAATGCCAAAATTTCAATTTTTAACATCCAGGGACAAAGCAGCTGAATCAGATATAGCTACTTGAGAACAATCTGCTTCATTATGATACCAAGAGCTGCATTGCAATTCAAGCTCTTTAGCAATGGCCATCATTCCGACCATTAACTGGCCAGAGTAGCTCCTTCCAAATATATCACTCTTCAGGGTTAATATTGAGTGGTATAATGGTATATGAAAGCCAAAAGTTTAATATCAGTTTGTTGGTTTGATGCAGAGTTTAAGCTGAAACCTTTTCCGCTGCTTTGTAAAAACAAGTAGGCCCAATTTCCTTGAGGTTAATCTCAGCAACTCTGTGAGACTGCAAAAAGGACCTGTATCCCGTCCAGATACAGACCTGAAGATAATGGTGAGCAAAAGGGGTGTCACTTTCAAAAGCACAGATCACATGAACATCACGGTAAAGGAAGGAAATGGATACATAAAAGCATTCAATGTGGCACAAAACACCACCTGGAGAACTCAGAGAGAGAGCTGAACAAGTCCAGTGGGCACAAGAAATTTCTCCTCTTGGCTAGGCCACGTGGAGCTCCTTCAGGAAGGTGTCTGAGGTCTCTGGCACCAGAAAGTTTTTTAAGCTAACCAGGCTGGAAATTGTTGCATACAGGTAAAACCTTATAAAATTAAGGCCTTGTTGCCTTTGTAAAATCATGGCTCAGGCCTGTTACTTCTGCTAGAGGAGGACCATGGGAAAGAGGCACAGCTGAACTAGAGTCAGAAAACCATGCTGTGTGACCATCGTGTGTTCACCTAGTGGTGTGTGGTGATTGGTGGAATCAAGTTTGTTGTGCTTTAAAACTGTGTAAACAGCTAAGAAACTATAGAAGATAGTCTAAGAAACTATGTCTGAAGTTATCAGCATGTATATGTGTCGTGACCCATCCCAACAGCGACAGGAAGTCACCCTCCTGTTTGCAGAGAGCTGTTCTTGGTGCCCAGAGCTGCCCATGGCCCATCCCAACACCTTTCTCTGTGGGACCAGGCTCCAGACATGAACTACAGCCTCTCTCCACCCCTCTCACAGCAGGGGCCTGGCAGCATCCAACGTGCATCCATCCAGACACAAGTCCTTGACCCCTCCTGTCCCCCACGCCAACACTTGTCAGTGTTTCCCTGACTGAAGGCTGCAGAGGGAGGCGGCTCACAGCTGACTCGGGTAACACAAACAGCCATTCTACTCCATCAGCTGTAAGATATTCAAAGCCTCTTTTACAAGTTTCATACAAACTGAGCCTGTGCAAGCACAAGATCACTGCCTGTGGAGCATCACATTAGGTGAGTCTTGTGAGTCTCTGACAAGACTGTATTACAGTTTTGGCATACAAGCAGGGCACATAAAGGCTGTGTGGATTGCAGAAGCAGCACTCAATTAAGTCAATGAAGTACTTTTAGTCCAAATAACAGCTTGTAAATTCTAACAGAAAGCTCTCCAGCTCTGTCTGCCTTCAGGTAAGCAACTGAGGGACAGACTGCCTCTCTCTGTTCCGGATCTCTGGATCGTATGGGCCATTCAATGAAGAGTTGGATTTGATGATCCTTGTGGATGCCTTCCAACTCAGAATATTCTGTGAAATCTGTGAAACACTACTGCAGTAATCAAAGAACAGACAGAGCTCTTCAGGAGACCAGAATCTGGCACAGCATCTCCTGAAAGGACTTGAAACTTGTACCCTTTCCCCATCCAAACCCACAATGAGATGCTCACACTCTTCAGAACACCTGGGCTCAGAGCCTTCCAGTTCCTAGTGCACAATGGTTCCATTGCCCAGACCCATCATGTGTATGGTACATGCCCTACGCCAAACAATTGTTTTCTGTTCTCTTGTGCTGCACACCTCTGAGCAGGGTAGAAACACGTGCCAATGAAATAATAATGGTTATGTTTGCTTCACGCTCCCCAGCTTCGTGCAAGAAGTCTCCCTTCTCCTCAAGACCTGTTCTCCACATGGCCCGTGTTGCATTTCTGCATGAAAGTTGCCCTGGCATTGGGAGATGCAGGCTGAAATCCAGCCAGACCTCTGGAGACCTAGTCTTAGTGCACTTCTGGGGAAAGCACGTAACATGACAGTCTACCAAAAAAACATTTAAGTACTGTTTTCTATTGTTGATAGGCAGGTTTCCAAACTGTGCCTATACCTCTTACTTGCGACTCTGAAAAGCACTTCAGATGTTCAGGTGATCTCGCCTGACAAGTTGAACTCTCTTTCTCCTGTGTCCTTACTGCCAGGGAATCAAGAGAATTTACAGTTCCACAAGAGTTTTCAGAGGTCCCAATCTCTTGAAAGTTAGAGGTAATTTGAAAAGCAGAGGGACCCACAGAAAAAATACACTCTACCCTCATTCCTTCTCTTGTATGCAGGGTCTAAAGAGATAAAAATGGGAGAAAAGAAGGAATGCAAATGCTAGAAAGGGGGATTTTGAAAGTTATAATGAGCATTTCAATCTCAAATGTCATTAAAACTTCATCTCCCTTTCCACCTTCTCTTTTGGAATGCTAAACTTGCATAGCATAGGTAATGCCTTTTCCTTTTCAGCCTTATCATTTTTAAGTGATGTTTCTGTGGCCAAAAAACCCATAGGGGCAGCCTTGCAAGTTTTTTGAGAGAACTGTTAGCAAGCATCCAAGGAAAATGCCACAAGAGATTCCAACCTCATGCAAAAAAAAGCAGATGGAAAGTGGCACAAGGATATACAGCTAGAAAACTCCTGAGAAGATACACATCCTCTTCCCAGTCCTTTACCACCAATCCATGAAATAAAATCTTTACCTGCACTCAGCTCCAAGTAATAAAATGAAACGGAAGTAAGGATCACTGTCATTTCCTGGAATCTGCCTAGATCCATTATTTTCTCTGGTCCCTTCTCTCCTTCTTTCTTGAAATCATCTATCAGTTTCATCCATCTTATCCTTCTCCTGTCCTGCTAAAATCTCTCTCCTCCCCTCCACTTTTCTTCCACACCATTTATTCCCTCAAAATTCATTCCTCCCCATCCAAAAATGAATAATGTAACTTGATGCCAAAAGGTAAGAAGAGTCAGTAAGGGAGACTCAAAAAGCCCTTTCAGCTATCTTGTCTCTGCCAATGACAATTAGACAATGCTTACATCCAGATGATGAGAGCAAGATGTATATGAAGTCAGCTTCAGTACTGCCTCACTGGACACCACGCTACATATTGGAAATAGAGGATACATTCCCATTCCCAGTATTTCAGGACTTGTAGAAAGGAAACAGTTAAACACATCATTTTAAATAAGGCAATTAATATATAATGAAATACTGCTGCTTTTCTGCCTGAGAGCCAGCTACATGCACTGTAAATTTCATGACATGGCTCCATACGGAGCAAACTGTACAAGAGAGCTCCATAAAAAGTACCTCCCCTCTCCTCACTCTGCTGCCCCCACAAGAGATTTATGCTGAAGCAGGAAGACATGTGCTACTTGCTTCCAAACCAGGCTCCTGCATTCCTCACACAGGCACAGGGTCCTGGTTTCAGTGTCTCTGCTTTAAACAGACAGTTGTCCCCTCTCCTCATCAGAGAGGTGTGATTCTTGCTGCATCTTGCTTCCTGATGGATGTCGGCAGAGGAACATCTGCCTGCTAAGCAGGCTGCTCCAAAGCTTTCTGCTCTTGCCCAGCCAGCATCAGGGCACAGCTGGGAAGCAGTGCAGTACATACCTCACACCAGAAAGGTTAATGTGCCTTACACGTCCTGCAGGAGACATCTGTCACCAGCATGGGACACCAGCAAGACTCACATAAAAGCACCTTCACTGGGATGCTTTTAGCAGCTGACTAATCAACTAAGACAACTAAGTGCCAGGTCCACACAGCTGGACTGGGACAGGTTTGGCAAACAAAATACATCACGAAATAATCGTATTTCCTCTGAATAAAGCTACTAATGCTTCTTTCACAGGGCAAAGATCTCTCTCTCCAGGACCTGGTACTGCAACCCTGCCCCTGTGGTTAAGCAAGAGCATTCAAAGAGACAGGCATTGAAAAAAACAGTGTGCAGAGGAACTTCTCACTTCCAGACAGCTTTAAAACCTTCAACTTCACATTGCTCCAAATGCATTCCTTACCCTTATTCTCGCCTTAGGCAGAGAAAAGGCTTCTGGCTGCAACTCTGATAGGAGCAGAGTGATCACAAAGCAAGCAAGCAATGTGAAAGGTGCCTGTTTGTTGTGCTAGTCTGCAGGTGCCACTTTTTAGTACAAGCAATAAGTGCAATTTCCCATCCCACGTGTCCTCATTTGCCACCAGCTTTCATGGCAATTAAAAGGGCTTCATTAGAAACAGCAGAACGCGAAACACATCCCTCTTGCTAAATCAAGTATTGTAGTAGGGTATAGTTGTCTTCAAGTTGCATGCACTCATCCCAAAACGGTTTTGGAAGACAGGACAGACTCGTGCAAACACGGACCAGGCTCAGGCACGAGCAGTCAGCCCACTGGAGCACAGTCCAATCATTGTTTGTTCTTCCCCACACCAATATTATTCCCAGGTGATTTAACCAGACCTCGTCCTCTTCCCACTCTCCTCTTTCCCCTTCCATCCGAAGCAGCAGTAAGGGACAGCTTTGTCACAGATGCAAGTTAACTTTCGGGCTAAGAGAAAGGCCATCCTCAGTGACATACCAGTGTGGCTGCAGCTTTCTCCAGCTGCACCTTGCCAACTCCCAGAAGGGAGACTCCCTCACTTTCCCGATGCCCTGCACCACCTTCTTTAGGCTGACCTACCCTCACAGACTTCTGCCCACACTCTCCAAGCATGACCTGGAGAACCAGCAGAGCAGGGAGTACTTTCAGAAACACCTGCCTCTTGCTTCCAGAGAGGATTCGCCAGCAGCCAGAGGGAAGCCAGTGGGGTTGAGCTTCTGACTCTCTTAATCACAGAGCTACTAATTATATGGGTGTACTCACAAATACCAAGTCCTATGCACCACCAGGCAGGTGGGGAGGTGCTGAGGCCGACAGCTAGTCTGAAGGTTTCACAGATCGGAATTCGGAGATAGTTAGCTTCTATCTGTGAGAAAAGCCCATGAGAAGAAAAACAATTTGTTTTTACCCATGAAAATGTAGTATCAACAGAAGCAAGAAAGTTAAACAATAGAAGGATAAAAACATCAACATCTCTGCAACTGGTATTTTTCTGTATATTTGAATGCTTATGCCATAGGTGACCAATAGTACTATATTGTAGTTAATAATAGCCAACTAATCCATTGTTGTAATTTAGCAACCAATGATTATGTAACATGAATGATAACATACAAAAGCCTATAAAGTGAGACTGCTTTTGGAATAAACAGCTTTTTGGCCCTTAGTCGGGGCACTATCCATGTGTACGTGTGTCGTTCAGCCGTCCCAACAGCGACAGGGAGGCAGTCCCTGGTTTGCAGCCTGCAAAGAAACTAGAGGAGACCCCTCAAAGCACCAAGGTAACTACTGTGCTGCCAGGCTGGTAGAAGAGTGGGTGGAGGCTTTCACAAGACATCCTTTTGCTTCATTGGTCTGAGACAACCCTCATCTCAACCTTCCAGCAGCTCTTGCTTCCCCATGAGGAAGGTCTATATCATAAAGGCAAATGCTCCTCTCTCCTGTCCTCTCCTTCTCAGTGACACCTCGTTTATAACAAGATCTTCCCATGAGAATGCACATCAATAAATCAAGGCCAAGCCCTCAATACAAACTTTGTGTTGAAAGGGTCATGCTGTCCCTTCTCATTTTAAGCGTTCCTTTTCTTGGGTTCTGAAAGCTTTTGGGTAAGGCTGGTGAGCCTTTTTTGGGTAAGGCTGTGTGAAATACACTGCTGTCCCTATGGAGAAAATATTGCTAAGAGCTGATCTTGGAGAAAAGCATTTAACAAATCATCTGTTCCAACACCTGGCAGTGGTACTCCGTGGGCCACCTTCCAGTCTTCTGGTACTGAGGAGGCTGCTCACCAGTGCACCAGGAAGATGCATGTGTCACAACAGATCTCCAGCTTTTCAGCTCCTTTATCAAAGGGAATGTGAAACGTTTATTTTGCCCTGAGAAGGCAGAAAGCATAAATACTAACTGTAACTCTGTTGTGTCTCTGGAAGTAGTTCCAAGCACAAATGAGGAAGTTTGTTGCAAAGGAGCAGGAGAAAAAGCAGCAAGAAAAAGAAGGCAAATGCCTTCTTCACCTCAGTCTTTACCGCTAAGATCAGCCTTCAGGCACCCTGGAGCCCTGAGAGATGTGGAAAACCCAAAGCAAGGAAGACTGACCCTTGTTGGAGGAAGATCAGGTCACGGAACATTTAAACAGAGTGGATATGGACAAGGGCCTGATGGAATGGACCCACAGGAGCTGAGGAAGCTGGCCTGTGTTGTTACAAGGTCGTTCTTGGTTTTCTTTGAAAGCTCATGGCAATGGGGTCTCTATTGTCCCCGAGGACTGGAAGAATGTGTCACCCTTATCTTCAAAAGGGCAAGACAGAGATCTGGGGAACCACAGGCTGTTCAGCCTGAGCTTGATCAGAGAGTTAAATGTTAAAAGGAGCTTTTAGACTCTGAGGGTAGTCACCCACTGTGCCTGTCTCAGACACAGGTTGCTGAGAGAGGATGTGGAGTCTCCATCCTTAGATACTCAAAACCCAACTAGACAATGCCCTGAATCTGCTCTGAGCTGGCAGTGGACTAGGTGATCTCCAGAGGTCCCTCCACCCTCAGCCACGCTATGACCCTGTGAAATCTGCACTGATCTCAGGGAAGATGGTCCTGAGCAGATACAGTGAAAGTAGACCAGAACCTGCTGTGTGCATTCAGTGTGAAGAAGGCAGGAGATATCCCTGTTACACAACACTGCCTCCGAGGGACTCATCAGATGGGCCATGCTCAGGGGAAGGAAAACAAGCAGCAACGCAAACAGATGATGTAAAGCAACAAAAATGGCGTGACCACAGTGTAAACTCTCTCATTCAAGACCAACCAGATGAGAAACAGGCAGGTTAGAAGGTTTTCTGGGGAGGCTGGGAAAAAGAGAATGACATCAAAGTAGTAAAAAGTGGAAACTGATAGATTTGCAGAGAAAAGTGAGAAAGATGGAGAGTCAACCCAGCTTTTGTAAACCTTGCCAGGCTTCACAAGCCAAACTGCACTAACAAAACCCAAAGTCACCATGACATGGTCTATTCAGATTCCAGTACTATGATAGTCCTTCACCTCAATGATAAGGCAGCATGACGTTAGCAAGAAGGTCCTCAAATGGGTAAGTGGTTTGTGAAAAATGGGAAACACCCACATTTGAGTGCTGCAGGCTTAAGTCCAAAATAGACTTTCACCACCATGTTTACACACCTACATGTCTTCATGTCTTCCAGGAAGCATAAATTGTGGAACAGAAGCAGATCGTCACAGGTCTTGTGAGTCCATCTTTTGTCCTGTCCTTCTCATTTGTTTTCCTACATCCTCCCCTAGGACTTTTTTTCCAAAATTCTCAAGTAATGGAGAGACCATCATCATCCTGCTAAACTTAGCCGAGCAGGCAGCTGCCTTTACAATTATGCACCTTTTCTCTGCTGTCAAAATTAAATCTCCTTTTGTGCAATCAGTGTCTCTTGCTTCTTATTCCATTTAGCCAGATCCCAGGCAAAAGACTATATCCTTCTTACTGCAGCAAGGTTTTCTCCACAGCTGACACACAGCTTCCCAGTCTTCCCTGGTTTTCACCTCATTCTCTTTCTGTCAGCCACATTTCTGAACAGCTGACAAATTTGTCCTCCTTGCTTCCACTCTCTTTGGCTCATATGCATTTTACCAGAGCAGCTGCACCTAAAACAGGCATGCATCCATTCCACTAACATGGATGGACAGAACCATCCAACGCTTCCTTTAAAATTTACCAGATATTCTCCAGTTCATATTTATCATTTTCTTTCTACAGCATGTCACTGGGTCGAGTTGGGATGAAATGCAGCCTTTGGACACTTTTCTGCAGAACTGCACTGGGTCTGATGGTGCTGTATCATCTGAAGACTTGAACCTCTCTCTGCCGAACCGCATCCTAATTTTCCCATGACGTTACTTCAGCTCATCAAGGCAGTTTTAAACCAGAGCCCTGTCATTCTGCAAGCGTCCTGCTTCTCCTGGTTTCCTGTTTATTATTTATTCCTTTGTCCTAATTGCTAATAAAAATACAAAAAGCATCAGATGTCAGGAAGAACCCTGCAAAATTCTTCTCAATAAATCCTCACATTCTGATACCAAACTGTCATGTAAGCTCTCCTCTATAATTCTGTCACCAGATTTACATATACCTGACCACAGACAGATGTATATAGTGCATATTCTTTTATCTTAATTGTGTGGAATAACATTTTTCTAAAGTCAAGATAAATGATCCCACATCCACTGGGCTCACCATCCTCTGGAAGATTGAATCAGTGTGTTGACATGATTGGTTTCGCCATGTTCATGCTGCCTTTTTCATCTCATTATTTCTCCCATGTGTTCCACTTCTTCTTACTGTTCTGATACACTCCTTATAGAGAGGCTCAAGCTTCCCTGTGTCTAGAGTTCAAGAATCTCCCCCATCCTCTGAGGAGTCCTCAAAGACAACCTGTTGATTGCTCAGAGTTAATTTGCAGCTCACACTGGCTGGGGTCCCCATCCACCTTCCATGAGCACTGTCCAACATCACCTGCCCCACTGCAGTTCAAAGTACCACTCATCCCTTCTTGCTGCTACAGGGGAATTTAGCCAGGCTTAGGGAGGCCTCTGCATTTGTCCCTAGAGGAACCCAACGTGGCTGGAAGCTGTGACCCCTACCAGACTGGACTGCACTGCTGAGCTGACCACAGGGCAGGCCAAGCCCCTCAGGCAGCAAAGCAACTGGCATCCCACGTACCCACTGGGATCCCCAGACTGGGCTGCATGCAGGACATTAAAGTGCTTGTTGTTCATATCCTACAAGGGATGCAAGTTCCTCAAGATCTCCAAGCTTTGGCTCTCCTGGGGCTCTGGGAGGAGGTTTTTCCAGCACACAAGATTAAGCTCCATGTGCAGCACAGCAAATACCTGTATCATTAGCAGATCACTCACAGAAGGCCTTATCTGCAGAAGGAGCAGACCTCCTGTCTCACCTGTGACTGGACATCCGGAGCAACACCCAGGAGCCCAGATTCAGAATCAGCAAGCCAGAGAACACCTCCTGTCACAGCCCACCTTCTTGGGCTGCACAAAGTCTTGCTGCTCCCACTATGGAAAGTCAGGCCTGCAGCACTGTGCACCCTGGCAGCCCTCTGCAGGACAGGCTGTCTCACACTCCTGCCCGCACTGGGTTTTGCTCTGCACACCAGCCAATGTCCCTGTGCAGACATGGTTCTCTAAAGGCAAGATGGGGATGAAAGCATCTTCTCCTTTTGCCCCGTGAGAAGGACCTCTTCTGGATTAGTTTCTGCATGCCAAGGAGGACCAGCAACACTGGTGTGATTGTATTAATGTAATTACAGGCTTTACCTTCTACTGAAAACATATTCCCACATAAACAGGCCTGGAAAGCCCAGTGGTAGTAACAGGATAAGCAAAGGTGTCTGTGCTTTGTAGTGCATGAAAAGAAACAGCTCTAGAAATCCAGAGTGCAGCTACAGCTCACACCTTATAGCTCAGCAGATAACACTATCGTTGCCATTTTTGTTTCTTCTTCCTTTTATTCCAGCCATACCTCTCTAATTTCAAAATAGAAATTGTCTTTTTCTGCCCAGGAAAGGGGTGGGGAATTGCTCCCAGAGGACACTCCTCAGAACATTTATGCATTATGTTTGCAAGTGATCTGTCATGCACCTCTTAAGTCCAGCATGTCTGACTGTTGTCCTTCGTTGTCCATCACTTCCCTGCTGCCAGCAGCACAGTCAGAGCACACAGAGGGTGTGAGCACACAGAGGCTGTGCCATACACTGGGCAGTGCTGGGCGATCTGCTCGCCCCAGGGTGTCTGCCACACCCCATGTTACAGACTGGTTTGCTGGCTCCGACCCTCATCCAGGCAACATTTTTCACTAATTTAATGCTCTTGGGTTTACATTTTTGACTTTGCTTTTTTTTTTTTCCAAAAATCCACCCACACATGCTTCCATCTTCAAAGTTTCAAAATGTAAGTACGCCCTTAGAAAGGCAACCCTGAAGGCAAACAGAGGAATGTCGGTGTTATCTACAATTTGTAAGACACACACATCAGAAACAGTTTCCTGCCTTTTACAGATGTTTTATCACAGTTTGTGTTGAGTTGCTGCTTCAAGACAAAATCAGAGTCCTCAGAATTTCATCACCAGACACCAACCTTCTGGGTCAGATGCCAAATAAGAACAGACTATTTCATTTCTGGTCTTGCTTCCCTCAAACCTACCACACCAAATGGTTTGTGAGGCTCTCAGCTTAAGCTGGGTTCCCCTCAAAGCCACATACCCTCCTCTAGGCATATCTGCAAGACACACCCCTAGGCACACCTTGCCATCCAAATTCCACTTCCGTGCTGTAACACTATCAAGGAGAAATTACCAGTAATAAATTCCTTTGGAACCAAAGTCAACCAGACCATGTGATTATACAGAAACCCAGAGCTTTAAATACCTTCTGCACATGTCATCTCAAACAATAGCACAAGCTCAGAGGCTACAGGTTTATTGTTACCAGAGTAATAAACAATACTGATATAGTGGCTCTCACCTCTTGGTTCATTGCTCGGTTACACCTAACGCAGGGCACGTGGAGCCTGCATTGAGGCCACCTCTCTTCCACAACTGTGGTCTGAGAAGCAACATCCTGCCGACAAAGATGTTGCCTTGGAGGTTTATCAGAGTGCCCAGATCAAGAACCTAACCACCAGACCATGGTCTTGACCATGTCACTTGGCAGCCAGCTGCTAACAGTCAGCAGAGAGCTACAGAAAAAGACATGTTCCCAGGCTGGCTTCTGAGTATTCTGTCTCCGGAACTGGATCGCAGGCAGTCCAGTCACAAGCACATATACTACAGTTTTGCCCCCACGTGCTGCAGTTTTGCCTCTTCACACAAAAACGGGGCCCATGTATCAAAGCATGGCACACTGAACCCTGCCTGAGGTCCTCCCACTGCAGTCAGTGTGCAGAAACACATGAACTGTCCCCCACAGCCCTGCTGCTGCTGATGGGTGCCCTGCATCTGTGTACAACAGTGGAAATCTCATGGGTAAGGCTACTGAATATGCATTAATGGAGAATCCGAAGTGGGACACTTACTGCAGACACCTGAGCCTCGACAGGGAAGAATTTTAAGCTGGTGCCACAAGAAAACTGAGTTACTGATGAAGTCTTGCAAACAGGGCCAGCCTAGCAAGCAGTTTTGTATGAATAATGCATTAAAAAAAAAAAAAAAAGAAGAAAAAAAAAGAAAGCTTCGAATAGTTTTTGTAAACAAGAAAGGAGGTGGAGAGCCATTAACTAAGTGATCTCACATTCCTCGATTTGCTTTATCAATCTCAGTATTCAGAAAAAGAGCTTAAGAGCAGTCCAGGCTCCCTAGTGAATCAACAAAACCACACAAAGGACTGTACCACTCCTCACAGCCTCCAGGCTGTACATTAGCTTTTAGCAACGGTATCTACCACATGAATAATGCAGCACGTCTTCCAGAGCATCTGTACTCCAATCAATCCACAGTAGCAAATAAAAACCTTTCAGCACGCCTTTCTATCAGGCAGCAGGACCTTTTTACAGCTGCTCAGAGGCATATCCTTGGAAAAACAACCCTATCTGCGACCAGAGCTGGAAGCTTTTAAATCGGCCAGCTGGGAACCAGCCTTTTAAATCAGCCATCCTGCGATGGGCCTCGATTTTATCAATTGCCTTTCTTTGTCTTTTGTTCCATAAGGATCCACACCCACCGTTCCGGGGCTCAGATTAAGGGAGCTCAGACTACGGTTTCAGTTGGCTTTCAGAAACAGACACGTGTCTCTTCCCAAAAGCAGCTCACAGCCTGCAGCCGGCCCTTCCCAAGAGGGACATGGTGGCCTCACCAGACACCCAGCATACACACCACATCCTTCTGCTGCACTGTAAAGCAGCCTCATAATGAAGTATGGGCAAAGAGCCTTCGCCAAACCAAGCATCAGCCAGATGCTCCAATCTGTATTTCCAGAAGCAGAAGAGGTGGTGGGAAGAGGCGCTTTGTCCATGTCCATCACCAGTGCTGGTTTGAGCATTGGTTCTCTGCAGAAGCACAAAGGTCCCTTCTCCTGGGCAGCCCACCAGGAGCTGTGGGAACTGCTTCTGTCACCACAGGCAGCAGGACACCATGCAGGCTCCTGGCTGCCTGAGGAAGGGCATGCCACCGCTGCAGATGGACCAGCAGCTGCAGAAGTGGTGGGGGACAAAATAACAGCAGCAAGCAAGATCTCCCAGAACAACGTATTCTAGAGATGGTGTCTTTCATCAGAAAACCCAGCTTTAAATAACACTCCAAAATACTAGCAGCTCTCCAGCATGGCACAGATACTTAAATATGGTGCCCTGGTAAGCTGGTTGTGAAAAAAACCTCTGCCTGTAGAATAAACATTGCGCAAGTAGAGAGGAGATGAAGTAGGAAAATGAAGGAGTCACTCAAAACTAAAGTAATGAGCTGATTTCCTAATCCACGAAACAGGAAGGTCAATAGCTTTCTCTGAGAGTGCACAGCAGCCCCTCTTGCCCCTTAATTTCAGTGCACACTGGCTGGGGCAGGACTCCAGAAACCCACTGCAGCCATCAGCAGGTGGTACCACATTATTTGTCTCAGAGCATCTTTATAACGATGGAACCCAAGAACAAATTCATACCGAGGTCCCAAGCTTGGCAAAATGCACTTCATGCAATTTTTTTTTGCTATAGAAGATACACCAAGTGTTGTGAACCTCAAAATAGTTTTAAGCACACGTGTCCAGGGGTAGGGAAGGGCTGCCAGGAGTGAATGAAACAAGACCACTCTTCACAAGACAAGGCTGAGACAGCAAAAATCCCATGGCCTTCCTGGATGAGTTTTCCAGCTGCGCTTGTATTTAGTCACAAGTTTAAACCACAGTGCACTCCCCAAGGCAGGCAGCAATGCCAAATGGCATCCGGCATAATAACACCCTAATGGTGACACCTGTCCGTGTTATTGCCACATCCCCACTGCCCGGTATTTCTCCATGGATGTGCTCTTCTGCCATGCTGGGAAAGCAGGGAGACGGACAAGGGAGCACATGTGCCTCATAAAAATAGCTCAGACAGGTTATTTTTAACTGGGTCATCCCAGCACAGCCAGCAGCAGTGATGAGGAGCAGAGAAGAGAGCAAAGAGAAAAACTGGCAGAGACCACAGCCTCAGGCAGCTCCCAAGATGCTCAGACTCTCCTGTCACCTGATCTAGTGAGGAATCCAAGACTATATCTTGGGTGGAATCCCCCAGAACATTTTTAAGTGCACATCATGAAGTACTGGCTGAATTGTCACCTGTTCTTTATTTTATTGCTGTGGTCGCTTCCAAACATGACACCAAATGTGTACTTGAGCCTCCCTGGGACAGCTGAGAGAAGCAAAGAGAAATTATAACAGTAATGCACACAGAACTATATGAAAACATCAGGCCAGAAGGCACTTCTGGAGGTTCTGAGTCCTGTCCTCAGCCCACAACAAAGCTCACTACAAAGGCAGGTCAGGTTACTTAGACTGTCCAGCTGAGTTTGGAAGACTGATGAGGATGGAGATCCCATTGGCCTCCTTGGGAAATGTGCCTATCTAGAGTCTTGTGGAGAAGCTCAGGCTGCAGTTACCCTGCAGAGTTACCCAGACAACTCTGGTCAACTTTGCTGCCCACCAGGACCCTCACAGCCTTCATAAGAGCTGCTCCTTTCACTGCAGGGAGAGGCTCCACATCAGGGGCAGAAGCTGACATTTATCTTTATTAAATTTCATGGGGGGCTGGTTTTCCCCTCATTATAGGCATAAAGCAGTCTGGGAGCCTCCAGGTTGCTTAGGAAGCCCAGGAGCTGGGAAGTGCCCATGGAGGGTCTGTTGCCAGACCTTGGACTTCCCCACAGCGGCCTGACAAGCATCATTCTTCCCATGAGCAACCAAAGTGGCTCCCCCTGGAGCGAGGGAGCCTGAGGCACCATCGCTGTCACTCCACTGCCAACAGCACCTGGAGCTCCACTTTGTGAAGGTTCACACCTCTCACTCAGGCACAGGGAGTGAAACATCACGAATCACCCCTGGTCACAGGAGAAGTTTCTTCATTAATGTTTTTAAGCCAGCATCAGCTAGAAATCAAGCTGAAGTGCATGGACCACCCTTCAGTGCCTGCGAAGACACGTGGGCTCAGTCAGTGCAAAGTCAGTTTGTGCATCCCAGGAGGCACAGGGGAATACTCCAGGGATGATCCCACACTCAGTGGTAACACCTTTTTCCGGCAGCTCAATCTGTCCCTTCACCACTCCCTTTTCTGCAAGCTCTGACAGAAAGAAACGTGGTGAGATGAGCACATAAATGTCTTCAGTCAACATGGTCTTTACAAGATACCGTAGTGGATCAGGGGAGTGTGAAGGGTAGCAAAACCCAAAATAAGCCCAAAACTCAGCTCCGTTTCATTAGGCTTATCAGAGCTCTCAGGAAGGGCAGGAGGCAGTATTACCGAAGCAGAGGATGGGGCAATACCAGCCTCTTTGGAGAGTAAGCCCCTCCTTCCTCTGATTCATCTCCAGCTTTCCAAGATAGCCTGTGTACAAAAAGATAAAGCTAACTTGACTGCATTCTCCAGAGACAATACCCTCTTTCACTCTGCTGGTTACCTGGGCAGCAAAGAAAATATTATTGCTTATCAACTTCCTTGTGCGTACTAATGTGCTTCTGAATTCAACAAGAGGGCAAATTCCATCTCACAGACCTTTTATACGCTGGCAAGAGCCTAGTTCATTACAAAAGAAAAGCAAATAAAACAATCCTGGTTCAAAGAACAATAAAAACTGGAAGCCTCTTTTGCCCCCCCACACCTGCAAAAACTCAGTTTAAAAAGGAAGTTATGAACTTTCAGAGACATTGCCACATTTCTTGTCAGGAAGGCAGCCTTGAAAAACTCATCATCAGACGCTCTGCAAGCTCAGCAGTTTCCCCTGAAACAAGAACGCCATGCTTTCACTCTCCTGTTTCACAGAAAGACGTTTCTGCTGTCCAAGGCCAAGGTGGCTTCTGAGTTTCAGAAACCAAAGTTCAGCTCCCCATCAAAATGATGCAGCTGGGTCTCAGTAACCTGGCATGTTCTTTGGGAAGACAAGGACACTGGGTCCCACATTTGTTTAGTGTGAGGTCTAACCATGCCTGCAGACATCTGGCAGAGTGGGTATCTCTTGTAAAGGCCACTGTACAGCAGGCTTTCCTTGCAGCAAAGGCTATCCTTGAGCATCACTGGTTCAAGGGTTCAGTATTGTTCACCTTCACAGAATCCCAAGATCTTGGTTACTTGCCCACAGGAGTCCAAGTGGGATCCATTGGGCTAGCCAGTTTTCTTCTCAAACCTCTTCTGCCTACCTGAGGAGTTGCGGCCACCACCAGAACATAGATACATGAAAAAACCTGAAGGGCCCAGCAGGATGGTCAGGCAATGGAAATACGCCAGAAGCCGATGTTTCTCTTGGCTTCTGTCAAGGTTTGGAGGTTACACACTTAAGTTAAATGTCCCAATATACAGCCCTTACATCTAATGTGATGTAATGTCACTGCACTCCCCCACGGCTGAAGCTCTGTACACAGGCCTGAATACTGGTAGGACATGATGAGAACCTGGCCAGTGACACCAAGTCTGTATCTCGTCTCTGAAGCTGCCTGGGGAAATGAAAACTGCTGAAGAGCTGGGGCTGGGCTGGGCTCTGACTTGTCTGGGAAGGAAAGCACAACCACATATGCAGGGGCACAGTGTAGGAGACCCCACCTCTGTGGTCTCCAGTAAAGCCTTGCAGTCAACCCACCCGTAGCTCTAAATCAGGACAGATGTGGAACCTTCAAAATCCCAAAGGATGATGGCCTCCACCTGCCTCTTCCCACCACCCTCCTGGCGATGCAGTTTTCTCTAATGTCTGACCTACTTCCCTCCAGCTGCAGCTTGCATTCTTGTCTCCTTATTACACTGTCAGTGCCAAGGAGAGTCTGACTCTGTAATTGCCCTTCCAGAGGTTGTATCCTTCTGTTAGCAAATGGGTTTGGCAGCAAAGGACACAGGTACCTACTACCATAGACTGGAGAAGAACCAGCTGAGAATTTGCCAGCTGTGAGCCAGAATTAGAGGGAAATGGTCCCTGTCCTTCTGGGGGCAATGACAGCAGGGCTTTGTTCCCTGAAAGGCGGCAGGCAGCATCAGAGGTATTCTCTGAAGCCCATAAGCTGCAGAGTTCTTCCACCTCCCTTGCTGCATCATCTGCATGCAAAAAACAATGAGGGGCCCACACAAAAGAGAAGTGTGGGAAACTCTCCCACACCCATGCAGTGCCTGTGGAATTATGATTCCAGTTGAGGCTTTTCTCTTTGAGTGGCTGATTAAGTCAGAATTGACATCTCTCTGTTCTCCAGAAAACTCCTAACGCACTTTTGAGCTCTGTAACAGCAGGTGCCACTTATCTGTAGCATGACAAGGCAGCAAGAGAGTGTGGCAAAGGCAGGTGTCACAGACACAATAGCCAATGCTTTCTTCTACCACATCACAGAATCATGGAATATGCTGAGTTGGAAGGGACCCATAAGAATCACTGAAATACAACTCCTGTCCCTGCACAGGATATCCCCAAGAGTCACACCATGTGCCTGAGAGTATTGTCCAAACACTTACTGAACTGTGTCAGACCTGGTGCTGTGACCACTTCTGTGAGGAGCCCAACCACCCTCTGGGTGAAGAACTTTCTCCTGATACCCAGCCTAAACCTTCCCTGGCTCAGCTTCATGCTGTTTCCTGAGGTCCTGTCACTGGGCACCACAGAGCAGAGATCAGTGTCTCCCTTCCTCTTCCCCTCACAAGGAAGGTGTAACTGCAATGAGGTCTCCCCTCAGTCTCTTCTCCAGGCTGAACAGACCAAGTGACCTCAGCCACCCCTCATACGCCTTCCCCTCAAGGCCCTTCACCATCCTCGTGCCCTCCTTTGGACACTCTCTAAGAGCTCAATGTCTTTCTTACACTGTGGCACCCAGACCTGCCCCCAGCACTGGAGGTGAGGCTGCCCCAGAGCAGAGCAGAGTGGGACAATCCCCTCCCTTGCCTGGCTGGTGATGCTGTGCCTGATGCACCCCAGGACACAGGTGGCCCTCCTGGCTGCCAGGGCACTGCTGACTCATGTTCAATTTGCCATCAGCCTCCAGGTCATTTTCCATGGAGCTGCTCTCCAGTCTCTTGTTCCCCAGTCTGTACACACATCCAGGGTTGCCCCATCCCAGGTGCAGAATCCAGCACTTTCCCTTGTTAAACTTCACACTGTTGGTGGCTGCCCAGCCCTCTAATTTATTAAAGTCTCTCCACAGGGCCTGTCTGTCCTCGAGTGAGTTGACAGTTCCTCCCAATTTAGTGTCATTGGCAAACTTGCTTAGTGTCCCTTTCAGTTCTGCGTCCAAGTTGTTAATGAAGATGTTGAAGAGCACAGGACCAAGGATGGAGCCCTGTGGAAGCCCACTAGGGACAGGTCTCCAGTTTGATGTCACTCCATTGTGAGTATGGTACCCTATACATCATAAATTTTTTAATTCATCATTTACAGCAGCAGTAGCAGGTTGAGTTTTGCTCGTTTTGGTCTTTCTGGCTTTGATTGATGCTGACTAAGTGGGAAGACTACCCATGCTTTCCCTGCCAGGGAAATGAGGTTCTGTGCCAATTCATTCACCTGCTGGGCTTGGCAAATACAGAATTTCTGGAAACGACTGCCATTACTCTAAAACTATTCCATCAGTGCAAGTGCATAACTATTGTTTAGCTCAGGCTGGAAGCCTGAGTTTGGAGCAAATGTCCTTATTGCTGCCATTCACAGCACTCCAGTTTGCATTGCAAAGCCATCTTGGAGCATGCAGATGGGATTCCCTCTAGACAAAATTAAAATCATTCCAGGATCAGGACCCAGTATGCTCCATCTGCTAATGGAACCGGCTGAGTCAAATTAAAACACCCAAAATGCCTGTGGATATAAAAAGTCCTGGTACCACCTCTTTCATTCTACAGATCTACTTTTCTTGAACTATAGATGTTGTTGTAGTTAGCAGAGAGGTGAGTAACTGCACACAGACATCCCTCTCTGTTTGACCTTCAGCCTTACCTGTCTTCATGTGGACTATTTCTTTACCTCCTCTCCTCCAAGTACTGCACTTTTATACTGCTTTTAGGTGTTCCTCAGTCTCTGATCATTTGATTCAGACCACTGCTCTCCTCTGTGACCAGTCTCATTCTTCACACCTCTCCATCTCCACACCTCCCAGCAATGAAGATCAGCCTCTCCTCCCATACAGTAGTAGTTTAGTTACTATATACTTCATTCCTGCCAGCCTCTTCACATATCTCCTCCAGTATGAGCTTTGATCATCTTCCAGCTCTGACCCACCATCTTCACCAGCCTTCTCTTCAACCCTTCCAGCCAGGGGTCACCCCTGGCAGTGCCTCCACAGCCCAGCAGACCTCCCTGCTACAGTCTCACTCTCCTTCTACCACTGCTACTTTCCAAGTGAGCCTATTTCTCCAGCACAGCTGATATCCACGTTGACAAACTGATCTTTTCTATGCCTTTGAGTCAGCTCTGGGCATCTGTGCCTCACCGACTTTTTGAGCCAAAGACTTATCAGTCTGTTTAGCCAGCCCTAATGGATTTTCCGCCTGCAGATTCATCTAATGGCTTTTCTTGAACCACATCCCCAACATCCTGTGTCAATGAGTTCCACTGTTTATCTGCATCCTGTAGTTCCTGGGCAGTGATAAACAGAGGAACAATCA
>VWZT01006659.1:61275-87415 GCA_013397055.1 Pachycephala philippinensis
TGTGTTATCCTTTGTGCGAGTTGGGAGATAATGGGGGGAGGTGCTGGAAAGAAGGGGGGAAGTTCCGGAGGAAAAGTGGGGGGTTGCTTTAATTTTTATTATTATTATTCTTTTATTACCTTTAATTCTGTTAGTAATAAACTTCTTTATATTCTTAAAAGTTTTAAGCCTGCTTCGCCCTTCTTCTAATTCTTATCTCACAAAAAGGAAAAAAAAAAGACACGAACTAAACCACCACACTCCTCAAAGCAAAGTACTATTTATCAAGAAGCTGTGTATCAACGTTGGCAGACTTAGGCAAAGACAGAAGGGGTAGAGGCCCCATGAACCCTTCCAAAAAATGTCTCAAACACTGTCAACCGAAGCAAGTGAGGAAACAACAGGCAAGATAGCAGGGATTGAAATCACTGGAGTAGTAAGAACTGCTGACAGTGCCAAGAGAGTGAGGCAGGAACTGTGTCCTTAGCTGAAAGGTAATTCCATCAAGGGGAGATCACAACCACCAAGCCAGTGACCACTTCCTCACTACAGACCCCAACTTTAGTAAAGGGTCTGTAGGGGTTTTAGTAAAAGAGGGGACTGCATGTGTAATGTCATTAGCATGCCTGTCAGGACACCTCAAGTCCTTCTGGAGAAGAAAAATGATGCCTGTGAAAAGAGCAGATCCACTGAATTCTTCAAGGGTGTTGAGCAGAATTTCAGAACCAACCAGCAACCCCTAAGAGTGATCTTCATCCTTTGCTACCAAGTGACAGCTCAGGACATCCCAGGAGACTGAGGCACTTGAGCAGATACACCACCAGACAACTTTTGAGAAGCAATGTCCGTGGATGGAGCACAGGAAGGAATTCCTGTGGACACGAATTGTGGACACTAGTGCAGCAGTTGTCCTGGGCCTGCCCTGCCTATAGGAATTGAGATGACTTCTGGTAACCCCTCAGGATACTCGCAGTGTGTGCTCACATGTTCACTGTAGAAGTACAAGACAGTCAAGTATTGATCCACAGATGATTTCTGGTGCTTCCTTTCATACATGTTGTGCTCCAGCCCTGATTAAGCTGTAGAAGATTGCATGCAGGACTGTCAGGGAGAAAAAGATGTCTTTGTTTAGGGTTATTGGGGGAAAAGATTTCTTCTGCCTACAGCCCTGTCCACTGTAGGCATCTGGCTGTGCTACTCGTATGCAAATGCCATTCCTGAGAACTGTTTTAGGTGCTGACAAAGTGAATGGTTTTGCTCCCCAGTCCCCTTTGCAGTCTAAAATTGGGTGGCTGGGACTGGGGTGTCCTTGGTGATTGGGGTGAATGCTACCCTCTCTTTTCTTCCCTGAGACATCTCAACTGGTCATCCAGGAGCAAGAGCCTGGCTGAGCAACCGCTGCTGATAGCCTGTGTCCACAGGAGTGGTTTGTGGCAAAGAGCACTCCCATACAACATTTCTGCTGTGTGAAGCAGCCAAGATGTTAGTGCTATCTGTTGAGGTCCAGCAGCAGAAGTTGGAGCAGCGTGTTCTGTAACTCTCTGCCATCCCACACCATTACATGCCAGAAATCGTGCCAGGAGGCAGGCTGGTGTCCCACCTGGACACCTCTTCCTGGCCCATGCAAAATAACGAGAAGTGGAAAGCTACCACTCCAGCAGAGTTGGTTATGAAGGGGAGCCCTGATAGCAGTGCAACACAACACCACCTCTGTTAGCCAGAAACCAGGTGCAGCATCTCAACCTGTGGCAAGCCACTGGAAGAGCACCTGTTGTGGCTGGTCTGCGTTGCAGGAGCTACATCAACATGGCCACATTCATGGTGTCTGTGCAGCAATGATGAAGCACTTCACCTACCTGGGCATGGCTCCCTGGGACCAGGGTCCTGACTGGCATGGAGCATTTGCAGAAGTAGATGAGAGGAGACAGAAGGAAACCAGCTTTCTGCACAGTGATAATGCCTTGCAACCCTAGGAAAGGCATGACTAGTTTGCAGACACAATATCCTCAGGTATATTTAATTCAAGGCTAAGTTATACCAGCACACAGCCCAGTCCACCTGCACTGAAGGGGAGGCACTGCAGCAAGCACTGAGCTCTGCTTTATCCCTGCCTGCAGAGGACAAAGGGCCTGACACGTCTCTGGTAGTTCTGGATGGAGACACATGGAGGAAGCTGCTAATTAGTTATGACCAATTAGCTTCATCTTTAACAAAAACTTCACTGGTTCCCACTTTTCCTACTGTAATTATTTCCAGCCCCATGCAGTCCACAATCACTAACTGTGCCACATGTATAGGGGTGGGTGGCATGGAGGGCACAACACCCACCAGCTTTGGGACTGATTTACAGCATCATTGCAATAGTAGTGTCAAAACTGGAAGCCTTTTCAGAGTTCGTGGCATTGGCATTTCCCATCAATGTGAAAGAGCTTTTATGATGTTGAAAAATGTTATTGGAAGATGCGGCAAATAATATCAATTGGTTTTAATTACATTTTGGAACTTTTCCTCCCTGCAAAATGCTGCCAATAGACAATACTTTTCTACTAACAAAATGACATTATTTTCAGCAGGGAATTGTGATGTTGGGCTGAGTACTATTTTTTTCCAAATGATAAGGACAGTAGAACAGAATAATATTTTACCCTTATCAAATAAAGGGAACAATGTAGCCTTGGAGAAGCAGACAAAACAAGTCATACAAAATGCAAGCAGGATGCCAGCTTACCTTTGCAAGGCTGATAAAGCAGAAGTTATGCAAAGCAACAGTATTGCATTTACTCAAAATGGGGGTTGATTAACAGCAACCTAAATAGGATGTGGGATGTTGAAGACAAAGCCCAAAGAAACATCTAAGAACTACCAATAAGGAAGTAATACACATACCTCAAGTAAGCAGAGATAGCCAATGAACGTGTCATCAGTGTATGATAAAAACTGAAGTTTTGAGCATTTACTCAGTGCTCAGAGCACTCAATTAGAGGAAGGATTCTCCAAGTGACCAGTGCACTGCAATAAAGAATGCTGCTTTCTAATATTCAAAACTGTGTTTGAAAGTTTTTATCTGGCCAATTTTGGTATTACAAGGGGGCCTGACATTTAATTCTGCTTACTGGATATTGCTCCGAGTCTCCAAGCTTCTAACAGCCTGACACCAGAATGTGCCAGAGGTTCTGCATCATGAAAATTAAGCTCAAAACCAGAGCAGATACTGATCCAACAGCTGGAGTGTCAAAGGCAGAGTTTGAACTTCACAGGAAGCTGTCATTTCATAACAAGGAGAAATAGGGACTTTGTCTCAAAGGTAGTGGACCATGTGTCCAAAGCAAACATCTGGCTGCAGCAGGACAAGGGACCTCTCACCCCAAATGTGTCATGGTTAGGGATACCTTCTCTTCCACTGACTGAGCCGGTGTGCCGTTTTCCCCTCTGGAGACTCCTGAGGCTGAGCAGAAAGCACGCAGATAATCTAAATCTGATGATTTAGCATCTCAGTGCAGGCCATAGCGTCTCACTGAACTCTAGGAAAGGGGTTAAATTATGTCGGGTGGCATTATATTGTATCAGCTCCAGCACTGTGACGCTGCCATGGGAAAATGGTTTGTCTTCTTGCACTTGGCATGTCCCTAGACCAAACAGAGCTAAGGTTTTGTAAAGGAGCTCTTAGCACTGGGAGACAGCTGGAGAAGTCTCAGCATTCTCAGGCCACAAGTGAGGTCCTAAGTGGGAAGAGAGCAAGCCCCACGCCTTGTGTCTGTGATGGTGGCAGGAGGTTGCCCAGCCTGCAAACTGGAAGAGAAACCCAGCACTGTGTTATAGCTCCTGCTACAGGGTGTTGTTGCTTCCCACCCACGGAAAATACTTTGCCCCTTAGCTCTCACCTTCACCCTGGATGAGAAGCTCAAACTTAGACTAAACATTAACCCAGAAACAACCTCCCCAGTAGTGCCTCTTACCACGGCAGCATGCCAGAATACAGGGCTTAGCCACAGCATATAAAGATATAGGTCCTGCCAGCCCAACACCACTCAGGCCAAAAAGGGGTGAAGAAGGGAAGTTTCACGGCCTCTTCTTGCTGGCAGCTCGGGGACTTACTGAGCCAGCAGTGGCTTTATGTGTGTTTGGCACCCCTCCACCAATTTATCCTCTCAAACCCTGTAAACTTTTAGTGGCCCGAAGATCCCGCAACAAAGTGAACTACAAATTATGGCACATCATAGGGAGGAAGGTGGGTGTGGAAATCAAAACCATCCTTAGGGTTGGAGCTGGTATCCCAAGCTTTAGATTAATGCAGAGACAGAAAGCCTAATTTCAGAAGTAATGTTATGCATACAGCAAGGCTCAGCAAAGACTGGCTCTGGGTAGAAAGACACCTATTTTATCCACAGGTGCCAGCACAGGCAGAAGGAGCTGCTGGGCTGCATAACCAGGTCAAACTGTTTCCCAGCCACAACAGTTGGCAGTGGCAGCACAAATCATTCTTGAGCACTTCATACAGAGGTAACCAAGAGGTTCAAAACACCTGTGGCACTGACTGACAGTCACTGCATGTCTTGCAGGGGCCTGAGGGATTTGCATTGGGCAAAGCTAACCTCTGGCCCAACTGGAGTTTTGTGACCCGAGTTCAGCACTTTTCAGTACCTCTGGTTTGTGAAGCAGAAGGAAAGTAGATGAGGGCCCGTGAGTTCATGCAAGCTTGGCTCCAACGTGCAGGTCTGCATAGGCCTTGCAGATATTCCTGCATCCACCACAGCTTAATAAAGAATGACCACAAGTGATTGGTTATCGATATGACTAGAGGAAATGGCCCTCAGCAAATACATGTGGACCAAAACCAAGAACCGATGAAAACACAAAAGAAAAGAAACTTATAGCAACCCTCACATGCCCTTCCATTCCGATTTCAATTAAAAATTATTTTCAGAATTCCCCATCAGGGTCAATACCTTGATCCTTGTATCTACTTCAGAAGTTTATGTATCACATAGACCAATGTTTATTATACACTGTAGACATATGTCAGGCTGTGATTTAGTCTAATAATACATGTTTCAAATGCTTTTTTAAATAAACATAAGGGCAAGTCAGGAGGAAAGATTTTTAAGCTGTTGCAGAAAGCTCTAGGAAATAAAATTGCAAGTAAACTTTCAATTTTCATGGTCTTGATTTAAAAGATAATGTCTGCAACAATTGCACAACTCTGTGTGCTCCCATGAACATAAGAGTATAAATAAATTAGATTAGCAATATCATCTGTGAAAAAAGACCTTCTGCCTTTTAGACTTCCCTAGCTAGGTGGCATAGTTTGTTTTTAAAATGAGTTCATTTTTTGAGATATTGTAGTAGGGTTCCAGTAACATTTTCTTCTCATTCCACACTTTCAATGTGCGCAGCTCCCAGTGACATTCAGGGGATCTATCCACTCTTCCCAAAACTTCACTTCCACTTTGATTACTTCTCTACTGTGTGGTTGGCCTCCACAAGTCTCTCCCATCTCATTATCTTCTATAATTCATTGAAACTGGCTGATTTGTCCAGTGAGGCAGACTGTGTGTCTCAGGTGACTGACAGACACTATCTCCCCTAGAGTCTGTCATCTTGGCTACAGCCCACAGAGCTGAGAACACTGTGGGCTATGAATGCCTCCTTCTCCTTCCTCTGCAAGCACTGACAACTTGAAGGGTTGGGTTATCAAGATGTTTAAAGAAGGCATAATCCACTTGGGTTCAAGGTCAGTCTGAAAACATAGAGCAGAGCCCCCATTAACAGCAGGATCTGCTGGATGCTGTCAGTGCCAGCACTGCAGGCACACCTGGAATAATGCACTGCTCAGCTGGAAAGTGGGGCAGCAGGATCTGGCATCGTGTTAAGGAAAAGAAGTTGTCTTTATCTAAATACTTGACTCATCCTGGGTCTGCAGAGGGCTGAGCTGCACAGGCAGGGTATCTAGCTCAGGGGATGGGTGAGCCTGGGAGGCAGGGGAGAAGGCTGTCAGACCCCATTCCCAGAGGCAGATAGGGCATCTCTGTGTGCTAGACCCATGGAGGCCAGCTCCTTGGTTCAGGGGATATTAATGGTTTTTTCTAAAGAGTATCAAGTCATCTTTTGTGACCTTGTTCCCAGGGTTTGCAGGTTCACTACCAGCCATATGCCACGGGTAAAACACCTTCAATACTGTAAACTCCTACAGACAAGACCTTGTCCCTCCCATACTGAATGGGAGTCAGAGACAGGGATATCAATGTAAAAACTTGGCACAGGAGGACTGTAACTGTGGGGCAGAGAGATGGCCAGGAATGAGGCTATCACAAAACCCAGTTGTCCCCAGTAAAGGTCCACATAACACTAGGCCCTGCCTGCGGGCAGGCTGGGGTTGGCTGCACACAGAGATGAGAGTTCCTCTATGAAGCAAACTCACCAGCACAGAGTGCTGCCAGGGTCTCAAAGCTAAACAAAGAGGAGAGAGAGCTCCCAACACTTCCCAGCCAAGCAGGAAACACACCTTGTGCTCCCATGAACTTCCACAGGAACCAAAATGGGGAAACAACTCTACTCTCACACAACCTGTTTCCTTGTCCCAGCCTGAGTCCCATGGGATGATGTCCTCCAGCTTTCAGAACCTCCACAGACCTAAGACTCATCTGGAGACAGTGTCTTGACTCAGTAACAATGTTAAACACACTCTCCTGGCAGGCTAGACACTGAAAGCACCATGCCCTCAAAGAGCAGGTTTTTTTCCTGACCAATTCAGAAGCTTTAGGTACCAAAGAGGGAGTGTTCTCAGGTCATTATTTCTGGAGATTTTACTTGTACATAAAGATCTCATTCAAGGCTCCACCAGAAAATGTATAAAAGCCCTGCTTGGTTGGGTCTTTTGCACCATGTCAGTTCCTGTCATTATACCACAGCTGGTCTTTCCTCTGCACCCTCAACTGTAATCCTGAACTGCACAGGACAGGATAGGCTGAATGGGGAGAAGTACAGAAGAGGATAAAACTCCTCTGACTCCTTCCAATCCATTATAAAGTCTGACTTGGTCTCCAAATGGTCCCATAACTACAGCCTTGCTTACTGGGGCAGATGAACTCCTGTGACCACACTTCCCCCTCTGGTCCATTTCTTACTGACAGTCGCTCCTGATGACCTTCTGCAAGATGGGAGGGAAGTGATGACAAACTCTCTTTCTGTTAGATCTCTTCCTCCTCTTCACTAACAGCCTCCTTCAGGTCCTGAGGTCCCTGCTCTGCTCTCTCTTTTACGTAGGCTGCCTTGATCTGTTCAAGTTCACACAGCTCTGCCTCCAGCTCTTCCCTGTGCATTGACCGACGGTTCCTCAGCAGTTTCATGGGGAAGGGGTTTAAGTCATTGAAGGCAATGTTCATCAGCTTCCTACAACAGAAAGGACAGCTCTGGTCAACTTATTTACTGGCTGGTAACACATGGTAATAGATACACTAAAGAGCATTCTGGGGTATATAAAGAGTAGGGCCTCAGACTTCAGCTCTCTGAGCTTAGAAGTCACCAAACAGCAGAGTCTTAAAGGAATTCTTTCTCATGCAAGCACCAACCCATGCAGAACTTCACATACACCTATACCATCCCACCTTTTAAAGTACCAGTGTGCAGCCATCATTTAGGAGACAGTGGATCAGATGCCAATTCTGATGGCTTCTCAGGGAGGAATATTCCTGATGTGGAGCTCTTCTGATCACAGAAATCTTCATCTCAGACACATGTTGCCATTAAAGGGTTGTGCTGTGCTCCCAAACACCCCAACTACAGCTGAGAGAAATCCAGCAACCAGTAGCACAAGTACCAGCTGCTACAAGAAAGAGGCTGACCCAGACTTTGTGGCTTGCTCTGCTGTAGCATGGCTTTGCCCAAGCCAAAAAGATTTGAAAGGGAAAGTCAAAAAGAGACAAACAGATCCATGTCCCACAGACCTGTCAATGCATATGCATCTCTCTTTATAAATTAGTCACAACTCTTGTTTAGCTGACCTAACAGGCAATCAAGTACAAATACATGATGGAAGCTTGTCTACAACTCAGAGTCCTACCTGCCGTCCACGATCATTCTTGTGAAAAAGCGAAGGTACTGGTAGATCTCCACACTGTCATGAATTCTTAGGATTTCCTCCTCGTTGTATTTAAAAATTGCAAGAGCATAGCGGAAAATGACCTGGAAGGTTGAAAGGTATTTGATTCAATAAGGTTTTAAGGAGCTGAAGGTCCAGGCCATCCTGGCATAAAAGATGGTATCAGGCATACAGCACTGCAGTACAGCCTAGACCCAGGGCTACTGCTGCTCTCAATAGCCTGTACTAGGGCAAGCCTAAAGGAGTACAGAGCTAATCTCAAGGGAATGACCATCTGTTAACTAATTTGCAACCCCACGGAATACCATGCTCTACAAAAGGACCCCACAGGAATTTCACAAGGGTTCCCCAGTTCTCCCTATGCACAGGGACAATGCAGGACTCATGTTTTCAGATACTATCTATCTTATGCTCCCTTTCTCTGTAATACTCTCAGTTGTACCACAGAGCAGGAGATGCCATGGGCTATCAGAGAGCTGTTTCGTAGCACAACTACCTTCTGAAAAGTAACAAGTGCACAGATCATCAATTAGGTCTGCCTGCTAGCAGCAAGTACATAGAAAACACAGAGGCTTGGAGACATCAAGGCATGCCACTGAACAGGCAGGACAGGACAAGCAGTTCAACCTCACATATCTTTGACAGATGTGTATGCCCATCACCGTGTCACCATGTCACAGAGGTGGTGCAGATGGGAGGAAGGCCTAGACTGAGAGTTGCACCTTAGTTCCCTCATACAAGAAGGCATCCCACACTCGCAGGAGGATGTCGCTGACCAGGCTGTCCACAAAGGCCACCAGAAACCAGTTGAAGGTGATGAGTGAGACATCAATCCGATAGTGTTCAAAATGAGCCATGAGGCGAGGCAGCTTCTCAGACAGGAAGTCTTTGAAGACTCTCTGATCTACCTAAAATTGACAAAAAAGAAAACAATGAAGTCCTAGCCAAGAGCAGTCCTGGTGCTGGAGGAGAGGAGAGGAGTGGTGCAACAGTACAATGTCCCTTGCATGTCAGAGTCATCACTGGTGCTGCCTTCTTGTGAACCACACCCCAGGAAGAGGAGAGCATCCTTTGTCTCCCAACCCTTCACACTCACTGAGCAGCGTACTTGTATGCAGCATCCAGTGCAAGGCATGGAGCTGAAACAGGGCCAAGATACAAGCAGAGAAACATCCATTCTTCTCACTCAAAGCAGCATATTCCTTCCCAATCTCAAAGTCAAGAGGGAAAATCTGGCACATCTTCCTGCACTGGTCTTACTGGGATTTTCTGTGATACCGTGAGCATCCAGTTGAATGACAGGAATTAAAACCTGCCCAGGTCTGAATGACTGTACATGGCCCAACAGACCAAACACCTAGAGTACCTCTGACTTTGCAAGCAGGACCTGATCTTCTCATTTAAGCTTCCCTTTGTGGTCTGAGCACTGTCTGTGCTTTGCTTCTGATTGCATGAGCCAAAACACAGAAACACAGTCAAGTGAGATCCTTGATCCAGGTTTATAAAGGTTTCATCTCAGCAGAGCTGTGCTTTCTGGAGGACAAGTGCTAAAGAGCAGGATCACGTTTAGGGCTTCCCTATGCCGTATCATATTAATGCTCCAGCTGTGTCAGCCCACTTAGCTGTGGCACAGTGGGACAAACCATATAGGTGATATGCTTTGTCTCTAAAATTTGCAATTTTAAGTTTTCCAGCCAACTCACTTTATCAAGCCAACCCACAAAGTACCACCTTAGATGTTCCTCTATACGTGGGTCTTGGCTAGAGTTTCAGATACCAACCATGAGGCCAGAAATTCTTTCTAAAGAAGACTCTCAGCTGACAGTGTCTTCTCACCAAATGTAGGAGAGCCTCTTCAGTCTGTCGTATTTTCCCTGTCAGTCTCTACTTGTTGAGTGTTGAGTGCTGTCTATTCAATCCCACAGGTAACACAACCTGCTCTGGATAAACATTTTGCCATCTTCACAGTGATTTGACTGTTTCCCCAGTCTGTGCATTGGCCTCTCCACCAGCACACCACTGTCCCAGTACACATTAGTCAACAAATTTAGTGGCACAATCAGTCACTCTCAGCTACTGACCTTGAAGCCTCATCTACTGTGGGCCCACAGATAAAACCATCCCTTCTCTCTGAAAGGACCACACACAACAGAGACACCACGGTCACAGCCAGGCTTACCAGACTGGGCACTGGTGGGCGTGGGTGGCATGGGCACACAATTAAAATTCTATTGAACAACATGGGAGTTAGCTATCTCTGTCTGCCTGGGAGGACATAGTGTATCTGACACAAGACATGCTGAAAACCTTGAAATCCAGTGATTTTGAATCAGGTGGGTAAGTTACTCGCAGCACAACATTTGACATCAAAAGGCCAGAATTTTTTCTGATCTGCAGAGAGCCCCACGGTGACAACACCATGTTTGATCATGAACTGAGGCAAATACAGTGAATATAAAAATCTCAGTATTTTCATCCACATGTACATGGCACTCCAAAGATAGAGCTTCAAAAAAATCATCTGAACGGCTGCAAAATGGTGCCCTCCTCATACTCAGTCTACACATATCAGAGTTTGCTGCTTTACCTCTACTAAGACTTGTTTAAAATAAGTAACTGTGCAATTAATGGGCACTTTCGTCTCACTAACCTGACTTTCATGTTATTATTTAGGAGTGGTACCCCATTTCCTAGAGCTGGTGACCAATTTTGCTGCTCTGTGTGTGCTGCTCCTGTGAGTGTAGCAATTTTGTACTCTCAAGTCTCCAACACCTCTGCAATGGAAAGGATTGCAAGGTGGTATCACTGCCCTGTGAGAAATCAAACATACAGCAGGCTGACTACTTACTTTTTAATCCTTACTGTAAATCACTGTATGAGAGTCCAAGCATACATATACATATGTGAGGGTGCTCAGCTCACCTGTGATGTTATTAGTGTCTCACTGTAGTAGTCTGCTGGCATCAGGTTCTCCACAATATAGACTAGACACCAGAAAGCACTTTCCTCATCTTCCAGGACCAGGAGAGCAACAGCTGCCAATCTGTGATGGACAAGACATGGTGAGGCAATTCAATACGTCAGGGGGAGTCATCAGCACAGAAACTGAAGAATACAAAACTTCTTTTCACATGTCTCCAGCTCCATCAGCATCCAGCATATCAAATGTGGCAGGACAGCCAGAAAGAGGCAAGTGATCTGTTTCTGAAGGAACCACAGGGATGTGATTTTCTTTCCCATGTGGCTCTGTCAGAACGTATGGAACTGGGGTGATAAAGTCAGGTTTCCCAGCTAATGGAATGTTCTGTAGATCTGCTGAAGTTAGTAGTGTGCTGATTTGGGCTATTTCAATACAGGAAAGAGGTCACTCAGAGGTAGTCCATATTATGTAATATAGTTCACCTCTCCATACATTCTTTTACAGCCCTGACCTCCTTCAGTTCTGAGTTACCCCCTTTTAGACAGACTAGAAAGATGATACCTTACATTAAGGGCTCTCAGGAGGAAAGTTTCTATCATCTTTCTGAAGACCATCCAAAGATCATTAGCAATAAATAGCTTACACAGGCCTTCCTCATGTGAAAACATCCAACTAGGAATTTCCTTCTTCAGCTAACGCCTGGTGCCTTTTCTACTTGGCAGCACAATTCCAAGAAATGTAGGTTCATCTCTCCTATAGCCTTCTTTGGGAAGTGAAAGCAGCTTTTATATTCTCTGAATCTTCTCTTTTCCAGACAGAACAACCGTGGTTTCCTCAGTCTCTCCTTGTTCCTCCAACCGTTCTCAGCAAAAAAGGGAATCACCAGGGTGTTCTTCTGCTTTACTACTTTACATTACTACCTAAAAATTCAGCCCCAGCCTTGTGCTGTTATTCTGGGACTGCTCCACTCTTTCTCCTACAGCTGTTCCTTCCTATTCCGTAACTATAGAGATGCCACCCTGTTGAGGCCAACAGCTAGTCTGAAGGCTTCACAGATCGTAATTCGGAGATAGTTAGCTTCTATCCGTGAGAAAAGCCCGTGAGAAGAAAAACAATTTGTTTTTACCCATGAAAATGTAGTATCAACAGAAGCAAGAAAGTTAAACAATGGAAGGACAAAAACAGAAACATCTCTGCACCTGGTATTTTTCTGCATGCTCAAATGCTTATGCCATAGGTGACCAATAATATTATATTGTAGTTAAATAATAGCCAAAAAATCCATTGTGTAATTTAGCAACCAATGATTATGTAACACAAATGATAACATACAAAAGCCTATAAAGTGAGACTGCTTTTGGAATAAACAGCTTTTTGGCCCTTAGTCGAGGCACTATCCATGTGTACATGTGTCGTTCAGCCGCCCCAACAGCAACACCACACAAATGCATCCTGCTGCTTACTGGATCCCAGCAACAACACTGGACGAAAAAAAAGACACCAAATGCAGAATTCTGCAAATAAATACCTAGAGCTAGGACAGAACTGTAGAGAGGCAAGAGCCTCGGGCTGCTTGAATCACAGCCTAGAGTATGTGTCTACACCTTTCCAGTGCTCTCTCATGAAGAACCAGCATACCTGGCTCCTCACCTGTTCAACCCCTGGCAGTATCCAATGGCAGGATTGTGCCAGGAGAATGCCAGTAACACCCTCCGGAGTTTGGGGATGAGCTGGGAGGTGGGAGAGGAAAAATGCTTGTTGTTGGTGAGCGTGCGGGGCAGGTCAAGCTCAATCTGCCTGCAGGCGGGGTGCTCGGTGCTCCTGCTCTGCTCCAAGAGTCGCTGGTAGTGGCCAGGCACAGGGCTGCAGTGCCGACTGACCATCCCCCTCCACACCCGCTGCCGATGCTCCACTGGAATGCCACTTCGGATCAGACTCTTCAGCTCTGCAGAGGGGTTCAGCTCTCCAATGCTGTTCCATCTGTCACGGAGGGGCTTCTCCACTATTTCCTGGCTCCGCAGTTTGTTGGACTTTATTTCAAGGGCTTGGATTTTGGCCAGGAGTTTCCAGTCCTCGATTTCATAGTCAGGTACAGTCATAAACCCATACTCATCATACTCGCTGGAAGGACACAAGGCAGTGTTTAGTTCAAATGACAGTGCTGGTACCTGTGTCAAGGACACTTACTGCTTGGGGTCATGCCAGCTACAGCCTGTTGCCAGGCTCCCGTCACCCATGCCAGAGCACAAGCACTTGTGGGCCTGCATTCCCCCCCGCCCTTTTCCAGGCTGCACTGTGATCTGAGAAATGCTCGTTAGGCCTCAACTTCACTTTGTTGCGCTGTCACTTAATATTAAATCTGTGGTTTGCTGATACCTTTGCTAGTGATTTTTTTTAAGCGATCTCAAACACTCATTTGTAACAGTACTCCTCCTTCACTTTTCTGGCAGCTGCAGACAGCCTGTCTCAGAGCCTTGAAGATAAATGAGAGCTTGCAGCACTGGCATACACACAAACTCAAGTGTAACTTTGCTCTGAGCTGCAGACCAACCTCATCACACCCCTCTCATCAGCCCCTAAGGGAGTATCAAGCTCACCCTGTGTACCTTCTCCCTACCATGCCCTAGTGCAGAGACAGTTCTGTAGGAGGGGACTGCAAAGGCTTTGGGGCATCAGATCAAAGAACAGAGATCCATGGTCCCTTCTGATGTCTCCCCGTACACAATGCAAATCTCTTACTGATCAGAACACACCAGAAGTGCTGATAGTACAGCTTGTTGAGCGTTTGTGCACCATCTGTCCACAGGGTGGGATACTTTTCAGATATCATCATGACAAAGAGACCAAGCCTGGCCTAGGGGGTCTCATCTCCAAAGCTACCTGGAGAACCCGCGAGACTGACCAAACAGATAAAATCAGAACTGCTACATAACAGGGGCACTGACTGTGCAGGAAGGCATAAACACAAATGTAGGCCCCTGCTATAAAATGGCCTTAGATATCTCTTGCCTGCACACTTCTCTTTGCAGACAGGTTTCTACAAAGCTGTGAATATCCCCGTGCTCTCGACTCTTACCTTACAGGGTTCAAGTTAAAACCTTCTTGTGCTTCTTCCTTCACATCCCACTGGAGAGCTTCCTGGATGAGGTTCTTCACCAATTCAGCATGCGAGTTGGGCAAGCCAGGCAGAGCCTCCTGCAGCTTTCTCAAGACTGCCAGGTATTTGCTCTCCATCTGGCAGTTTCTTGCTTGCAGGCAGGCACACTGATGGGGAAACAAGGAAAGAGCTCGCTCAGTGGTAGTTCTTTCTGCTCTGCCACTGCTCTCTACTGGCCTGGTCTGCACATAAAGTAAACGCTTCTGAAGAGCAAAGCCCCAGGAAACACATTTAGTAGTTTTCCACAGTCAGTGGAACTGCAGCCACGAATGAATCACCACAATCTATGACCAAGCACGAGCTGCAGTAGCTAGCATGCAACAGAAGTTGCTTATTGAGTGGGAGACCTTCTACATCATCACCTACTTTAACTACTGCATTGCATCAGGGGATGGCCACATCCCACCAGCTCAACTAAGGACACAGTCAAAGAGCCAGCACTGCATCTGAGTTCTCTGCAGTCTTTTTCGCTCACCCTCAGACAAGTTCCCTACACCACATCAAGTTGTATCCTGGAAAAACATACTGCTCCCAAGACTGAGCTATAAGCATACCAAGTTCAGGATACACAGTAGCACCACAGACTAAGTGACCACATGCACCTCAGCATTCCCAGTCCCATGGCACTGTACACATCATTTCTCATGCACAGGAAGCCCAGCTGAGATCAAACAGCAGGACAGTACCTGCCACCACCATAGTACTGGGCACAGAAAGCAGAATAAACAAATGAGGATTATTAGCCCACCCCACAAGTGGGGAACTGAGGCCACACAGGTGACAAGACTCACCAGTGTCTCACAGGAAGCTCAGTGAAGACTCCTATTCAGTGGGAAGCAGAAGTTGAAAACAAGAACAAAACAGAAACCACAGAGAGAATTAGGTTGCATATAGAGGGGACAGAAAGGAGCATGGTTTCTTTCATGCCACCACCACTTTAATTGGCATTTTGCCTCACACTGAGCATGCTGGGCTCGTGTGTTACTTCCTTTTTGAAGGTTATGGCAGTCTCATGATGAGAAGACAGCAAGTTAGAAGGAAGGCAGGGTTTCAAAGAACTAGAAAGCAGATGTAAGAATGGCAATAACACCCCAGAAGCATCTTTTTGCCCCGTGCCATAATGCATGACTGTGAAGACATACCTGTGATGGTACATTCCCCCATCTAAGGCTACACTATGATCTCAGAAATGCTTGTTAGGCCTCAGTCTTGATGAACAGCACCTGGGCTAAGCTCTTGTGCTTATCAGAAACACTGTCTGCTCCCAGGAACTGGTGCTACCCAACGAGCTTCTGTTTTTAACAAACACCATTGGAAACTTATTTTTCTTGCAAACCCAAATGGAACAACATTTTTGTCATCAAATTTTCAAAGAAAGTTACCAATTGCAGCCAAGATGGCAAATTGCTATGACTAAAGGCAATTATCTCGTGAACCTATAAACAGTGGTCCTAAGTGAGACCCTTTGAGCTCTCCTGGATCACAGTGGGCTGTGACCAGCAACCTCCCTTTGAGTGGGGCCTCTCAGAGGCAGAGAACTCTCATATTTGCTGCACTTGAAGGACCACTGCTGAACAATGATGACAGAGCCTGGGCTGACACCCCCACTCCTCGAGGCTCAACCCTTTGCCAGTTGAGAAGATGCAAAGACTTCTGACATGAGCACTTCACCGAGCTCGAGGGAGAATTTTCACAGGTACCTTGTACATACTCTAAGTCTGTGTGAATATGCTACAGAAAATATACCTGGAATCTTAGATACTTAAGTACTTTAGGCTGGTAAGTAAGTTAAGTCTATAAGTGAGTTACTGTTGTGATTGCAGTTAATTCCATAGAATCTTTTGTAAATTGTTTAAATTCAGCCATTGTTTAAGTGCCCTTAAGTTTAATTCCTGTTAAAAACTGTTCAAGTCCAGAGGTAAGTTTTGCACAGAGTCCACACAGAACCTTGTGGCTCGATGGGAGGGCCTCCTTTATTCCGTTTATGCTAAAGCTTTCCCATCCTTACCCTTTTCCATACCCAGGTTCCACACAGATTTTTGACAGATTTTACTTTTAGATTGACTGATTGTAGGTTTTAGTAGTGTTTTACCTCTGCGTGCTTTAACCATCTAGTAAGTAGTAGCAGAGCGAACCTTGCCAACGAGCTCTGCCATGCTTTCACTTCAATATAAAATACTATTAAACCTGCTTTGTCTAACCTTTGCCAGTGATTCTTTAAGCAACATAAGACACTCATTCACAACAACACCTTAAAACCCAGGGAAGTAAATCCGGGTCAAAACCCACAGAACAAATGCCAGCACGCACCACCAGTCTTGGAAGTGGTTCAGGACCAGAAAATAGGATTAGACAAATCTGAGAGTAACCAGGTAATGCACACTTACACAGCTAGAAATGAAAATACAATTTAGGAAAACATAAGAACTCTGATCTAACTGCAGGACTTGAAGAGTGCTGCCACATGGCAGTACCAAGTCCAGCAGAGAAATCATGACTAGATGGAGCCAGGACTCAGTCTGTCAGCTCTAAGGAAACTTTTCTGATTGCCTACACAGTGTTGTTTTTTTATTTGCATAGCTGAAATGCAGAAATCTGGGTTACATTTCAGTGCCTTTAAGACTGATCTGCACGGGTATTTTACTTCTGTTGAAGAATTAAAATGATCTTGTCTAATTTGGGAACAACACAAAGCAGTAAAGAGGTTATACTAAAAAAACACAAGAAAGCTTATTCCTTGTGGATCAAAATCTATTCTGGTGCCAACTTCGAAAATAAATTAGTAACAGCTCACACTAAGGAAAAAAGGTCATTTGGCCTTACCTTCATCAGAAGGGCTTTTTCATTCTCAGCAACACTTGTCCAGAGCCGAGTAACCTGGTGGATCTCTGAATTGAGAAACTGGTTCTGGGTTTTGTACGCATCAATATCATCCTGCCAAACAAAACAGTCACACAAGGAGAGTTCTCGAGGGGCTTGAAATCCCTCCCATTTCAGGGACACCAGGTTATGTTAAAGACAATAAAATATCTCAAAAATTCTGTGTTCTGAGGAGCCGGCAGGACTCCCCAGTACAAATATTGCCTACAAAGGAAATCAGGGCACAATAGTGTCATGCATCAACAAGACACTTGAAAATGCTAAATGTATGTATGTCCTTAAAAAACACAGATAGATCCAGGTCATACAAAGCCATAGATGCACTTAAATAAGATGAAGAATGTATGTGTTTTGTTTGGGTTTTGTTCGGCTGATTGGTTTAATTTTGGTTTCTTCTTTTTTTAATGAAACAAATCTCAGCCCATGACACTCCACAGCAAGTGGCTCTTTTGGCAATTCTCCACCTCACACTAACCCATAATTACAGCTCTGCACATACAGACATACAACAGGCTGCATCTGAAAGATCCAGGATGTACTGGGAAACTGTCTGCAAGACAGAAACACAGAGCAACAAACTAAGTGAAGGCATCAAGTCATGCTGCAGCCGTGAAACAAAATAAAGAAAAGAAATTGGCAGGCACTGAATGATGACAGGAAGTCAAACAAAACAGGCTCTAAGTTGAAGCTGAAACTGACCCACATGCTTTTCAGCACCCTGTTGGCATCAGGTGAGTCCCTTCCAGCCTTCCTCTCATTTGGAGACAGATGGAGCAACGAGCAGAAGTATATTCTGTGCTTACCACAAAGAATACCCTCCCACTGAACCTGAGGACATAAAAATGGGCCCAAAAGATCTGTGCCATCTCACACACCTTCAGATGCTCAATCTCCTCCTGCTGCTTATACAATGTCTCTACAGTGATAGCGTTGGCTTCTTGCAGGGGGTCAGAGAGCTCTCGGGCCATCTGCTCTGTCAAAGTCATGATGACTTCCTGTTTGGCATGGTTCTTCTCCATCAGAAGCTGCACATGTTCCTTGAGCTCCTGGATATGGCTGTCTCTTAAAGTCAGTATCTGCTCCAGTTCCTTCTTTTCTTGTTCAAGAGCTTCCAATCGACTTGTCAGATCTGCAATTTGTCTCACTTTGTGTCGCACCAGCTCCAGCCTGTCCTTATCTTCTGCTGCAGTGAGATACATGCTAGATACTCGCTTCTCCTGCTGGGCTGCCTCCAGAGCTTTGTGGAGAAGTTTAACCAGTTCCTGGAAAGGGAATGCAAAGCTATCACATCACTGTGCTGTCCAGGCAGTATGGACAGCACAGACCCAAAAGTGAAATATCTTGAAATTGACTCCTTTCAGAAGGAAAACAATGCAGAAATCTTGAAACCACAGTGACACCAGAGTGAGACATTCTGATCTCAGAGCTGGGGCTGAAAGATCTCTGCAGCAGGTCACAGGTGACTTGATGTGGATTGCTAGCAGAAAAGCTGCTGCCCACACTGTCTGAATTCTGGCTTTCCTTCAATCATTCTTGGGAGGCCCAGCAGAGAACATGGAGATATGGTCAGCAGTGTGGTAAAATGGAAGAGAGGCAAATAATGCAGTCTGCAACTACCTGTGCTACCAGAAGGAAACTGCAGTGTCCATTTTAACCTTCACTCTGCCAGAGTCCTCCCTCACTCTATCCTGCATGAAGGCATGGAACCTTACCCCAGCAACACCTTGCTGATCCGGGCTCTGCCATCTCAGACACTTAAGAAAGCAAATCAAGGACGCAACTGACCAGGTGGGACCTGGCTCTCCTGACTCTTCTGCTGGAAGAGCTACCAGCATCATTAGCAGAGAACCTGGCATTGCTCCGTGCTTTGAAGAACAGTATCATTCATGAGAGACAGCCCTTGCAGTGACCCATGCCCTGACTTCTACAGTCAAATCACACCTTAATGGTGGGTCACTGTTTGAAAAGGATGACCTGCAGTTAACAGCATGACTCCACCTGGCAGTTCTCATCAGTGTCACACTACCTATTCAGGACTGTACTTAGTGAGCAATAGAGATCCACAAGCAAGACAACAGCAGAGCACTCTTAGATTTGTTTTATCTCCCCCTTAACACCTAGCTGCACTTCCTAGAAATGGCTGAAGGTCCTCCTTTGTGCTGGGCACGCTCAGGCACACACAAGGTGGTAACACCAGGAGCTTCAAGTGGTCTCCAGTTAGTGCCTGCTGAGCACTTCTCAGTGCTTCTACACACCTATGTGTAAGGGAATCCCTGTGACCAGCCTCAGGGCCTGACTCTCAGAAACAGCAGTCTCTTCACCACACTCACCTTCTGTGACTTGACTTCCTCTGAGAGCGTCAGGATCTGTTGCTGTAGGACATTCATTTTATCCACTGAGTTCTTCTCCCTGGACAATTCTTCAGAGCCTGGGAAGCCACTGTTCATCCACCTGGCTTTTCTAATCCAGTTCAGCCTGGATTCCATCCTCCCATCTTCCAGGGTCCCCTCCTTAACTGAGGGGAGATAGATTTAATTTACACAGAATTGCTTTGCTATGGACTCACAAGGCTTGCTGTGGGGGGACTCACAACAGTTCCGCAGAGAAGGCTGACATACAAGACAAGGAAAGTTGACCCACGGGATTGAAGCCAAAACAGTAGGGATCAGACACTGATATGCCCCCAATAAACAAAGTTGTGATGGTTTATGGTACCTGTTAACCCACCTTGCATCCTGCTCATCTATCTGGCCCACAGCAAATGCAAGTTACCATCATGGAAAGGTATGCACGCAGTGAAGCTGCCACACTTAGCCTGTGACTGTGCAGCAACGACACTTTTACCTCACAGAAATAAATCTGGCACCATGGATTTTATTATTTTTTTGCCTCTGCAAAACGTTCCAAAGGTAGAAGATAGAGACAGATGGAGCGTGAAGCAGAGCCAAAAGAGTCAGTCTTGTGGCAACAACACAGGAAGAGACTTGAGACAATGTAAGAGTTTTCATATCCCTTGACAACTTGCCATCATCTCCTTTCCATGCCTGCAAAGTCTGAATCCCTGCTAGAAGGCATCACACAGCTCAGTAACAATCACCTGCATAACCTGCCTCCATTTCTGCCTCTTGCTTCTCATCCACGTTCTCAGGATGCTCTTGGAATTCATCGAAGCTAAAGACATTCCCATTGTTCCCCCAGAGCTGCTTGGAGCCACAAATATTGTAGACAGTATTTCTGAAACAAGAAGAGATCAAGACAGCTTAATAAACAGAAGTCATGATCACTGCAGCCAGCCAGTGCATATTCACACTATTCAATGCCTTACCTCCCCTTACTTCCCACCCCTCCTCCCAAAACCTATCTCCTTCACGTGCTGAGAAAATGAACCCTTTATAGTCTTGGCCGATTTGGGGAGAGAAGGTTGTAACAGGTGTAAACCACGAAGATGGCCCAAAATCAGTACAGCACAGCAATGTAAAATCAGGGAATTTCCCCATGTGCTTGAGCCCTATACATAAACACATCAGACCAAAGAGAAGTATCAAAGGTAACAGCAGACTAACCACATCCTTCCCTCCCCTCTCTCCTTCCCTCTCCCTCTCTCCTTCCCTTCCTTCATCCATCCCTATCCTTATCTTTATCCTTATCTGCATTTCACTGCAGAAATCCCCAGGTGCCAAGACCATTTGCCAAGAGAAGCTCTGTTACCTACAACACAGTCAAAACTGGGACAATGATCACATTTGAAGCAGCCACAGGTCTTGTGCTCTGAAACATTTAATAAATAACCTTGCACTACAAAGTCAATAAACTACAAGGTAGTAAAGAGTTTCAGGAAGAAAACTGCAGTCAGACCCAGGAACAGTTTGTTACAGCTGTTGCTATCAGATATTGCCAGAAGCACTAAGAGATGATTTTACAGAATCATGAGGAACTACAACTGTACGAGTAGTTTGTGTAAAACCTACACCAGAAAGTATGCATACAGGTCTTTTCGCTTCTCCTCCTGTCTTGTCCTTCAGCTAAAATAAAACAAGTCCCTTGTTATGATGTCTATAAAAGACTCAGCATCCACTGCTTTCCTAACTGTAAATGAAGCTGCTTACATGTAAACAAAACTCTGGTCTCATGGGGGATCTTTCTGCATATAAGCACCAGATTGTAGCTGCAACACTGGTGGTAAAAAAACTACAGGCAACTTCCACACCAACAATATTTGGCAGGTGCCTAACTGCCTACCATACCTCTGGCCACTTACTCATTTTTGGTTATATGTAAATAAGCGTTTAGGAAACGCAGAGATACTGATGGCATTGTCTTTGTGAAACTGTAACTGCCCAAGGCTTGTAACTTTTAACCTGCTGGGGCTACCCATTGCAACAGCAGATAGAAGCAGGCAACAGGAATATTAACATCCTTGAAACTCAGCAAGCAGGAGCAAGCTGTGCAGTCAGGCCTCATTACAGGCTCAAGCAACTTTTCCCTGGAGTTCCTGCTTTAGAGAATGCACTACACTCAAGGTCCTTTGAAACCACTGGAAAGTACTGTTGGGCTTCTATCACTACCTAGAGAGTACAGCTGAACCTGACCATGTGCCCTTCCAAGACTGCTGTGCAGATGCCTCACACAAGGCATGCAAAGCACTGACTACACTGAAGACAGATTAACCAAGCCCTAGGTCTGCTACCAGAATCTTTGCTAAGGGAGCTACACGATGTGAAATGCATCAGAACGGGGAATGTGAACGACGCACTGGCAGGAAGTTTACTTTGGCCTGGACTAGCCTCCAAAAAGGTGCTTCACTGTTCTCCCACCTAGGCAAAAGTCCCTTTTCATACAATACATGACAGGCAAGGAAGGCACACAGTGGCAGGCCAGCTTGTCAACCACACTGCAGTTCTCTTCATGCACTTACTGTATCTCTGTCCAAGGGTGCTTAAGGGAGATGTTCTGCAAAGCAGTAGATGTTTGAGGTGCAGGCAAAGATGCTGCCTTTAAACCCACTGCTTCTGTTGGTGTTTTCACCAGAGGCAGAAAGTCTTCATTGTCAACTACATCTACGTAAAAACAAAACAGGACACAAAAGCAATTGACCAAGACAGAATTCCACTGGACTTTGGGTCCTTCATGTAACCTGACAGCCACAACAGTTTACTACAGGTATACACTGCATGTTCAAGTGGTCAGGTGGAACAAGGACAATAGAGTAGGCTTCCTTAGTTTTAGGTCAAATTACAGAAGTTTCCACGTACAAAGAGAACGATCTCTTCAAGAACAATCAAGTGATTTCAACCATATATATGAGAATGACTAACCTTAAACAATCAAACTTTAACTGCCTAAAAATATATGGAAGGAAAACTTTGCTATTCTCTTCCCACATTCCAAACTGCATTTTATAGTTTTAATGTGTAGGTACAGTGCAGGTACTCCACAAGTACAGTTTGTTACCAAATTTTTGCCTGCAGTAGCAAGGTGCCACCCAGAACCTTTGAGAGCAGACACCAGGGAGGGGATTATTTGTTTCAAACAAAATGCGCATCTAGTCATAACTAAACAGGTGGATATCCTGGTTGTGCCCTCCCCTTATCCACTGACCTGTCTACTACCATTTCCAGGAATGGACATCTTCATCCCACTGCCGAAAAAAAACCCTTGCTTGCTCTGCATTTCACAGGCCTTACAAGAGTGATATATCACATGTGCACATTTCACATGTGTGAGGAAAATCAAGATGGAATTCATGATCACAAGACACCTGAACATCTCCAAACATGTGCTGTAGATTAGGAGGCAGCCTACTCACTTTCATACATGATAAGGCAGAAGTGTCAAACATTGGCCAAGCACTGATAGTTGGCACCTGCATTTAAAAATCTGGCCAAAACTTCTACCCACTTCCACATGAGGAACACCATTCATCACCAGGGGTCTGAAAGCAGAAGAAAGGCTGACATGTGCGACACCTACTTGTTCTTCCAGCCAGAGGTTCATTCACAAGCTGGGAGCTGCCCACAGGAAATCTGCTCTGAGTGTTGCAAAATTCCCAACGTCTCATTTGCAGTTGCTGCAGCCAGTACATCATTGCCTGTTTGCTGATTGCCTAACATAACACAAAACAGGAAAGGGAGGGGAATCATCTCATCAACATAAGACATCCTGAGGAGACCACCATTCTGCTGCACAAGTCAGCAGAAAATAAGGCCAGTTGTACCAGGTCTAGGCTGTATCTGTATCCTTGGGTCCTAACACTCATTTGGGAGGACAGAGGAAATCTTCAGTATGTTCTAAAGTGGTAGAATCTCAGTGGACCACTCACCTAATTTTAAATGTCTTTTGGTTTATTATGGTCCAAGGTTAAGCAGAAATGTCACAATTGTTTTAGACAGGAATCACCCTCAGAGTTTCTTAACAATGACTTACACAGAAATAAAAGTCTAGCAAAAATCCTCCTGGAGCAACCATTTTAGACAGGTGAGTTCATTTCTGTTCAGTAAATTACATATGAACTGCAGGCCTCCTCAATTACTTTAATTTGGCACACAGTTCAGCTTTTATTACTACTCTGTTAAACAACAGCCATCTCACAGGAAAGGAGCCCCAGACTTGCCAAAACAATGCAAGTAATTTAGGTCCAAGTGGTAGCAATCCAAGCTAGGAGGACTTAAGTGAAACTCAAGCTAAGAGACACCTTCGTACAGATGTACGTGTCTGTCCTGACTGGGAATTTTTCATTACCTTCAACGTAAAAACTCTGCTTGGTGTTTTGATCTCAAAAACTCCTTCCCCATTTTCCATTTTGCAGTCAAAGCTGGCGCTGGAGAGATCAATAGACCCCAAAGGATTAATGTCCTGGGCAGTTCTGTAGTATAGTAAGCGACACTTGTTTTCGTCATAAAAGAACCAGCGAGACTTCCAGGTCTTGATTGGCCCCTTGATGCCCAGCTTATTTAAATAGCCGCAGAGTTTTTTTCTGGATGTTTCTGTGCTGGATTTCAGCGGTATGTTTTCCAGTTCTCCAGGAGAGGGAAGTGTGTCCTTCTCTCTTGCTGAGGCTCCATTGCTGCTGTTAGTATCTGGATCTGACTCCACTAAATTGCCTGGAACAGCAAGGGTGCATGCTCCGCTTTCTGGTCCTTTCTTCATCTCTTTAAGGAAATAGACTGAAGCAGGAAATTCAGTAGGTAAATAAGCTGATCCTGATTATATCATCACTGTTACAGAACCTGCAGACAACGAAAAAAGAAGGAACAAGCTCAGGTCTGCCATATGACAAAAAACACTTCCTAGCTTTCAAACTACACAGCCAAAGTCTCCAACTCTACTGTTGGTCATTGTTCCCTGCTCTCCTCTGTTCAGATGACCTCTATATACCTGTTTTTTCCCTTTTTCATTCCTAAATTAACCTGGACTAGCAGCTAAGAAACAGTACCATAATCTCTTGCATGAAAAGTAAGTATAGCCTGTGGGCATACCAAATCAGTAGCAATAACCACGGCATTTGGTACTCAGTGTTAAGGAACAGCTGCAGAAAACATGGCAAGGTAACAAGCTCTGGGGGTAGGCACACAGTCAGGTCAAGGGATTACAGGTAAGTGTGTCCTGGTATTTGCACTGAATGTTCAAATAATATTTTAAACCATGGCATCTGGAGAAAAATCCAGCCTTATACAGCATTCTTATGAATAATTTATGTCAGCTGACTATAGTTGTTAAAATGCCCACATACTATGTGTTAGTTCCTCACCCAGTAGGATGGATTCATACGATGGATTGTGCACCAGAGAAAGTAATTCTGTGGTCCTTGCAAAAGAGACTTGGTTGCTTCCGTAACCAAAGTAACTACCTGAGTCCCAGAAGTGTAAAAGAAAAACACAAAACTCAGGCTGGAAGGGATCTGTGTAAATCTCAAGTTCAGCTTCCCTCTCAGACTTAAAACTGCAGCCAGATACACAGGTCCACATTCAGATAAATTTTTATCACACACAAGAATGGCGATTTTGCCACATTTCAAAAGCTTAACCATATGACAGGTGAGATTTTTTGCTCAGATGTGGGTATTTTTGCAGATACCCAGAGCTCCTGTATAAAGAAAGCTAACAACACTCCAGAAAAGCATCCATAAATAACTTCTTGCATTTTTCGAAACTTTGGTTTCAGACACTAATATAGCTGAAGCAAATACGTAAGCAAATAAAGGGCTGCAGTGATAAGTTAGGGGGAATCCAACTGCAGGCACACAATTGTGAAAGCTGATTCAACACAACATCCAGCTGCATGACAACATGTCAATGAGATAATACAATGGACTACACTGAGATGTTGCCCAAGCTGATCTTGTTTCTCTGCTTTTAGGAACAACTTTATCCTCATGACTGAAAGGTTTGTCCATTCTAGCTCTGGCTAAGTCCCATCCGGTTTATTGCTGCCCCCTCCTGTTCCTGCATTAGCTTTACAGACAACTATCAGTAATGTTCACTCTTAGTGGAAAGCTACTTAAATTCTTTTAGTTCACTCCCATGACACTGTGGATCCTGGTGCTGAACACAATCACGAATGCCAACAACAAGCACCCCTTGACAAGGTGTCGCCTCAACTAAGCTTGTGAAACACCAAAAACACTTCATTTCCAAGCTAATTTTGCCTGGCACAAAGGAAATATCATCACGAGGAAGAAACACGCTCAACTTTCCCAAACAGACGCTGGGGCTTTTATGTCAGTACCAGTATAAGTATCTTCTGTACCGCCTGAAGACTCCATCACACTTCCACCTCTTGCCAGCATGATGGTCCATGGGTCCACACCATAAACAGGATCCAGTAAGCATTTTAGGTAATTTAATTTAGGTTATTTAGTAAGCATTAGGTTCAAGAACGAAGTTATAAGGAATCATGTCAGATCTGCATCGCAAAGATCTCTAGATAAGACCTCACCTCCTTAAGGGAAGTAGAGAGGAGCTCCTGGAAGTCACCGTCTCCTGGCATAGGGCTATTGCTGCAAGCACCACCAAGCAGGTAACCACAGCCTCCAACAAATCCAACAGCAACAGAAAAGCAGCGTCTGCGTCGGGTTTTCTCGGTCCAGTCGCTGCCGCCGAGCTGTCTG
>VWZT01006659.1:90552-112720 GCA_013397055.1 Pachycephala philippinensis
AGAGGGTTGTTGTGCTTCCTAAATACTAAATCTGCTTCTTTAAGAGCGTGGCTGTGTTAGACACGTGTCACTCGCATGGTTTAGTCTTAAGCGCGACCTGGCGAACAGTTTCATCAGGACAGGTTCACAAAACAGAACCAAGCAGGCAAAGAGATAGTGAAGAGTACAGGAGGAAGCTTTTGAAACTTTACTCTAGGGAGAGAAAAACCCCAACATACCGCTAAAGTAATAAATGCTGTTGAGTTATGAATTCCTGTTAGAGCGGCGTTGCTTTCTTCTCACTATGCAACTCTGAGGCATCTAATTCCTTCAATACATTCAGTTCTGAAATTAACTGGCAAAAGACCTTTGGGGCTTTCCAGGCATTTTCAAAGATTGCCGTACCTTAACCATCCAAATGGTTTTCCTTAGAAATTATTTTTTATGCTGTGTCTAGAAGTCTGCATGCCCCCTTGAGAGTAGTGGGACACTTCAAGCAGCTAGCCATGCACCTCTTAATATTGACACTGGTGAAATATGAAAAGGGTGTTGAAAGGTGATTAGCAGGGCAAATGGGAAGCTGTGTATTGTTTGCTTCCATGTATGGCTTTTCTCGTTTTCTGCTCTCACTTTTACCAGAAGGGATTTTCACAGTTTTCTATGGATAAGTGAAGATAAGTACTTGCAAGCTGGCTTTTTTCTGGTGCCATTCACACACTCTCTTCTGCTGTGTAATGCTTTGTGTAACTGCAGTAAGATGAAATATACCTGTGGATATTACTCTGTCATTTCTGCAAAAATCCCAGTGAGGTGATGTGTAATTAGTAAGCCGTTGGCCTGTCTGTATCAAGGTGTCAAGAGAAGTTTCCCTGACTGTGGATGGGTTCTTGCCTGAGGATGGAAGTGGCTGCATCGTGGGTGTCGAAGATCTTCCAGAGCAGGAGAGTGTGTGTGTTGCTACAGCAGCTGGAGACATCCTACTGTGCAATCTGAGCACAAAACAGGTACCATGGCAGGAAAGACACAACAGTACTGAGGGAATTCAGAGGAAAGAATAACACTTAAAATTTCTTTAGGGGCCAGTTGTATGCGTATTGCATACTGAGATGTGGCTAGCCTCCATTCTCTGGGCAGACAAGCAGATTTTTGTGAAAGCCTTAAGAATGACTAAAGACAGAACATACACTCTGTAAAAGAACTGGAATTGAAATGGTGGCTTGCCTATCCACAGCCTGGGTCCTCTAAGTTTGCTCAGTGGGCTCCCAGCAGCACAGGATTTGCTGGAAAGTCTTACAGAAACAGGATATTGCTGAGAGTAGGTAAAGAATAAAGTAATCCATTCATAATTCACAATGTAGCTACTGTTTTGTTATCAGTTGATACATGTTGACATGACTTAAGATATGGCAGAAACTGAGATACTTGCTTTCCGTTCCTTCCTCAGTGTCAGATTTGTATGATCTTCAGCAAGACACATAAACACCACAACAGCACCCTCTGAAATATGAATCAGCTCCCACAATACCAGTCCCAACAGTGCAGGTTTAAGTGGGCATGAGATGACAGTGGTCTGTCTGGGTTTACTGTTAAGATTGTGATTATTTGCAGCTGGTCTGTTCTGGTTCATGTTTGCATTGATACCACTTAAATATGCAGTTAGCTGTATCTGAAAAATGTGTCCTGTATTGCAACTTCCAACAAGTCATAAAGGAATAGAAATTAACAAAGCATGTGATACAGGAGACTTTTTTTGCAGTGATAGATGCATCAGAGAACAGGTTTAACTTCAGATTCTTTATTTCGCGGGTTTTTGGCTTACTTTCTGGTTTTAAGGTTGTCTTCTTTTGGTGCAGTCTGGGCACCAAGAAGGAGGTCTGGAAGATGCCTCTGCTTATTCTGAAACCCTCTGTATGTGGGTGATAGTTACTCTGCTGACTGATCCCAGTCCCACCTTTCTTACCTGAAAAGATTGTGGCATGCAAGCCTAATTCCTTGAATGGCATCATCTTGCTGTTTATCACAACGAGATGTGTATTTGTTGTTCCGTTCCGTGCCTTTTGAAAATCAGGATAGCAATGCGTAACCGAAGTTCTCTGCCCACTGCTGTTACTGGCTCATGATGGCCCAGTAAAACTAGCCGCATTTTCCATAAACTTTGATATTGGTGCAGTTGTCAAGTTCAGCATACACAGGCTGATCAGAGTTTAACTGTGTGTTGGAAGTCTCTAGGTAAGAATCATTATGTCTGTGTTTTGTGACTAAAGAATATTTACCAATGTAATTGCAGGTCCTTTCAGGCAATATTAGCATTGACACTATATGTTGCTGACATAAGACTTAGAGTTGCAGCATAAAGCTCTTTCTGAAANGGTAGAATGTGCTAGACTCTACATTACCTGGGCTGTCACTCATAAACATTCTGGAACCATTTTTAGTCGGAAACGTTTCTTTTGTTTTGTTCAACACGAAGTGTGAAGTTAGGCTTTTGACTTCTTTAAGTAGGAGGCAGTTTTCTTTTGGCTTGGTGGCTGTTTGCGTTTGTGCTGGGATAGTGCTGCACTCGTGTTCCTGCGCTTCTGTGATTTTATTTTGGTCTTGCAGGTGGAATGTGTTGGAAGCGTGGACAGTGGTCTGAGTGTCATGAGCTGGAGTCCTGACCAGGAGCTTGTTTTGCTTGCAACAGGTATCAACAACAGGCTGTAAGCTTTCTGTCTGTAGGAGTGAACCTCACTATGGCCAAAGCGCAACAAAACATAGCTAAGAGTGAGAGAGAAGAAGAAAAATTATGAAATTTGGGCTAGGACTTAAAGTGGAAAAAACTCTACCAGATCCAATACATTAGGTTTCATTTCATGATTCATAAGGTGCTTCGGGGATCCAAGCAGAAATTGGTTAGGCCCAAAAAGCTGCTTTGTGTAAGAGTTAATAGTCCTTAAAATCTTCCCAGGGAGTATATTTGATCTTGCCTCGAAAACATAAAGACTTCTTTATATCACCATTTGACTTCTTAGTAACAAAAACTGTTTCTTGGCCTTTGGTAGGAAATACTTGTGTCACAGGCCCAAATTAGCTACAGGTATGATTCACCTAGAAAATGAAATTAGCCTCAGGCAAAACAGAATCATAGAGTGCTTGAGATTGAAAAGAAACTCCGGAGATAACCTTTTCCAACCACCTTGCTCAAAGCATGTTACCTAGAGCAATTTTTTGGGGATTGTGCCCAGTTAGGTTTCAGACCCTACAACCCCTGCAGGCATCCTGTTCCTATCTATAATCGCTCTCAGAGCAAAAAAAAGCTTTTCTTAGGTTTTAAGGGAATTTTCTGTATTTTAGTGTGTGCCCATTGCCTCTTGTGCTGTCCCTCAGCACTACAAACAGCATGGCTGTGTCTTCTTTACTGTACCCCACCTCCTACATGATATATTTACACACACTGATGAGATTCCCGTGGAGCCTTCTCTGTGGAGCAGTCTGGCTTGGCTCAGCCTCCACTCATGTGACAGATTTTTCAAGCCCTTGATTATCATTGTGACCATTTGCAAGACTCATTCCAGTATGTCCTTGTCTGTCTTGTACTGGGAAGCCCAAAATTGGAGTCAGCATTCCACATGTGTCTCACCAGCACTGAGTAGAGGAGCAAGATCGCTTCCCACAACCTGCTGGCAGCACTCCTAATGCAGCCAGGTTGCTCTTGTCCACCTATGCAGCAGGGCATACTGCTAGCTAGCTCAGCTTGGTGCCCCAGGAAACATAGTTTATTTTTTGGCCAAGCTGCTCTCCAGCCACTTGGTTCTCAGTCTGTCTTAGTGCTTGAGATTATTATTTTCCATATGCAGGGCATGACTTTTTTCTTGTTGAGCTTTATGAAGTTCTGGACTGCCCGTCTTGCCTACATGACGAGGTCCCTGTGGACAGCAGCACAACCTTCTGCTGTACCTGCTGCTTCTCCCAGTTCTGTGTCATCTAAAAACTTGCTGAGGGTCCCACGCTCCAGGTCATTAAGGAAGATGTTAATTGTTGCCCCTAGTGTCCAGAGGCATGCCTATGACGGACCTCGGGCTGCCCTTTTTGACAGTGCTGGCAAGCTTTTGAGCTTGGCATTTCAACTGGTTTTCACTGTGCTTTTATCTATGCCATGCTTCATGGGGTTGTCTATGATGATGTTGTGGCACACAGCATCAAAAGCCTTATTAGAGTCAAGATAAATGAAATCTGTTGTTCTTCCCATATCCACAAGCTGGTCATCTCGTTGTAGGAGGTTATCAGGATGGTATGATTTCCCCTTCACAGATCCTTAGTGACTGTTCCCAGTCACCTTCTTGTCCTTCATATCTCAAGAGAAAAGGTACCAGGTACTTGTTTGGAAGGTGAAAAAAAATTACTAAGCTGAGACCAGGAAGCATATTTTTGAGGAGAAAAACTTGGAAGTGTTCTGTTCCAGTTTGAGGTTTCATGCTTTGAAGGTTATGTTCTCTCTAGTATATGTTTTCTGTATTTAGATACATGACAGAACAGTAGGAGCACACAGGAGAACACGTGAGTTTTTATTTGCTGCAGATACCATTACCAATACGGTATTTAATATCTGCATTGCAGGTCAGCAGACACTCATCATGATGACAAGGGATTTTGAACCAATTACTGAGAAGCAAATCCACCAAGATGAGTTCGGAGAAGGTGAGAGGTGCACTGAAATGAAGTTTCCCTAGTTGATGTAATTGATACATTGTAAGTATGTGGAAAGTAAGGAAATGGAGCTGAGCACTTTGAGGCCATAGGAGACATTTTATTTAGACTGTAGTGCTGCTGGAGAGCTGAAGGGGAAAGTCAATATTGTTACCTGTCAGCATAAATTCAAGTAAGTTCCGTGTAGCAAAGTACTTTCTGGACTATATAACTTCCCTGCGGGTTTTTAGGATAAAATTTTGGGAGAAGGTGTGGGTTGCTTGAAGCTGTGGTTGTGTACAGTAGTGCACAGTAGTTAAGGTATTATCTGTAAGTCTTCCACTACAAGGATTATTTCTTCTTCAGGGAAGTTTGTTGCTCTTGGCTGGGGTAAAAAGGAGACGCAGTTCCATGGATCAGAAGGGAAACAGGCTGCACATCGCAAACAGACGGTATTGTACTGCTTTTTTTGTGTTAAGCTGATGCTCTCTCAGGGAAAACATGTATAAAGAGAGTTTCTGTTATTCCTGCGGTGCCAATTTGCCACGACCATTGTGATAGTTCTCTTCATAGGCTGCTTCTGTCTGTTTCTGTGTTGTCTGAAGTCATGCATTTTTATCTTCCTTCTAATTCAAGAAAGCAGCAGGGAGTACTTACTACTTTTCAAACAGAGCTCAGAGTAAGATTTGCAAGCATTCCAGCATCAGTTGTGAACAAATCTCAATTCACTGTGTGTCCAGCTTATGCATCGCTGGTCTGTAAGTAGAGACCCGGGTGGATGGGAAGGATGGCGTGTGATCATGTGAAGAGACAGTCATATGCACTTGGAGGAGGAGCAGATTGAATTAGTTTTAATTCTAGTATTTCCTAAAACAACATTTTGAATAATGAGTTTTTAATTTAATAGCCTTGACACTTTTTAATGGACGGATTTCATGCTAAGGGTGTTGAAAGAGCAGTCTGTTCAGACAAAGACAGCAGTTGCCTTCCCAAGCTTTGATGCAGCTTTCTTCTGTGTGACTTCAGGAAGTGTTACCAGCATCAGCCTGGGATGATGGCAGGCCTCGGGTGACGTGGAGAGGAGACGGGCAGTTTGTTGCAGTGAGTGCTGTCTGTCCAGAGACAGGTATGGCACCAAACTTCTTTGAAATACCGATGTGTGTAAAGGGCTTCTTAAGCAGAATCTCAGTAAGGCAAGAACTGTTTGTGGTCTGTTGGCTATTTAAAGCAAGGCTGAGTTGAGCTATTTAATTGCCCTTTTCTCTGCTCTGATGTTCTCAGAGCCATTTTATAGATACGATATTTTTAATACTTTCCTTGCAGTTTGGTTTTCAGTTCAGTGAGATGCCAGGAGGGAGTACTACTTTGTAGACACTATCTGAACTGCTTTTTTCACCTGCTCAAGCTTTAAGCAATACCTGATACGCTCTCAATGCGAAATGGATGAATCTCTTTGGGTTCATATAACCACTCTCCCTTATGCTAGAGTTTAGCCTTGCACATGTTTTTTAAAATACTGGTAATACTTTTCCCTTGGTTATGCCCTGAAGTCAAAGAGGTAATAGGTGTATGCATTACTTCTAAGATTGTAACTGATGTTTTCCATGATAATTACTACTTTTTGAGCAGTTTAAATGTATTGGTCAACATGTTGAACTGCACCAAACCTCACTGCTCTTCCACAAGTTTGAGTTTTTACCTTCAATACTTCAGATTAGGGAGGATTGTAAATTTATAGGAAGATTCTAACATTTCCACGGTGAAAGCTGGAGGGGGAAATGACTATGACTGAATTACATCAGATTGAAATTCCTAACACAGTTCCTTCAGTCACTTGGTTATTATGGGAGAACTGCCTGAGACAGAGTAAGTTCTTAGCCGTTAAGGTGTACGAGAGAAATCTCCTTTTTTGCGCATGTACATCAAAATTTGCTCTTCTACCCTCATAAAATTAGGAAAGTCTCTTCCCAGTGTTTTCTTAGACCTTTGTCTCATTGCTCTCTCAACGTGTAGGTGCTCGGAAGGTCCGGGTGTGGAGCAGAGAGCTTGTGCTGCAGTCAACGAGTGAGCCTATCTCAGGATTAGAACAAGCACTGTCCTGGAAGTGAGTAGTACAGCAGTCTGCATGCTGACATCAGTGTTGCTTTTTATTCCCTGGTCACAGTCTTTGATCAGCATCATTTTCATTTCTCCAGTGTTTTGTTGATTTTTCCCAAAACTTGGAGACAGCTGCCTTCTAATTCAGCATGAGGAAGAGTAGGCCTTTAAACCCTGAAAATCCTAATACTTGCATCACAAGTGGGAAGAACGGTTAGATTCTCTGTGTATAGTCAGTGTCAAGTGGGTTTGGGCTCAACTGTATAAAAAGGAATATTACAGGTTCCTTTCCTAGTGCTGACATTTATTTGGTCACCTGCAGATATCATGAGCTCTGATCTGTGCTGGACCTATGACTTTATCTGTACAGTGTTGAGGAAAACACATCCTCTGCTGCCTTTTTCTTCATGTCACTGGAAAAAATGTGAGATGACTGGGGTTTAAAATGACAGGTAGTGATTGTGTGAGCAATGACTTTTCATTTGGTTCTTTTTTAAGGCCTTCAGGAAATCTGATAGCATCTACACAAGAAAAACCCAACAGACATGATGTGGTTTTTTTGGAAAAGAATGGACTTCTTCATGGAGAGTTCACCCTCCCTTTCCAGAAAGGGCGAGTCAAAGTAAGTTCTTTGTCTGGGCTTCTTTGATGAGAGTATAATGGAGAAGAGGACTAGATCTTTTCCAGATTCTAGGGAGAGGTTTTTAACCTAATACTTCATGCTTATCCTAATGGAAGAAGTGACCAGTTCTTTGTTGAAGATAAGGAACACGTACTGGTCTTGTAAGCTATCTGGGAGCAACAGTATCAGTAAGAGCCATGTTTGTTTCTGCAGGTTAATGAAATGCTTTGGAATGCGGATTCTACAATCCTGGCTATATGGCTGGAAGACCTGAAGGTGGAAAACTCCAGCACAAATACTTATGGTGAGAGCACTCCACGAGGCTCTGGCTCTTAATGTGTGCCTGCAAACATGGTTAGCAGTGGGTACTTACCTGCAAGTTAGGGGGCACTGCGGAGGCTTACCAGTGGCTTTGAGACCGCTGTACTGGTGTTGTGGTTTAACTGCAGACAGCAGCCAAGCCCCACGGAGTCTCTTGCCCACTTCCCCACCAGCAAGATCGGGGGGAGAATCAGGAGGGTAAAAGCTGGAAACCTCATGGGTTGAGATAAGAACAGTTTAATATGAGAAAGCAAAAGCCACACAGGCCATAAAAAGCAAAGCAAGGAATCAATCCACCACTTCCCATGGGCAGGCAGGTGTTCAGCCATCTCCAGGATAGCAGGGCCCCGTCATGTGTAACGGTTACTTGGGAAGAAAAATGCCATCATTTCAAATATCCCCCTCTTCCTCCCTCTGCCCCTCACTTTATATATGAACATGATGTCGCATGGTTTCTTTAGTCAGCTGGGGTCACCTGTCCTGGCTGTGTTCCCTCCTGACCTCCTATGCATCCCCAACTTCCTTGCTAGCTTGGCAGTACAAAAAGCAGAAAAGACCTTGGCTCTCTGTAAGCCGTGCTCAGCAGTAATTAAAACATCACTTACCCACCCTGTGTTCAGCACAGATCCAAAACACAGTCCCATACTTGACACTATGAAGAAAATTAACTATCCCAGCCAAAACCAGCAGAGCTGGTGAGGAAGAACTGGTAGTTCAGCCTAAGCTCAAAACATCTTCCAGGCTGCTGTAGCTGGAAGTGGTACAAATGGAATACTAAAGGTGTGAGCCCTTCATTAAACAAGGGTACCGTTTCAAAAGAGTAGCTCAATGAATTCTGGGATTGACTTTTGCACAGTGTGGTGTTTTTGTGTGCTGTGTGGTGTATGACACAGCTCATGGACTGAAGGCTAGAACTGTTATTTTAATTGCACTTAACCCACCCCTGGAAGAGCAGTGGTGATTGGAAGGGAGGGTTTGAGCTGGGTCTCAAATACTAGTCTGTACTATTTGTTTTTCTACAGTTCAGCTGTGGACCACAGGGAACTATCACTGGTACCTGAAGCAAAGTCTACACTTTGGTAGCTTGGAGGAAAATCGGTTGGTGTCACTGCTCTGGGACCGAGAGAACCTGTATAGATTACATATACTCTGCCAGGGCTGGCATTACCTCTTCTACGACTGGCATTGGACCACAGACCATGGGCTGGGGGAGAACAGTCAGCATATGGCCAATGTGGCTGTTATAGATGGAGGTAAGCAGTGGGACAGCTTTCCAGCTCTAGGGTTAGAATAGGTGGTGTAGCCCTTTGTATTCAGGCTGGATGGGATTATGATGGTTCTTCTTTTAGTTGTTTCTACGAAGCTTTTAGGGAGGGGTCCATGTAATTGATAGAAGTTTCATGGGTGGCTCAGTGAAGATAACTGCTAAGAGCACAGCAGCCATTTTCCTGTAACGTTATTTCTACTTCCAGTAAAGAATGCAGAAAGAGCCTCACTAACATTTGGACTGGGGTGCATCTTGGATTTTCTTCTCTTTTCTTCCACAGATAAAGTGCTTGTCACAGCATTCCAGCATGCTGTGGTGCCTCCACCCATGTGTACCTATGAGCTCCAGCTCCAACAGGCAGTTAATCAGGTCGCGTTTCACACAGATCCCAAACATAGTGGGGACATGGCTGTCCTGGATGCTGATAACAGGATCTCTGTGTACAGATACGGTGAGAGCATGTTGCAACCTTGTTAAAAGAAACCCTGTGTTCCTGTACCATGGGGGACTAGTAGGGTGGTGGTCACTTAAACCTTTACACAAGACATACTTGGTTTAAGTGTGAGTTCAAGGTCTGCTCTCATTTCCAGTAGTCTGAGCGACGTAGAAGCATTTTGGTGTCACATTGACTTTGTGAGAAAACAGTGTTTGGCACTGGACTATGTAATTGTGCTGGTAATATTCCCCTGCCTAGCTTCAGCTTGAGTGCAGCACATGGTATCTTGCGTAAGCTGCTCTGATGGCATGATGCTGACTGGCACTGGGAAGTGTCTGAGAATCTGTCTGGGGCACCCAGCACTTCCCAAAGCAGTTCTATATACAGCATGCTGTGAGGAAACAGCTGTTTTGTGCTGCAATGCTGGAAGGTGACTGTCTTCCTCAGAGCAAATGTTAATGAGAATTACATTTTGGCTGTACAAGTAGGGATGGCATTTTCTGACTTTTTTAATAGTTTCATGTAGCATCTACTTTTTGATAAGATTGAAGATGGAAGGGGCTCTGTTGGGAAGATCTCTAAACTCCTCTTTGTTCTGCTTTGCGTTTGCCAGGACAGAGTACAGTGAATGACCCTACTGTCAAGTTAGGAGCTGTGGGAGGAAACGGGTTTAAAGCAGCTGTGGAAACACCATACCTGGATAAAACCTACAGGTAATACAGGACTACTACAGCTGTAGAGGAGGGAAGAGGGTTGTACCTGGCTGGATGCTTTAGAGGTCACAGCTCTGACCACTTTTCTCAAGATTTTTAAGAGGCTGTCAGATAACATGGTTTCATTTTGTTCGCAATGTGTCTGCAAGTAGTGCTGAGAAGTGCCCTTTACTGAGGTCTCTGTCTTGCAGAACCAGTGACTGTCAGTGACAGCACTGAGGTATCCCTTCCTGTGCCTGGTGCAGCACTTTGGCTCTGGGAGCAGGAGCACAAAGGAATGATGGTGCAGTGCCCAGGCCCATGATCATGGTACACAGAGCAACAGAGCTGCTTGCATGGCAGAGACAGTGACAAGGTTAAAAATTCCGCCGTGCTCTCTGTTTGTTCCTAGAGGTAGTTGGCATGGAAGCAGCACTACCTAGGGAAAACAGATGGAGCTTCCTAGGTCTCATCCTTTATCTCCAGCTCAGCCTGCAGCAGGATTCATGCTTTGGGTATCTGTGTTTCCGCACTGGAGCCCTCCCAGCCATGCTGTGTATCTGAATAGCCAGGCTGTGCTTAGGAAGTCCTTTGCCTCTCCAGTGAGGTGGCCTACTGAAATCAGGTTCTATTTGTGTCCCAACCTCTCTTATTTTGTGACAGAGTTGATGTGAGCAGCAGCAGCAATGAAGTGATGAATCCTCTGGGGCTCCGGTTTCTCACCTGGCTGCCAGATGACAGCTTCCTGCTTGTTGGTCAAGGTCAGCATGCTGCTCAGTCTGTCCTTCACCATCTGACTGCTGTGCCTCATGTGGCTGGAGCTGAAGAAGAGTGCCTGAATTTACGGTACTGGAGATCTGTCAGTTGTGGCTGAAGTCTAAGAACACTTCCAGATAGTGCCTAGAAGGAATTAAGTATTTTATTAGACATGCAGCCTGGAGGCCATGGGTTAAGGAATTTGGCTCTCTTCCTGCAGGAGAACCAAACAGCTCGTGAAGCTGGCTACTGATCAGCACTTGCCTGTAGTCCTAATGCCTACACCCAGCCTGGCAAGGGTGCATGCTAAATATGCCTGTATCAGTACAGGATGGCTCTGTTCTTTGGAATTCGAGGCCTTTGAGGGAGGGGGGATGGCACACTACCCTGAATTCCTCCATTCTACCCTTTGCCCACCATTATCAGGGTCCAGAAGGGGACCAGCAGCCATTGAAACTGCTGTCCTCCTCCTCCTCCTCTGGCTCGTGTGCTGGTCTTTGTGAGGCCAGTTGAGCTAAAAGCAGACACAAAAGAAAGCCACCTGGGGTACAGAAATACAGTTCCCAAAGGGTCTGGGAGAGCTGCTTTCTGCAGCACTCGCACTGCAAAGACAGAATGATTTGCATGTGAACTGTAGAACAGAAAAAGGCGTGTGTTAGCAGAGTGCTGCAGTGCAGACAGTGACCAGTGCAGTCAGGCAGATGCCTGTTGGCTGGAGTTGCTGGTGCTCTGTGGTGCCGCTGTCACCTGACACAGGTGTGAGAAGACCGCAGAAGATCCTTACATGAACAAAGCAAAAAATGCTGCAGATGTGCATCTTTTCATCTGGCTACAAGAAAGGCAGGAACAAGGTGTTAAATATATCTGCTGTGACTCATGTTCTGTGTTTTCTTTGTCTTGTATCAGGTTGTCAGTGCCTGTAGATGGAGAAGTGATCAGCCTGTACTGCAGCCCAGTGACCAAAACTGTAGCTCTGCAGCTGGCTGATAGACGGATCCTAAAATACGTGTGGGGTAAGATGGGCCCTGTTCGGTACCTGGTCTTAGGTGTAGTTATTACATATTTCTTGAAAAGTTTAATGAGATGATTTGACTTTCAGGGGCTTGAGTGGCTCTTGCTGAGTAGTTGGTGCTGCCTTTCGTGTTTCCTCTGCTCCCAGAAATGGGCCAAAATTAGTGATTTGTGTCAGAATTCAATTAACAGAAACTTTATATGTATACACATACATATGTTAACACACATACGCACACAAAGTTCAGTGCTGACTGACTGGCACATCCATAGTACTTCTCTCTCATTCCCTGGTGGAATAAAGGCACTACTGAGCCCCTAGAAGTTACCACCTTGTCCGCTGTGTCCTGGACTTCTGTGCCAGCATTCCTCCCGTCTGTCAGATGGTGCAGCTTATTCCCAGTTCTAGTTTTCTTGAGATATGTTTTAATGTCTGAGTTTTTGATTGGTTGGAAAGCAATTAGATCTTCTTTTCTCCTTAGAGGCTTCTACTCCAGTCCTTGAGCCCTGGCAGAGCAGCAGTGGCTCTGCTGTTCAGTTCCCCTACCGTTGTGTGCAGACTTCCATCACGAGGATCAGTGGTGAAGTAAGTGAGACTGCGAGCAGATGAAATTCCCTACTCAGTTGTTCTCTGTGTCAAAAGTACCCCATGGTCCTCTGCCCAGGGCCCAATGATACTTGTTCATGATGTTCTTCATAAGGCCCTGTGCAGAGCTGAGAGCTTATCTTCTCTTGCCTTCTAGAGCATTTCTGGTGGATTGCAGTTAACACCTAGTCACTCGGTTCTGTGAATACAATGAATAATTTCATTGAAGAGTGAGAAATTTCAGATTGGAAATTTCTAGCAGTTACTGCCATTGTTCTTTTTGAAAGGACCGTTTTGCTTTGTTTTATATGGACTTAATCTATTAGCCAATATGGCTGTACTGAGTTACTGCAGATCTACTGGTTTTTTCCTATTGGAGATGGTTTCTTGATAGTTACAACAGCTTAAAGAATGACTAGCTGTTTTGCTGGTATTTCGGGGGTTTCCTTCCTTCAGTGTGCATCCAGCTGTAGGAAGCTGTTTTGCTCTGCTCTGTAGTGGTCCTTTTCCTCTGGTATCCTAGACCAAGTGCTGCTGAATAGAAAAAACTAGATTTCTAGTATGGCTTCTGCTTCCATTTTGTGACTGTGGAGTTACAGGGTAGGCCAAGCTGAGTTTTCAGCCAGCAGTGTTTAAAGATGCTGAAGTTTAAGCCCTCCTGGAAGAGAGGTTGGATGACTTGCTGTCCAGCTTCTCTAAGTAATTCACATGAGGTACTTGGTACCTAATTGTAAGGTATTTCAATCCAGTGCTTGTCAGTGTTGTGAAATACTGGAAGTTTTGATGCTGATAGCTCATAGTTGTCATGTTTTTAATTACAGGAGGTGATCTTGGGCCTCACGGATCGATGCCGGTTTTTTGTTAATGGTATTGAGGTACAAAGCTTTTGCCTCTTGCTCCATCCCCTTTTCCTCTGCCAAAGGTAGCTTTCCTGTTCTGGTCTAAACTGTGATAAACTCTGCTTTTTTACAGGTTGCTTCTAACATCACATCATTCGCAACATACAATGAGTTTTTGTTGGTGACAACCAACTCCCACACCTGTCAGTGCTTCTGCTTGAAGAACTTATCAGTGAAAGGTAAATATCAGCACTGGCTGCCTGCTGCCGGTAACTCGTAGCATTTGTCTTGGAAGCACAAGATGTCCCCGTTTTTCACATCCAAACCTGCTGTATTTGGGTTCCTCAAAGGAAATCTTTAAGAGACGAGAGTAAGAGAGCTGCTTTCAGAAATCTACCAAAAAGCAGGGAGCTCAGGGAGCTGACTATATATCACATGCTTTTCACAGGGAAGAGAATTTGTGGGGTAGTTGACCCTTACACTGTTTTCAACAGCCTAGCCCTGCATTCCCTCCCTTCCCTCCAAGTACAAATGAAGAAGTCTGTGCTATTTGAGGGTGTGTGGTAGAGAGGTGATCACTGTAGAAAGAGTTACTGGTGGTGTCTGGCTATAAGACGTGTGACAACTTACTGGTCCTTTACACCTTTCAGTGCTACTCTTATCTGGTCTGTTGGGCTCTGTCATCCTGTTGTACAGAGCACACACCTCTGCTTTGTGTACAGGTACAGCAGTGATTAGCACTGAGCAAGTTCTCATCCTGTCAGGAATTGTTGAAGATCACTGCTGTATTGGTGGCTTGGTTGGTCCAGTACAGCCTTGCCGGGCTCCTGCAACATCGGAGGTCCTTACTGGGGCACAGTGCTGCATGTGCCATGTGTGCTGATAAATGTTGTCTTCAGCCCTCCAGGCTGGCCTGAGCAGCGCTGCTGCACCCAACAGCGAGACCCTGCGCAAGGTGGAGCGAGGCTCACGTATCGTCACCGTTGTTCCCCAGGACACAAAGGTGGTGCTGCAGGTTGGTGCTCTGCCCGTGTCTGCTGACATCTGCTTTCAAGGTGTGCAGGAGCCTGTCACAGTGGGCAGCTGGCCAGCCTGCAAACAGTGTGTGCTGTGCTACAAAGCTGGTGCCCTGTAGTGCTGCAGCACACCACCTCGCAAATCTCCAGCTGCCCGGCTGGATGCAGAGGGATTTTGAGCATGTCTGTGGGAGTTAGGGTCAGTACAGGCAGATGGGTATGTGCAGAACTGGGAAGGACTGTTCAAGTTCCTAATGGCTGAGGTAGTGTAGTGCTACATATTGTGGCCTCTCACCGTGAATGTCAAGACTCACTTTCTAGTACTTGCTAGCAGCCCTCCATTAGCCTTGGCACTGAGTTTTTGCTGAGCTCACTGTACAGAACCGGCAGAGATTCCTTCAGAGAATGGAGAAGGATGTAATTTGAGAGGTACTTTTGGAAGTGTGGAGCCCAACATCCTCCTCAGAGCAGGGCTAACATGAAAACTTGATCGGATTGCTCTGGGTCATGCCTGGTTGGGTAGAGTCCAGCCTTCTGAGGAAGGAATGTTTCTGAACTGAGAGAATGTTCAGATATTTTTCCACAGTTGTTGAAATTGTGTGTCCTCTAAAGTGAGCAAACAGGCCCATGCACTTGCAAGTAGCAGACAGGCCTAAGAAATTGGCCACTTTGCCTACAATGTAGGGAGGGTACCTACAAGTAAGTAATTGTGTTGATCTTGTGTTATAGATGCCAAGAGGAAATCTGGAGACCGTTCATCACCGTGCTCTGGTTCTTGCCCAGATTCGGAAGTGGCTCGACAGGTAGATGGCACTGGTGTATTCTTTCTTGTCTTCCCTCCCCCGGTGTGAGTTGTTAGAGGCTGACTGACCTGGAAAAGAGAGGGAGGCTAAACTAAGAGGAATCGACCTTGTTAGAGGGAACAAAACTGCTTCTGGGGTGACCACCTAGAAGTCCAGCTTTCAGTGGTGTCAGGTGTTTCTCACTTCACCACTGAAGGGCTTATTATGTGTGCTGAGATTGTGTGGGTGGGAGAAATCTTCATCTGCTCCATTCTCCAGACATCTCAATCACTTCAGGACTAAGCTGGATGTTTTCCATTTTTTACTGAATTCATTTACAGTTACATCTTCTAAAAGGGAAATTGATCGAAAATGTAACACTGTCTTTCAGTGGAGATAAAAATAATCTTTAAGTTCTGTATTGGTTCATCAACCTTGCATGCTGGTGTGTCCCACTGCAGGGGGCAGCAATGAACAGTATTGACCTTGCACATTTTTCTGGAAGGCAGCCTACACAGCTTATTGTGTAGGCTGCTCTCTTCCCGCTGGTTCTGTGCTTAGCTCTTGTCAGTTGCCTTTATTTGCGGGTATTGCATCTTATCCACTATGTAAACTGTCCCACTTGACTCATTCCTCCAGGCTTATGTTCAGGGAAGCTTTTCAGTGTATGAGGAAGCTGCGAATCAACCTCAATCTTCTCTATGACCACAATCCCAAGGCAAGTCAGCCCAGTTCTCTTGTGTTGTTTGCCATACTAATCTACCCTGGAATCCATCACCGCTGAACAGTGGGCTCCAAAGTGTAGGTGGTGCTGTGATTCTGCTTTCAGCAGTGATGGCTGTTCTGCCCTGCAACATCATCATGCAGACAGATCAGATTTAGCATTTCCTTCATCCTGTACTTTCAGACAAGGTCTCTGAATTTATTCTTGTACTTGATGTACATGTTCTTAGTGTTCGGAATAACAGCGGTAATATTCTTGTTCATTTCAGGTATTCCTGGAAAACACAGAAACCTTTATCAGGCAAATAGATTCTGTGAATTACATCAACTTGTTTTTCACAGAACTGAAGTGAGTATATGTCTGCAAGTGGAAGCATGCATGTAATCAGTGGTGGTACATTATTTTGTCAAAATATTGGCAACTCTTCAATGTAGGTTAAAGGAATCAGAAATCTGGCATGTTCAGTCATAAAGGCTTGAGTAAGCTCAATAGTTTCAGGGATGGTGTGTCTTGTTGGGAATTCCAGCTTACAGGCAGCCATTCAATTTTTGCAGCAAGTAATTAGTACATTATCTGAGTGCTTTACTTCTCTGCTGGTTTGCTGTAGAGCAGTAAACGAGAACAGAGAAAATTTTGCTCCCTCATAAAGAGGAGCAAGGTGGCACTGCATATCTAGAGTCTGAGGCCAAGATACTTGCTTGGATCCATAAATCAAGTCCCCTGACTTCCTTCTTGAAGGCTCAGTGATGAGGCTTTGTGGTGATGGTAGTTTCAGGACTTCTCAAGCTTGCTGAAGTCAATAATTGTGTAGGAACTGGTGCTATCACTTAGGTGTTTGGTTTGATTTTCAGTTTTGACCTGACCAGAAATAATAGCAAATGGCTTATTTTTCTCAGTTGTTCAGTGGATAAATCCGTAGTGGATTTAGTAGAAGACAGCTGTATCTTGTAAATCTTGCCTTCTTATTTTTTTGTGCTGCTGAAGCAGTTGTTTGACCAATTGTAGGGTTTTTTTTTTAATGCCTCTCTTGGCTGACAATCAGTTGGAGATTTTGGAGAGCTTTCTGTTAGTGTGGCAGTTGATGAGTAGTTATTTTCTGCATGCATTTGAGCTCCTTAACCTTATTGTCTTTGCTCTGGGCTGTGTGATGGACAGTGCTCTCATTCACATTACCTGTTTTTATCTAGGGAAGAAGATTTCACGAAGAGTATGTACCCATCTCTGAATGGCAGCAGCAATACCCAGCCACTCCAGCATCCTGATCAGAAAAAAGTAAACCTCATATGTGACGTGATGAGAGTTGCCATGGAACACATTGACCCTCAAAAGTGAGCACTTTGTTACTGTAGGTGAAGGAACCATTAGAGAGATTTGTAGTAAACCATTGGCAGGAAGCCACACTCTCCTTGACATCAGTTAATTTGCTCTAGGTTCTCTGAGATGAGCTTATGTTCCACAAAACTAACTGTACCATGCCTTGCTTCTGCTGAGGATGCTGTCCTAGAAACATCTAATAATTCCACAGATAGCATACTAACATTTTACTACCAGAATTCAAATAAGAAGTGCAGGATGCGTATAAAGGTTTAGTATACACACTCAATTTAGGATCAGTCTGTGTGGGAATGGAGACATGAGCAAGAGTTTCATCTTGGTGAGTTGCTGACTGTTTGAAGCAGCTGGCCCTTTGGAAAGGTATCAGCTGTTCCATTTGACACTGAATTACTGTTTAAATTATCAGCTGCGTGTTCCTGATTGATTAACTCTTTGGTAACCATCCTCCTTGGATGAATCAACACTAGACAAGGACAAAAGCTGGGAAAATAGCATAATAACAGTGCCTGGTGAAATGGTGCTAAACTATTGGCAGCTCAATGTTAAACAGTGGAGAGAGGAGCAACAGGTGGTGGGTAGCTGCTGAGCCCTGAGAATTTAGACACTTTCCAGCAAACTGTTGCAGAAAATAAAGCATCTGCTTGGCTGGGAAACCTATTTTGAAATAGTAAATGTGAAATGTATGGAAGTATAAATAACACCCTAGAAACCTTTCCTTTTATAAAAAAAGGCTATTTTCATGCCAAATTTCATTTGGAAAACTGTGTCCAGCTATCTGAAATTTCAGAGAGAGATAGGTCCTCTTCATGCTGTCTGGCATGGTAAGGAAGCTCATTCTACTCAAAACACACCTCCAGCTTTGTGAGATGTTTGGGAAGACATGCTGAGTAGAAAAACCTTTCTGGTATATTCTGTTCTTTTCCCGTATTTGCTGCCTCCCTTTAGGAGGATGAAAGTGCCTGAGCAGTTTCTTTTTTTTTTTTTTTTTTNAAACTAGAATTTGCACAAACTGCTAAAAAAGGAATAAGCTGTGTTTCTGCCTTCCCGCTTTTTCATTAACTACTTCTCTTTTCTTCAGATACTGCCTATCGATACTGACAGCGCATGTAAAGAAGAGTCCTCCAGAACTGGAAATCGCTCTCCAGAAGGTTCATGATCTTCGAGGTTTTGTATCAGGACTCCAAAGTTTTGAAAATGGGTGGTTTGCAGGAGCTTTGTATTAAGGAAACTTTGCTGTCAGACCAAAACTGTTAGGGAGGAAACTTCCCTGTCTGGCCATCCAGGAGCCACACTGGCAGTCTCGTTCGCATCACCTGAGCTGGCACCACCCCCCACACTCAGACCAGGATTCCTTACCAGCTCAACCCCAGGTTTCTTTCCCATAGCAGAGTCTCAGACATCCCCAGCCTATAATTTAGTCTTGGTGCAATAACTAAGTAACAAAATAGCAGGTCCAGCTGGTGCCTCTGAGTAGGGACCCTGAACAAAAGAACCCCTGGGCCTCTGAGAAATTTTATACCTTCACTGCCTATCCCTGCAAAAATGTGGAGGTCCTCAGCTCCTGCTGTGTCTCAGTTTCTCACCGGTCTCTGTTCCCTTTGTTGTGCAAGGGGTTGGCAGTTCACACTGGAGCTCTCACAACCCACAGCTCAACCTGTAGCTCCCACTGCAGCTGCACCCTGAGCTACTGCACTGAATAATGTGTTCCTCAGCCCTTTGATTATTAGCATGGTTCACCAAGAAAATTATTTTAAGGTGGCGGTTTATGGAGCAAGCCAGAAAACAGAAATGTACTTGAAACTAGCTGTGTGTTTAGGTACAGTAGCATATCAGTTAAGATAGGCTGCTGTACATGCTCTCAGCTCACCCTTTTACCTAGGTTTGCTGGCAGATGCCCCAGAGTTGGACCTGTTTTCACTTTCCAGTTAGAGCTCTACTTCTCCCAGCATGGAACAGGAAGTTCCTGTTCTGGATCCTGGTATCTCAAACGAGCAAACTTTGCCTTTATTCTGTGCTGATGCTTCTAGCTCATCACAGTTGCACACTCAGTGCTATGCTTGGGATGGTCCTTGCAGTTGCCCAGTAAAGGCAAAGTAACCCTTCTGCAAGACAGAGCAAGCTGTTAGTCTGATGGTCCCTCTCTGATGTTGGGGTTGTGCTTGATGATGAATCCTGTCCTCACAGCAGCTTCCACTGCTGGTGGTGTAACAGACTATATGCTGCTTTATCTCGTTGCAGAAAGCATTACGCCAGGTGTCCAAGCTGTGAGTGCAGAAGAGGCACTGAAGTACCTGCTTTTCCTTGTGGATGTAAATGAATTGTATGATTATTCCTTGGGGACGTACGACTTTGATTTAGTCGTCATGGTGGCAGAAAAGTCTCAAAAGGTCTTGGCTTATAGTTCCAGCTAAGGAACTTATTTTTTTACTTTCTCAGGTTCTTTGGAGTCTGCGGATCAGCGTGCATGTTTTCTTAGTAATGGCTCTCTACCCAGGCAGGATTCCAGTTGCTCAGAAGCAACTGATGTGTGCTTGGGATGATGCTGGGATGGTGCTGTGTCTCTGCATCCTTTGGTACTTCCTGAGCACAGCTTTGGAAATTTATTTGTGTTCAAGGTGAAACAGTGCTCTTCTAGAGCAGCAAGGCGAAGTAGCTCTGGGGAAGGGAGGGAGTAGAATCTGAAGTGTTGTGAGTGCATGCCTTCCATTCTCAGTTCTGTACACTTGATTCTTGCTTGTGTCGTGGTGCCCATGATAATAGCGTGTGTCCTCATGTGGGTTTAATGTCAAATCTCTGAACTGAAATGCTCGTCTGCACCTTCGGAATTTCCTAATATTACAGCAAATTCTGCTGCCCATCAGTTAGAACACCCTATTCGTGTTAATGGGTTTTATGACCTTTGGTGTGGGGAAGTTGGTAACTTTATGGCTGCAAATTTATACATAATCATAGATAATAGAAAACAACATTTGATATGACACAGAGGCTTGAATTTTAAATGTTACCAGCCTTTAGATACTGCTGAAGTCCATGTGGGACCCTGGTAATTTAAGTTAGTAATTTCTGGCAAGAGTATATGCACAAATTGATTCTGTAAGATGGCTTACATTTGGGGAAAAAAAGCGCCTTTTTTAGTGTATTATCATATATTTTCAAATATGGGACTGTCTGTTGGTGAAGATGGGGGCAAATAAGGATTTTAGCAGATTAGCTCAACAGCACTTCTTGTGGTTCTTTGCAGGACCCAAAGGAATACTTGCCCTTCTTAAATTCCCTCCGGAAAATGGAAACCAATTACCAGCGATATACAATAGACAGACACTTGAAGAGATACACAAAAGCTCTTGGCCACCTCAGCAAGTGTGGTAGGTGTCCTAAGGAGGGTTTCTGCAGTGTAACATTTCCATTCTGGAGATCCTTTGGGGGGAAATAGCTGAAGAAAGAGGAGGGTTGCACAAGATCATCTTCCCGTCTGGTAATATGTGGTGATCTGCTACGTGCTTTTTGTACTGTAACTTGGTGTGGGGAGAAAAAAAAGTTTGCTGCTCTGTGGTCATGAAGCACATGAAGTCTTGTGTTGTTCCTGTTTAAGTGAATTGTGCTTGGTTAATATCTCTGGCTAAAGCAGAGCAAACCTCAAGGAAGTGAGCGCCTTGATTTTACAGTAGTAGAATGGGTGCTCTTCCACCCACGCACCTCTAGTTGCTTCTTGATGCTGTGAACCCAGACTGTCTGGGAGCCGGGAGGGCCATCTACTTTCTCTTTTACTTTTCCAAAAAGTAAATTATTTCTGCAGGTCCTGAACACTTCGCTGAATTTCTGAACTTGGTGAAGGATCAGAATCTGTACTCTGAGGCCTTGAAGCTGTACCCCTCCAGCACTCAGGAGTACAAGGTGCGTAAGCTCGTGACAGTGCAGTGTCAAAGCTTTTTATTCTCTTATGCATGTGTTTGGATATCCTCAGCACCTTGCATGAGGGCAGGAATGAAACTACAGCTGCTGGTGTTCAAGTTCTGTAGGTCATTGCTATTCCAGTGTTGTCTGAGACCCTCTGAGATAAGAGCTGGAATGACTCTCCGCACTAACCCTAGTCATCAGTGGTTGTTATTTCTTCAGTCCTGTGACTCAGAGAGCACCTGGAAGTCCTGTTTCTTCTGCTGCACTATCTTGTAGTGTGCTGAATAACTCCCATAACCTCAGAAAGACTTCTTCTGTCTTGACCTCTGTGGGTCTTGCAGATTGTGTGGGAACAATTTGTTATCCTTAAACTATTCTGAAAAGTGCTGGAGAGCTTGGACACTTTTAGATGTGCTGTTTCCTAGTACATAGTGTCCCTTATTGGTTTCAGTATTACTGAAGAACTTTAGCTTGTCCAAAGCTGAGATAAAATGTTAAATGCATTCAATATAATCTAATGTAGATATTGTAAGTACACAACACAGAAGCCTTTGTACAAGGAGGAGTTGAGTAAGAGGGGAGATAGAGAAAATCGGTCTGTTTGCAACGCAGTGAAAGCAGAAAGGAGTCTTTACTCATGAGGGAGGTCTGTTTCTGAATGATTCATTGGGAGTGTGTTATTCCCCCTGTATCCTTCCAGTCAAATCCACTTGCCCCTTCATGGAGATAGTGGGCTTTGGGTAGCCTGTGCCTATAGAGTTACAGGGCTTGCGTGTTCCCCCATGCCAATGTTTGTTTCCTAAAGTAGGTTGGTTCAGAGAGGCATTCTAGCAAAAACTGTTCCTGTGGGTGGGCAGGAAGGGTCTGGTTTCCTGCAGTATCTAGTTTACCCAGCATTTGGTTTGGAGAGTTAGGTCCCTCCCCGTGTCACTTGCTGTAGCTCTGTGAAGTGTCTCCATGTGCTGATCATCAGCCCTTGGCTTGATATAGTTTGAAATGAGGTAGAAACCTCATGCCTAGAAACTCCTTGGAGAAGTTGGGTAATGGGCTTTTGTCGATGGGCCCTTAATTTTTACTAATGGAGGGCTGCTACTGACGTTACTAATTTTTTTTTTTTTTTTTTTTTTTTTTTTTTTTTTTTCT
>VWZT01006659.1:112729-134335 GCA_013397055.1 Pachycephala philippinensis
TGTCTTTTCTTTTTTTTTTTTTTTTTTTTTTGGTCCCTTTCTTTCAGGATATCAGCGATGCTTATGGGGAGCACTTGGTTCAGAAGCAGCTGTACGAACAGGCTGCATTGATATTTGCTCGTGCTGGCATCTTTGCAAAAGCACTTGATGCTTTTCAGAGCAGTGGCAGCTGGCAGCAAGCCCTGTGCATGGCATCACGGCTTGATTACACAGAGGATAAGCTTTCCAGCCTGGCACGGAGCATGGCAGGTAGGCATTGAAGGGATGGAAATGTGCGGAGCAGGAGTGGCTGCTGTTATTTATGGTTCACTTTGGTTTTTCCTGAAATTCAATTAAAACCTCAGTATTCGGCAGCGTTTTTCTTAAATGAGAACAAAGATCCTATGTTTCCCCAAGGGTTTGTGCATTTGCACATGACCTTTGTTTCCCAAAGGAACCAAAAGATGTTGAAGCTGAATTGGTAGGCAACACAGGAGCTGCCAAGCAAGCTGTGGCCTTGGCTGCCCAGTGCTGACTGCTTCTTGTGTTGTCCCCTTGCAGCTGGTTGCCAGACTGCTCTTCCGAATTGCCTCCTTGGTTAGCCTCGAGGAGTGGGCATGCTCTGAAGTACCTGACGTTACTGAGGCCTCTAGACATTAATTGGTGCAAGTGCTTTGCCTATTCGCCAACCTTAAAGACTGTTGGATAATTTGGAGCTGCATCTTGTTATCTCCTTGAAGCCAGCTAGCAGCTAGGACCAGCTGGTCCATGTAAAGCTGTGTGCTGTCCTAAGGAGAAAAAGGTAGCTGGTCACAGAATTTGTGCTCGCTAGCACATGTCAGACCTGAGATGTGTTATGGACCTGGTGTATATTTCAGCAAGAGAAATTTCACCTATTTCAGCAAGAGAAATGGAGCGTTGTCCTGAATTCAGCCTTACTCAGAGGTGGAGTTTATGAAGAGCTACTTAACACAGAGGGTATATGGCTTCTGGGAGTCTCGTCTTCCAGAGTTGGATACTTCAGTATTTGCTTTTTCTGTTACTTAATGTGATTTAAATCCTTCATGCCTTTAATGCTTTTTTATGGTGCCCCTTTTAAATCACAACTGTAATTCAGCAATGGAGTACACATGTGAGCAGATAGAAGTGTCTCAGGGAGTGGGATTTTCCTCTACTTTGTAGTTTTGTGGCACAAAATCCAGCTGTTTCTGAAAAGCTGAAACTCCACTTTTTCTTGTAGGAAAACTGGTTGAACAGAAAAAGCATGCAGAGGCAGCCATACTCCTGGAGCAGTACGCTCAGGTAATGTAGTCACCCTCCTGCCTGTGTCCCAGTAATGCCCTCTGTCAGACAGATTCGCCATCCGTGTTTTCTCTCTTCTCCTGCACCACGTGTGGCTCCATGCATGCTGACAGCAAAACAGTCCATGCCATGGGCCCCCTCGGCGAGGGCAGAGCAGGTGCGGGTGATGCAGTGAGCAGGGTGGGGATAAATGCTGTCCCCCTGAGTTTTTCCACTCAGGAAGCTGCCCATGCCTTGGCATGAAAAGCTTTTGTCTCAGAGAGCTGAAACATGAGGGCTGGAATAAGGGAGACAGGGTTCCAGAGGGATTTCCCCTTAGTGTGGGAGAAGTAACATAGTTTTGATGGGTTGGTTTGTGGTTTTTGTTTGCTTGTTTGGTTTTTTATGTGAACACATCAAAGTAGCTGGCATAGTAGTGTTTTCCTTTCTTGATTATGGTGCTGCTGCATAGAAATACCCATCTGAATAGCTTCTACCTGAATGTTTATTACTAGCATCAGCAGCAGCCCATGGTTGCTCTTTTCCATCTAGGACTATGAAGAGGCTGTTCTCCTGCTCTTAGAAGGGGCTCTTTGGGAAGAGGCTTTAAGACTGGTAAGATATTTCAAATCATGAGAACAGAAGTGGAAATATATCTTTAGAGTGCAAAAACAGAGGGCTGTGATCTGGATTAGATCCTTAAATTATACCTTCTTTTCTTTCCTTGATCCAGATTCACAAGTATGGTAGACTGGATATCTTGGAGACCAACTTGAAACCTGCTATTTTGGAAGGTAAATCTGTGCAAGAATCTAAGATTTCTCTGTGCTATAGAGGCTAAAGAAGATCTTTTCTGGGTCTGTGGGAAGTCACAGCATTCCAGTACTGGAGGGTGTATGGAAGAATACTTTGCTTCCACCTAATTGATGCCGCTGTTAGCTGCATTTGGCTCTCCTGCCCTGCATCTTGAAGCCCTAGAGTGTCATGGGATCTTTTTAGCTTAGTCAGGCTCCTTTGGAGCTTTTCCAGACCTCACAGTCAAAAGCTGCAAAGGGGTCTATGTCTGCATGTCCATGAACAAGCAGGACAGTCCTTACTCCAGCGCACATGTGGCAGCAGAGCTGTGGATCAGGAAAATGGCTAGCTGTCCTGTAAGCTTTGATGAGTAGTTTTTGGAAATAAAAGATTATTTGATAGCTGTATTCTCCCTCCCACACAGGAAGGATGTTTTGTTCCTATTCCTTGTTCTTGCTTTTCATGCTTGATGAGCTGAGGGATTTTTTTTTCTTTAATTTAAACCTATTTAATGGAAAGAGACTTAACCATAGAACTTTCTGTTCTTTCTGTATCAGAAACAAGACTCTTGTTCTAGAAGATACTTGTCTGGCAGGTTAATTCACTCCACCTCCAGGTGTATCTTGTTTGGTGGGCTCCTGTATTATAAGCTTTGAATTTCCTTCCATTTGAGTCCTTTTGTGTGCTTTGCACCTGATTTCTGAGTTTGTTGAAGGACTGTGCTTGTGTAAAACGTGCTTTTCTGTTTCTCTTGCAAAAATGTTAATGTTTTGATTTTCTTAATGAGCAGCTCAGAAAAGCCAGCTGATCTTCCTAGATTCCCAGAAAACAGCATTTCTTCGCCATAAGAGTCGCCTGCAAGTGGTCCGAGAGCTGAAGGAGAAGGCCTCTGAGAACCTGCAGGGTTGGTATTGAAGTGCATATGATTTTCTCCTGCCTAAACAGCTGTGATCATATTTGTGTTTGTGGTTTCTGTTTGCTCTGGTGGAGCTGTGCTCTCCTGTAGTACCAATGGGATGTACAGCAGTGAAACAACACCCTTCTCAATCCCTCCTCACTCTGTACTTTGAGTGTGGTTATTCCTTATTTTCAGCTCTACCTTGGGTCACAGCTTTCAAGGAATGAAAATGCACCTGAAAACTCTTCAAAATGACACAGCATTGTCTCCACAGTACCGTCTTGGCTGGGTGAGACAGTGCTCAACATGTCCTTTGTGCCAAATACCTATGGGCATATTCATCTGCTAGCTCACACAGGCTCAGGGAATTTTTCCAAAAGCAGAATGCTGTGTCCTAGTCCAGATCTGCTGCACTGTGATTGTCATCCCTCTGATTGTGCTGTTCAATACCACGATACCCACCAGAGCAGAGGAGCAGTGTCTCACAATTACTGTTTCTTCTTGTGTGCTGGAAGACACAGTGGGGTTGGGAGCCAAAAGGCTCCAGAACACCAGCAGGTTAAATAAATCTGCCCAGCAAGCAACATAGATCAACCAGAGAGAAAGCTTGAAATAACTCTGACCTTTTCCCATACTGTGACAGTTGTTACCATGTTTTGCAGATTATGAAGTGCCAAATTGCCCAGAATTGGAGCTTTTATCTGAAACCAGCAGTGTTGTGACAGCCAGTGACATGAACAGCAAATACTCACACAGCAATTCAAGAATATCAGCGTAGGTATCTGCCTTCAAATCAGGTAGTGACTGTTCTGGCATCAGCATTCAGGAGGTCAGCTTGCTCATGCTTGGCATGCTCCTCCTTGCAGCTGTGTGTGCCTTGGAGCTGCTTTAATTACAGGCATTTCATGGTTATTTTAACTCTCATTGGAAGGGAAAGAGCAGAAAATGCCAGAAGCTCCTAGTGCAACAGGAACTGAGCGCCCAGCAGAGGAGCTGTGAACACAGGCTCTGGGCAGGTTCTGGCTCCATGGGTGTTGGGCGTGTGGCCAGAATAGCTGGCTGTAGAGAGCTAGACACAGAATACAGGCAGAGCCTCTCAGATATTAACAGCTTGTGCGCATGCCTTGTGTTCTTTGGCCCAGGTTTCGCACTTGGTATGTGGGGGTTGCTACTAAATCTCATACCAATGTCTTCCCACAGTGGTTGTCTGCATTGTTCTTGGGTGCTCTCAAGAATATGAGCTGCAATGTGGGGTGGGGTGTGTAACAGGCTGGTGTAGTCTGTGGGACCACTTCTGAATTCCCTGGCTGAACTGTGGAGGAATACAGTTGTGGGAAAAATGTGGGCTTTTTAGACACTTTTTTTTTGTGGAACAGATGTAAACAGAATGCAGCCTTAGTATTCAGCGTTAGAGTGTGTGGATCACTTGGGAACATCATGCAAGTGGGTCTGGCCTGTGAATGAAGTTGCTTTCCTGTGATCATGGGTAGGAACTGAGCAGGCTCTGGACATGACAGAAATTAAAATGTTCACAGCCAAGCACAGACCCTGGCCACCAGTGCTTTAAGTGGACCTCAGCTTTGCCTGATAGCGACTACTGCTTTGTGCTTCGAGCAGCTCCTGCTTTGTGTTGTGACATGCTTTAACCTTGCTGGAACATGGAGCAGTCTTTTTCGGAGCAGAGAAACAGCCTGACTCCTGTCTTGTGTTTCAGACCACAAAAGATAATGGTTGAGTAGCACTGAAAACATTGTCACGGTGCTTAAGGTTACATGCAGTCCTCTGTCAGTGGAGAGAGTGAGGACTTGAGTGACAAGTTTCATGCACACTGTTGAAGTTCCTTCAGGCTTACCCTGTTAGTAGTTAATTTTGTTATGCACACTCTAATTGAACACGCTCTTTTCAGGCGATCCTCAAAGAACCGACGCAAGGCAGAGCGTAAGAGATACAGCCTGAAGGAGGGGAGTCCTTTCGAGGATATTGCCCTTCTGGAAGTCCTGGGAGAGACTGTTCGTGCTGTTGAGACTGTGAAAGGTAGGACAAGTGGTGATCTTAATCCATGCTGCAGCTTGTGAGGGTGAGGACAGCTACTGTAGTGTGCCTGCTCTTGTTCTTACTGTGTGTGCTGGGGAGGAAAGCTGCCTGCTTCGTACAGCCGTCTGTGCTGGACCTTGGTTTTGTTCATCTGCCTCTGTGCTCAGAGTAATGTGTGAGCTCTCTGCATTGGAAGTTTGGGAGCAGAGAAAAGAGGCCTTCTCAGTGCCACTACAGATTTTTCTTACTTTTGTTCTCGGACACTGTAGGGGCTCAGTGGGAACAGAACCAATTCTGAGTTGCTGCTCTCCTGCCTGTGTGCTGATAGCAAAGAAGTGCAGCTGTTTGTTTAGTATACCTGTGTTAATTGCTATTTATTGCTTGTGCTTCTGTTCCTTCCTGCAGGAGAGATACACATCCTTCTGAAGCAGCTTGTGCTCTTTGGTTATGATGAGCAAGCTGGGGCACTGCAGCAAGTCCTGGAAGAGGTTTTGCAGTTGATGGAGACCTCAGTCGTGGAAATCTGGACTCCAGACCTGCAACAGAGCTCTGTCAGCCTGGTCTGTGCTCATCCACCATACCTGTCACACTCACTAGACAGTATCAAGTGTTTAGCAGTATTTTGCCCTCTCCAGCAGAGAGCCCAGAATCCTTCCATGGCTTTCAAAATCTGGGGTTTTTCTCTGTTAGAGGTTCAGTAGACATTCCATGCAGGACCTGCCGAGTCAGTACACTGTAGATGTGTACAACATGTATAGTCTACTGTGTGCCTTGCACTGAATGCCACATTGGATGTGATGAGGTCTCCTGAGGCTTGTGTTCCCTTGTCCTAGTGGTGACTTGTTTTTGTAAGCTCCATCTTAAGCAATTTGTAGAATATGGAAACACTCTCTTCTTTTCTAGGCCTAATGATAGAAGTGTACTACAGTAGTTGTTGTCCAGCCTGGTCTCATGAAATGAAAAGCTACTGGACTGGTCTATTTAGTCTGAACCGTATATCGTAAGGAGTATATTACAAAGAAAAGGGTTATGTCAGCTTAATGCAGAATAAGGAAGTCACAAGGACTTTAGTTAGTTCCCTTCCAGAGTCAAAAAAGTCTTTATTTCTCGTAAGTCGTTTCTGAGCATTTATGGTGAACACAAGATGTTCCCCAGTGTCTTCTCCCTAACTGCTGATAGCAGGACTCCAAAAGACAGATTAAAATTGTTCTGTGTGACAGGGAACAGAGACTCCCAGATGAACTTTAAATATTGATGGTACTGTAATGAAATCAGCCCTGCCGAATCATTACATTTATGGTGCTGTGAAGTAGGTGCTGGGAGAAGAGTTCTGTGTCCTGAGAAGCTGTGTGAAAGCAGTTCTCTCTTCCTGCCTCTGTGTTAACTTTTCTGAGACATTACTGGGCTTTGATCACACATTCCTGTTCACTTTGTGCTATGAGGTCTCCTGGTTTTGGACAGTCACAGCAGAGTTTCCTTTTAGAGTATCCCTGCTTGTGCTTTGCTTTGTTGAGGTTGGAACATGGCTGTTGCTTCTTGCAGGCCCTAGGACCCAATTCAACTGCAAACAGCATTATGGCTGCCTATCAGCAGAAGAGGATGATGCCTCCTGTTGTACAAGGTTAGTTGAGGCTCTGAGTTAGGTTTGGGTGTGAAGTGTCGGGGAGGTTAGGGGGCTTTGAGGCTCTGCAACCACTGCTACCTGCCAACAGTTGTGCCAGTTACTCAGCTGTGGTGGTTCCTTGCTTTTCTTTACAGTGTACCATCCTGCCTTGTGGCAAGTGAGCAGCTTTCTCAACAAAGTTCATTTTGCTCTGAATTCCTGTGCTAAAACTGTCACTGTTTAAAACTGTCTCCTGTGCTAAAATGTCTCAACTGCTCCTGGCTTCCTATGTGTGTACTGTCAATCTGTTGTGAGGCAATTGAGAATCTAATTTCTTAAGGAATGAGTTAGATTCTTCTTGTAACTTACCTGCTGAATTTTTCTCTCTGGCTTTGGCAGTCAGGCCAGGCTCTTGACCAGGCCAGGCTACAATCTGTCATGTTGCTTTGCCATCTTTAAGTCCTTGTAGTGAATACAAAATTAGGGCTGAGAGACCTAGCAAAGAGTGGTCCCAACTCGCCAGTCTTCCCTCTGCTCAGTAGTCCTACATTCTCTTTCCTGCTAGTCCTGGAATTGCCTGGGGAGCTCCTCCAGTGAATTTATATATGCAACTTGCCTATTGCCACTTGTCAGGGCTGGCTTCAGAAAGAGCCTTCGGCCTCTTATTCACACCAAATGGAGCCAGGTCACTGTGGTGCATTACAGGCCAGTGACAGGTGAATAAATGGAGTTCTGCTTTGTGCCACTAATGGTTATGGCTTTATGCCTGTGCCTCCTTGTTCTGAACAGTAACACTTAACAACTGAGAGGGGACTTGGTGTGCCCAGAGGTTTCCTGGTGTAATCGGGTCTTCTGCAGACACTCTTTTGTGCAGGCTGGTGATCAGTCACTACAGGGAAATTATAGATGTCAAGAGCTTTCTCAGCATCCTTTGATGTAAGAAAAGTGAACAGCGTAGTTGACAGCTCTTGAAGGAAGAGATATTGCTGTTACCCCCTGTTCTGACACTTGTTCCATTTGCCTTTCAGATCCAGAAGTACTGACTCCACCAAAGTTCAATAAAAATCTACAGTGGAAACTGCATCTTCTCCAGTAACTAAAAGCCAAGGAATCCTTGTTGACTCTGAACTCTTAACTTTTCGTGTAATTTCATTATATCTTTACAGAAACTGTTGTTGTTCTGGTGTTTCTGATGCACTGTTCTTAGGGCTGTGCAAGTGAAGGGTCCCTCCACCTCATGCAACTGTGACTGTGACCCGTATGGTGTCGCATTTATGAGCACAGCCACTCCTGTACCACTGCAGAGGTGTCTTGTGAGGCTGGGGAGCAAAAGGTTGTGCAGTTCTGAAAGCTCCTACCACTGTTTCCCCCTTCTGGATGAAGCAGTCCCACCAGTAGTGGATGGGTTATCTTCTCTGCCATCACTCCCTCCCAGAGCTGTTACCTGCCGTGATGACAGGCCACATTTTAAGCATTTCAGCCTGCTTTAGAGAACTCACCTGTAAGACTGTACCAACAGCAAATTGCTGTAGTTGCTGAACAAATTCTGTGTTTTCTCTGCTGAAGCTGGATGTTGCTGATAACAGATTTTCATCATTGCTTTGTTACATCAGTGTGAATCCTGCAGTGCCAACAGCCATTGCCGTCCTGAAACTGGGCCCATTCACACCAGGGAGGTCTTGTCAGAGGAAAACATGAATAAAAGCAGGGCGGAGGTGTCAGTGTCACACTCTGCTGGGTAATACTACCCTAATTATCTGAGTTCAAAGAAGATCAGCTAATGCTGCTCTATGGCACTGACAGATCAGCAGCTGTACCCTGATAATGCTGTGCACTGTTGCAGAACTGTGTCATCTGGAAACTGGTCTCATACTGAGAATTAGGGTTTACCCCAGAATACTTCTGCAATCTGATGTGAGAACGGCAGCAGTTCTGGGAGCAGAGGAAGGGGACAAGGCTGGAAATGCTTTCAGTGGTAGCATCCTCTTGGTTAATTTTGGCCCAGCAGCTGCAGTGTTCAGTGCAGGCCATTTCCGCTGGGTGCTGCAGAAGAACAACACACAAACAAGGTGCTTCCTGTCTGTTGGAGGTGTTTGATAGCACAGCAGTGAGCTGTGTTCTGGCTGCACAGCATGAGCATGTCCAGTGCTGCAGGTCACTGTTTTTGTGTGGCAAGAACTCCATCAGATTTGGGTGGCCATTTGGTCTTGTACTGGATGTGTTGTGCTGGCGTGGGCTTGCTGGAGTAGTGTGGCAAGAGTCCTTTGTCAGTGTGAAGCACTGGAGCAGATGTCATTTCCAGATGTTCTGAGTTACATGGCCTGTTCTGGGTGGTGTGGGGATGGCTTAAGCCTGCTGTCAAGTACTGTGATTACACTGGAAAGAGATTCTCCAAGCGTAAATAAAGCCTTTTGAGATGGCAAAACACATGAAAGGCTTTACAGGGTAAGAGTGTTTCACAGGATCTGGGTCTTCAAAATGGTAGCAGAGCATAGTCCATGGTGAAATACAGAAGCCATCTACCAGATCTGGAAAAGGCTTGATGAGGGAGTCTGTGCTCCTCTACAGAGCGCTCTGGTCCTGCAACTGAAATGTGACACTGACACCAGTAATTCCTGACATTCCTAAATCTGATGCCAGGAAATGCTGAGGTCTTGCACAGCCTAATCTATTGTCTAGAAAGAGAACACAAGAAAAGGTGAAATTGCTGCTGGTTTACTGAGGATTCGTGTTTGTGCCTAAGTATGTGTATGATTTCTTTTGCTTTTGCTTTTCCATTGTGGTGATGGTGAAAGCTAAAGACCCTTTTGTCTTAGGCATGCTTTCTCATTCTCCCACCAAGGCAAAACCCCTTTAAATCTGCCATCCAAGTGAAAGACTAGTCTTCTAAATCATTCCTCGCTGAACTCATGTCTTCCCCTACACCTTTCCCTCCCGAGTGAACTCTGAGTAAGGAGTAGTAGAGCTGGGAGCAGCACCTAGTGTCCGTGAGCCTCAGCGGGGGATGTCCTGCTTACTACTTCTATAGTTGCTGAGCCTTAGTTTCTTCTCAGCAGCAGCTCGGAGTCTGCTTTCCCTTGATTTCTGCTGGCATGTTCTTTTGCTTTCTTAGTGATGCATGTAATCTTGCAATATACTCAGCTTTAGTTACTGTCATTACAGACATGTTGAGTTTGCTCCTATGAGTTCTGTGGAGGCTTCTACAAACAGGTGGAGTTGCCAGGAGCAGGAGTAAGACATTAATGCAGAAATATGAAGTAAACTTTAAAAATGTCTCAACCTCTGAGCAAATGTGGCTGTATAGAAGCCTGTTTCTCTTGTTAGATATTTTTCACCTGTCTGCTGATTAGCTTCATTAAACACAAAAGGAAAAGAAATCCATCAAGTTCAGTAGGAACTTTCATGAACAGATCCACAAATAGTGTGGTTCACTGGAGCAACAGATTATAGGTTCTTGTTAGATTGCCAGTGATAAACGCACCTGCAAAATACAAGTGTATAGTGCTGTGTACAAGTGTTCCCAGGTATACTCCAGTGAGTCGGAGGCACAGATCTTTCCAAAGAGGCATCCCTGCTCTGGGGAAGAGAGGAGCAAGCCCCTTGACTTGCCTGCAAGGTGGTCATGTTCTCATCCTCTGCCTTGGAGTCTTTCAAAGGATAAATTTATTCTTTTTGGGAGAAGCAGAGGTGAGACTGTAGTCAAATATTCTGTTACTGCTGTTGTCAACAGGGAGGAGGGGGAGACAACCACTCTGTGTGTAAATGAGTATTGAGAGTTGCAAACAGAGGACAAAGGCAGTGGAGTTTTCATAAACTCTTGCACCACTCTTTTCCACCTGAATGGGTGCAGTGGGAAGGGTCGTCTGGCCCTCCACCTGATAACCTGTCACCCCATCAGCCTACCATCAGCCATGTTAATCCCTTCACCACATATCTCATGGCACATCTCAAGGAAAGTCCTTTACTACATCTTCCTTGGCTTTAGGCCTCATTCCTGTAATATCACAAAAAAAGTACAGCTCCAGCAGAGATCTAATTACAGCCAGGGGAGAAGGGAGATGCTTTATCATCACTGGTTGATGAGTGTTAAGATTATGCTGCTGTCCTGAAGCTCTCTTCCAACAACAATGTTGTATTGGTTTCTCACAGTCTCCTGTGTGGACTTATCAGCTGTCAATGAAAGAATGTGGGAAGGCTGCGGGTCCCCTGCAAAGGCACACATGAAGTAACCTGTGCCAGTGTCTACATCTTCTGCCTTAGTTTCCTTCACGGCCCTGAGGCTGCCCTTGGTTGCCTGTAGGTGCCTGTCCCTTGTTGGCTTCAGAGAGCTTGTGCCCACTGCTGCCATTCCTGCAGACCTTTCCCATGCAGCGGTGACCTCACACAGCGAGCGCTGGACATGCTGCCCTCCCTCCCCCGGGACCAGCCCTGGTGGCAGTGGTTTTCCTGGTGATGCCACTGATCTACAACATCATACATAGGCTTGTCCCTCAGAATTGTGCTCTGCGTTTGAGTGTGTGGCAATTGTGACACAGATAGCTACACGCCGTTCCCATACAGATGGATTGCAGCGGTTTATGCTTCACTCTGACCTGCTCTGAGAGGTACTAAAACCACGACTCCCTCCCAGATGGGATGGGCCATGGGCCATAAGTGGTGCATTTCACTGTGGAGAAGCACGGCTTCCCTTTCTGGCCTGTGTCTGCCGTCAGGAAGACCACGGTTCTCCAGCATTCACAACTGGCCTTGGTCCAAATTAGTTCCCTTTGCAAAGCATTAGCACTTCACCTCTGGAGCTAGTTGAAGCCCTAGTTTGTGTCAAGAATGAATTCACAGACTGGCTGTACTTGTGTCATTGTTCCTTACTCTCTAAGCTTTGTTTTGTAATTTAAGGCATATTATTACTGATGTCAGCCAAAGCTAAAGCGTGACTGGTGTTTTAAATTAGCCCATGGCCAACCCTTCATCTTACTGTATCCCACCCTGGTGAAAGATGAATGGTTTAAGAAAAGATTTTGCACAGAGAACAGTTTGGCATGGGAGAAAAATAAATACTTTAAAGACCCAGAGAAGTGGGAAATGGCAAAGTCTGCCAGAATAGCTTTGAAACAAGTAGAGAACACAAACAGAAATGTTGAATTAGATACTGGACACTGCATTTGGCAATGTTCCATGTGTTTTACTGAAATCAACTAAATCAGACAAAAAAGCATTCTTTAGATGAACTCAGCTCATTATAATGTGAAAACCACATCTCTAAAGCTTAGATTACCCACCTCCAAATGAAGAATCCTACCCACTGAACATGCACAATAAATTTGAAACACATTGTACATTTAAATTGAAGCAGGCAAAAGATTGTCCAACAGCTATTGAGTGGGCAGGTATTTAGACATCAGGTAAGTGCAGACTTAGTTATTTTGAAAATATCTTAGCTATTGATAAGCTAATAGCTTGCTTGGCTATTAACTGGGTGTGCTGGCTCTGTGGATTCACCACCCAGCACCTATCTCTGCACAGGCATGAAATAAACACGACCCGCTGTGTGGATCAGCTTCTTGCACGCCAGGTTGAAAGAACACATTTTTGGGCACAATTTTATGAGAGAAACATCTTTATTCTTTTCCAGCAGCATCAACTTACTATTTGCCCCATTTGAGTGAGTACAGCAACATGCTGCTGCATGGGGGAATGGAAGAAGAGGACGCCCCCTCCCCACAGAATGTGTTATTAAGTGTTACAAGCAGCATTTTGCTTGTGTAACAAAACCTCTGTGCACTCTTTTACTGAAAGCTGTTTCACCCAGAGAGCATCTTACTTAAGTCAAAGCTGGGCTTAAGGATGAAGTTGAACTGCACAAACCAGTAGAGATTTTTATTAGTACTGTTCTGCTGCTTCTGGAAGTTCGTATCTTGACAACAATCAAATGATTACAGGCTCACTAAAATACTGATGTGGAGAAACAGGGCAGAATTAAACCACAGAATTCCTGTACCAACCTCAACATATGCAGACAAGCAACTGCAAACCTTGATAGTTACTCTGGGGAGCTGTAAAGCTGGTCATTGTGTATTACACATGTATCTTATATATAAATGTTTAAATACATCCCTGTACCCAAAAGAGACTGGCTGCCCCACTTAGAGCCTGAGCAGTGGCTGTCCTGGCACCCTGATGATGGGCAAAGCCCACTCCAAACTCAGGGGCACTTCAGCAGCACTGAACTGTCAGGCCTTTCGGTGGCACAGCAAAGTGGGCATGAGCAGCTGCTGCTCCTTCCCCTACACTGACAGTACATTCTGTCAGCCACACCAGTGCCTGCAGCATTAGCACTTAGGAGTAACTTCAGTGGTATGCAGAAAACGTCATGAGAAAGACCTCTAAATCACTGTTTCTTTCCTCTCGGTAGAAACCTAGATCTGGCCTCAGTTCAGCTTCTGAATTAAAATAAGTCCTTTCATCCAAACAAAGCACTTCTTCCAGACTTCACTTACCGATTAGTGTGGCTGTACCACAACAAAGCTGTAAACAAAAAGCTTCAAGGCCAGAAGTTGCTTTATTTATATTTTTAGTAGGGAGAGAGAAGAGAGTTTGGTTTTTTTGTTGAAGCTATTACTAAATTAGTATGCTGCTGTTTCCAGGCTACTTTTTCCCACATTACATTTGTCATTCCAGTTAACAAACATACATTTCCTTTAACATTTTGTGGTCTTTGTGTTGGCTTGAAATCTCAAGACAGATTGAAAGATGAGTTTTTGCAAAATCATTTTGGCCAATGTTTCCTAAGATGTTCCTTTAACTGCGGGATCGTGGACAGCTGTTGTTTACAACGATGGCATCTGAGGGGAAGTTTGAGAAGTTCAGAGGTATGGTCTTTCACCATCACTTTTCCCTTGCTTCTTACCATCTCTATCACATCTGGGGATAAAAAGAAAAGAGACCATAGGTATTGAGACCACAGAGTGTCATGAAACACATGACACTGCAAATATCTGTGCACTGTTTCACATGCACAGTGTGTCATTGCTGCCTTCTAATTTAAACCAGCGAAAAAATTAGTTGACTTTTACTCTGTGCTACTCCCCAACACCTTAAATAAAACCTTCACTTACTGCAATAAAATGTATGACTTGCACATTTATTTGGAAGAAAAGCCCAAAGCCAGAACCTGCAAACAGGATTTTATGTTATGAAGTACTTTTTCAAGTCATTACCTTGAGAGTCTAAGAAGTAGTCTGTAGTAAAAGAGTTCCAGTGCTTTTTGGTTTTCAGGGCCGGAGAATCAAAATCCTGGCTGATTACATGCAAATGTAGCTGACTGAAACAAAAATGTAACGTAGATTTGAGACAAGAAGGTTAATGCTCAAAGTTGTTTTGCAGATGTATCAGCTGCAAACATGATTCAGCAGAGTGCCAGCCTTGTGGGTTAATCCTGACCCTGTGACAGAAGAAACAGTCTGTTCTGTCTCTTGCCAAGCATTTCACTTATGAACACTCAGGGTCACTATTCTGCATATTTCATTGGCCCCTCACTACAGTCTATATTCCTGCTAGTTTTCAAAAAGGCAGAGAGAGTAGTGTTAAAAAAACAAAGGTTTATTAAAGGTTTAATAATAAACAAAAGTTTATTAATGGTTTCATAATAAAGCAAAGTTTTATTATTTGTAGGGTAATTGAATGGGACTTGATCAGTGTCCAAAAGCTTCACTCAAGAACTCGAGAAAAACTGACTGCAGTATGTACAGGCACCTGGACACTCTAAGGTCTGGACTTAGAAACAAGACCGAAATCCTTGCTCGGTATCAGGCAGGACTCGACAGGTCTAGGAGTCAGTCTCTAATCCCACACTGGTGCCCTGGGAGGGGAATGCCCTAGGACTTGGCGTTGGCAGCACTGCCCCTTTCGCTGGGGCTGGACCACAGGCATCCCACAGCCCCAGGCACCAGCCTCTCCTAGAGGAGCCCAAGAGGCATTTCCCACCGGGCAATGCCGTGTAGCCCCTTGGGACTATACAGCAGTGTGGAGCAAAGGACTGCACACCGACTGAGCTGTCTGTAGTGTTGAGGAGGATTGCCTGTTCTTTAGCAATGCCAAACCTCCTTGCAGATTTAGCCCAAAACCTGTGTCACTGGAAAAACAGCATCTCCACCAGATCCTCTAGGTCTTACCTCATACTGGGGATAGCATGGTAACCCAGTCTGAACTCCAGGCTCTCTCTCGCAGGGCACTGCTCGATCATTTTTTGCCCAACTGCATGCATATGTTCCAGGAGTTCAAGGTGGTCCCTGGTGACTGACTTCAGGCTTGAAATGGGGTCCCATGGTAAGATAAGCCAGTGGTAACGTGCTTTGGGATATTTATCCTTGATGACTACAGTCTTTTCATCTTTGTAAACCTTGGAAAAAACCAAATAACTAGATTACTTTCTGATTGAAAATTAAATATATTATTCCTGTAAGCACTATATTTAGTGGCGAGATGCTATCCAAGGAGAACTTTTGCTGGAACTAAGTTGCTCTGGGATAAGCACTTTCTTCCATAACACATACCAGGTAGCTATGGAGAGGTGTTCATCATCCTTTTTCATATACTTCATAATAAAAGGAAAAATCTTTCTGATGTTACTTTGCAGTAAGTTAACTTACTAGGTGGATATGAACTCTTGAAAATCACCTGGTTTCTCTCCTGACTGAGATACCAGTGAGGCCTAGGGAACTCTACTTCCATCAGGATACATTCAAGCTCTGCAGTCACAAACAAAAACACTGTGCTCAATACAGAACATGTAGGAATGCACTGGGCTGCCACATCCGTCACAGATTTCTGGAGTGAAGCACAAATCTCAGACGTGCTACCAGCAGTGTGCTGCAGACCTCTACCAGCATTACAAAGACAAAAACATTCAAGTCTGAGTTATTTCAATTCATCCTACCCAGTGTGCTGCTTTGTCAGAGCAGCTCCATGGAAAGGGACCTGGGGGTCCTGGTCAGTGGGAAGCTGAACATGAGTGAGCAGTGCCCTGGCAGCCAGGAGGGACACCTGTGTCCTGGGGGGCATCAGGCCCAGCACAGGGCAAGGGAGGGGATTGTCCTGCTCTGCTCTGCACTGGGGCGGCTTCACCTCCAGTGCTGGGGGCAGGTCTGGGTGCCACAACAGAAGACATAAAGCTCTTATAGCAAGTACAAAGGAAGGCTGAGAAGATGGTGAAGGGCCTTGAGGGGAAGCTGTATGAGGAACAGCTGAGGTCTGTTCAGCCTGGAGGAGACTGAGGAGAGACCTCATTGCAGTTACACCTTCCTTGTGAGGGGAAGAGGAGGGGCAGAAAACTGATCTCTTCACTCCGGTGACCAGTGACATGACCTGAGGAAATGGCCTGAAGTTGTATATGAGAAAGTTTAGGCCGGGTATCAGGAGAAGGTTCTTCACCCAGAGGGTGGCTGAGCACTGGAACAGGCTTCCCACCTAAGTGGTCGTGGCACCAGGTCTGACAGAGCTCAAGAAGCACTTGGACAATGCTCTCAGGTACACGGTGTGCTTTTTGGGGATGTCCTGTGCAGGGCTAAGAGCTGGATTCAATGATCCCGACGAGTCCCTTCCAACTCAACACATTCTATCATTCTCAATTATTTTCAGCCTGACAGTGATCATCACTTGAAGGGGCCCAGTGAGGCCCGGGGTGAGGTCCTGTCAGCTGACACAAAGGTGTGAAATTAAGAGTTTGCTGGAAACCAGGAAACTGCACTAAGAAACCAGGCAGTGCTGACTGCTGGAAAATGGGCACCTCTGACTTGCTCAGCTTCAAACGACAACCCCATTTTAGTTGGTTTCCCTGAGGAAACAAAGCAACTGCACAGCTCACCTGCCCTCCCATCCCAGATTTTTGAAATCTGTTGGCCAAATCTCACAGTACAGAGGGCTCAAAGGTACTTAAGACAATGACACTCTGCAAAATCAGTACAGTAGAGACTCCCAAGTTAATGTTACTACAGAGAGAGATGCAAGTACATTTCAGCCCTTATGCAGGACTCCACTGATTAACCTGATTCTTAAAGCAATTGCAGAACGAAGAAAGAAAGCTCATTTAGCTTTGCTAGACAGGATCTGCTGCAAAGTACAAGTATACAGCTCTCACCTGCATTTTTGGATCTTGCATGGAGCTCTTTAGACCCTGACTCCAGTGTCCTAACTGTTCCTATAGCACAGAACGGGAAAAATAAATTGTAAGACAATTACGCATCCAATTATGTACTTCAAAGGATTCAGTTAAGAACATTCATTAGTACACAGAAGTATAATAACATCTGAATTACAGCTGAATTATTTCCCTTCTATAAAACGCCAACACACCAGCTCCAACTGCCCCCAAAAAGCTACTTTTGAAAACTTTTAACAAGATACTGTGAAGATGAAAAGTTCAATATTCCAAATGTTCGAAATTTAACAACAGGGAGCTATAAATGTGTTTAAATTCAATAATTTGCCTGCACATGTCATGGCACAAGGCCCTCTGCTTCAGAGATCACAAGGGCCAAAGAAAGAACAAAAATCTCCATTAACTGCCCTATCCCATACTGTTCTGCACAGAACAACGTAGTTGTGGTGTGTGGCCTTATCCTTAGATGATTTTTTTATATTGTGCAGTGGCTTGTAGAGAAAACAAGAAAGGCAGGGGAAGATCAAGCCAACACAAGCTATTTCTTAACTTGGGTACTGAACACCTAATAGAAGGCATGCCTCAAGTGCACCTTTTCAAAACAGATTTTTATCTCTTCAGATCAGTGATTATATTAATCATATTCTAACAGAGGAAGATGTTCAAGCATTATTATAGTGCTGGCAAGGACACAGTGTGAGTCATCTCCCTAATATAAATCACAAATCTGGCCCTAATATAACTAGCCCAAGTCCACAAATGAAATAAGTGGTTAACTCACAGCAGCCTGAGACTAAAATTTTGTCTTGAGAGGTTTCATTTCTGTGCCTTCTCCTCCAGCACTGCACTAGTTCCAAATGCATTAAGGTCTTTTATTTTGTCCATGTCACAGGGCTAAAAACTCCCTTTCAAAGATTTTGGCCGGTAGTATTCACTAATGTAAACATGGTTCTGCCATACAGAATGAACAAAGCAGGAGGAGAAAAAAAGCCCCATGCAATTACAAACAAACAAACAAACTAAAAAAAAAAAAGGCTCAAGTTGTTCCATTCTCTTGTGCTTGCTTTTAGATAACCACTCAAAGGCAGGACAGTATCCTTGGGTAACTCCAGCTAAATGGAGCTCATGTAGACTGTCCTTCTACCAGAAACTGCAGCAGAAACCAGAGATTAAATCCTCATTTGCTACAGGGAAGCTCCCTCACACACACCTAACCCTCAAGTCAGGTTAGAATAGGTCCCAAGTAACTTTCCCACGATATGTGAGGAGTACATAACACCTCTTACGTTCTGTATACTTTGAGGATGTGTGTTCACCTGAGATGCCTCCCACCAGCAGAATCCACAAAAGTAAAAGACCATGTCACCTCATGGAGGAGACAAGCCCAGGAGAAACAGCACAAGTATTAATACCAACACACTTGCCTGTTTGCTCGAAGCTCCTTCATGTGTAGATACACTGGTACTGGTTAGCTTGGGATTTGTAGAACTGCCTTGTGTATCCACCACCTCCAATTTAATTGTTTTTCTGGGCACAAGCTCAGTATCATCATTCTCACAGGAGTCCTCATGTGGCATCTTGTCTGCTTTTGGAACAGTTTTCCCAGACTCTTCAGCAAACTGCACCGTGTAGGGGTAAAGGTTATTCACAATATGCAGAACTTGGCCTGGCTTCATTTTCACCACTTCATTCTTGCCAATATTCACGAGATCAACACTAGTTGGGTTGACCCCTATCTTTGGCACACAGAAAAAGGAAAAGATAGTAGAAAATGATGTTGTAAGTGGAATCACCAACTTCTGCTCCGTTCTCCTAGCATACCACTATCCTGGAAAGCAAATGCATTTTGTACTCACTGCCTATCCTGCCCACATCAACCCACTTCAGCAGACCAGGCAGTCCAGCACCGCGGACACCTGCTTGTGTCCCAGTCTTGCAGACACAGCTGTCAGCACACACCTCAGGGCATGGTGTCACAGGGAGCCTGGGTCTGCAGCAGCTACAGAGTTACAGCAGGACATGTGCTGCACTTCACTCACAAACCAGCAACCTATTAACCAACTCTAGTAATAGTAGCACCTGTTTCTGAGGAGTAACAAGTTTTAGTGAATTATTTTAGTGCAATAGCACTGTGGTGTAGGCAACCTACAGTGATTGCTTGATAGATAGATTTTGCTTCATCATGTGGGTGACCCCAGGAAAATTAGGGGTCTTCAGCAAAATGCTTTTGGTTAATGTTTATGCGTAAAACAGGCTTTAGGAAACCAGCCCTCTCCTGTGACTGATGAACTCTGTCAGAGAGTGTTTCGTTAGCTTTGTCACTGCGATACCTGCACGCTTCACCAGATGGTACTATACCTCTCGCTTGGTATTCACTGCACTGAAGCATATGCCTGATTCCAGCCAGGATCTCTTTAGTCTACAGCTCTGCAGTTTCACTCAGGTCAAGGATGCTTCCCATCAGCAAACAGAGTATCAAACAACTGATCACTGGAACCTTGTGCCACACACCTCTCACCTGCAACTCTTCAACAGGCAGAGAAAACATGCTAGCACCCACCACCAGAAAGTATTCCCACTTCTGAGATTCCAGTAACACAATATTCAAATCATGGCTAGGGTTGATTTCTGTGAAAAACTCTCTGAGAGATGTCTGCAGGATTCTTCAGATACCAGTGGGGTGCCTGTGGTTAGTGAGCTCTGGAGGCATTTTGAGAGAAGATGTTAGCCCTCCGTAGGCAGAACATGTTGTGTTGTCCACACAGGGTGACGCTGTGGGCACACACACACAAACACTAGCACCAGAGATTTTTCCCTTTGTATTATCTCAGAGATACTGTGCCTCATAAGCATCAGGGAGTAGGCTGGCCTCCATGCATCCAGTAGCACGAGCATGCCTGCAGTGCTGTCGCACATCCCATCCCTTCCCAGAATAACCACACCTCTGGCTCTATCAGCCAACCAAACAAAAACTTTCAACAACTGTGTAGTCCCACTAACACAAGAATTCCAACCTTAGACAAAGGGCTGCCTCAGGTTATGAGGTTTAAGGCTCAGGAGGAAGATAAGCAAGTTTAGTGGAAGAAGTCCAAAATCCCCCAAATACAGCACCTTAAAGAACTGTTTGAGGATTCACAATCGCATTCCCTGATGCTGCAAGTCTGGCTGTCTTAGACTGGAGCACATCGGGAAGGAATAGTGCAGACTTTCATTGAGGTGCACAAATCAAAAAGTTCACTTCTGAGGGCCACTTGCTGTAATCTCCCTTGGTCATAAGAAAGCTTCAGGTCCTTCAGACCCAGTGATCAGAACCATCACTTGGAACATTTGTGGAGTTAAATACAACAATTGTCCCAGTAAGTATCAGAAATACTGTACATCCATACATAAAAACCTACCTGCTTAACTGTGACATACCCCTTGTTACAGTCTGCTTTTAACTGAACTGCAAAAGAAAGAACAAAGTGTCACAAAACAGTGTAAATAAAAAGAACTCTGCTGAACCACCCAGTGCAGGAAACACTCCTCTTTTTGAGGATCTGCTTCCTTCTGAAGCTGATCTTTGTGAATGTATGCCAAGAATATTTCTGCCTCATCTCTTCTTTCCGGGACCACAGGTAAAACAGAGCCAAGGCATACACTGCGCCAAGGGTGGAATTACTTCAAAATAAAGGTGGATTCTGTTGGTGTCTTCTACACATTCTTGATATTCCTACCAGCCCTCTGGGACAATAAGGCATAGAGCAAGACGGTGTCCAGAGGCACAGAAGATAAGGCAGGGAAGGTGTGCAGTACGGTACGGATGACAGGTATTTTCATATATTCTCCAAGATCATGTTATTTTATGTATCAAATAAGAACTCATGCTAAAAATCAGTTGGTGGAATATTAGGGAGAAGAAGTGCTGCTCACGAAGCAGGGGTGCAGGCAGTGAAACACAGCTGTGGGCCTGGGAACTCACATTAAGGTTCATTGCTTTAGTTCACTGTCATTGGGTGTCTCTGGGTTTTTAGGTGCCAGAGATCTCCGTAAGTGCTTATTAAAAAGGTTTGGCGACTTCAAGAACCAGGAAGTAGTGCAGAGCACACAGAGGAACGAGGCAAGCTCAGCTGCTGCTGCACGTAGACAGCAGGATTTGACCTAAACCACCTTACCTTGCTGCCGTGAACACTTCTTATCCGTAATCCCAGTCTCTGGGCCACGCCCAATTACTACGGCTTCCAAGTGTGGCAGTTTCACTCGCTGAGTGCATCTCTCTTTCCCCACGAGCCAGCACACACGCATCACTGTGCTAGAGAGCAAAACAAACAGTGTGTTACCAACGCGCCACTTCCCGATGGGACACCTTCCTGTGGAACAAGGTCCATGAATTCTGCTGCCAGCCCATCCATTAGCTGAGCCAATTCTGCTAACTGGGTTCATGTTTCTGAAATTCAAGGCAAAGCATGTCACTAGCACTTGCATAATCTAAGAGCAGGTTGCTGTTGAAAGGGCAATGCCGTTTTACTTCCTGCATTACCACACATTCTCACATCCATGAACTGTATATAGGAAAAATCAGTTGGATAGATAGGTCCATCTGACAGGACAGCCTACCCAGAAAAAAGCGTGATTTGTTTCCCACTTAATCAAGAGTTCATCCAAGAGATTAACTTAACCACCAAAACATGAGAGAGCAGCAGAAGGCAAGAGAGGACGAGAGAGTCGGGATAGCTTCATCCAGCAACAGTCAGCACACGCACCATGCTATGAAACCCTCAAATTTACACTAATCTGACCCTGGACAGCAAAGCTCTCTCACCTTCCCCCGCCTCCCTGCAGCACCCCGCATCCACACAGCACCCTGCATCCACACAGCACCCC
>VWZT01006660.1:0-11728 GCA_013397055.1 Pachycephala philippinensis
TCACCCACAAACCTCTGGAAAGACTGAGAGATGCTGAAGACTGTTAAGAGTGTTAGGTAATTGGACATGGAAGCATTGGGATGCGAACCTGGCAGAAGCCACTTGGCTGATCAACACTAGGGGATCTGCTAACCAGCATGGTCCTGCCCAAACTAAGCCCTGTGGACACAAGCAGGCCAGCTAGCCCAAATTAACCAAAGGGATGTTCCATACCATCTGACATCAGCTCAGACGCAAAAGCTAAGGGAGAGAGGAGGAACGGGGGACATTTGCCATATTACAGTGTTTGCCTTCTGGAGCAGCCGCTATGCGTGCTGAAGCCCTGCTTTCTGGGAAGTGGCTGAACATGGCTCACCAATGATAAGTAGAGATTAATTTTTTTTCCCCTTTGCTTATGCATACACAAGCTTTCACTTTTGCTTTAGTAAACTGCTTTATCTCAACCTACAAGTTGTTTTTCATGTTATTTTTCTCTCCCTTGTCCCGCTGGGAAGGGGAGCAATAGAGCAGCTTGGTGGGCACCTGGCACCCATTACACATACTTTTCCACTAGTGGTATTTTGAAGAAGATAACAGTGACTGGGAAACGCTTGAACACCTGAGATAATTTGCCTTTAGAGTATGAAACTCCGTGAAGAGGACAAAAGGCTCTGCACTGTCAGCCCAGTATGAGGACACAGCGCCCCAGTATGTTGAGACAGACCTGTAAGTCTCGTTCCCACTTGATTCAAGCCCAAAACCCCACAAAACCTTGAATTCCCTCCCAAACCTCTCCAAGCACAGGCCTTAGGTCTTGCAGAGATGACAGGCCTTTGAGGTCACCACTGCACAACACATTCACAGTTACCTGACATTTTGAGTAGGGTTCCACCTCTCTGATGGCAGCTCTCCACTTTGTGGGTCATCTACAGGTGGGTGAAGAATTGAAATACATACATCTCCATTCTGCAAGACAGAAAAAAGCACTGAGAATAGCCTGGCTGTAGGCTGAGGTCTGATGACTCAAGTCTACCACTCTGGCTGTCTTCTGAGCAGTTTAACCTCGTTGATACACCCAAGTGCCAGTAAAAACCAAAAAGGACTGGAAATGGTTCTGAATTCTTCCTGGATATGCTTTATACACAAGGGTTAGCCTGCAAACTGGCAAGAAACCGCACTCTAAAGTCAAGAGGTTAAAAGAATGTAGCAAAGCAAGCAAAAATAGTAATAATGTAACATAAAACTAAATTGGTCTCCAGATAGCAAGTACTAGTGTCACAGTGACATACGCTTTAATCCCAGGAGATCCAAAGTAGGGTTAAAAAAAAAAATTGCTTTCCCAGTGGTAGCCTCAGATAGCTACAGGAATTTTTGAATTGAAGGGTTTAATCACCATCTTCTAGCTCAGGTATGAAAACATTACTTCTCCCAGGACACAAGGATGTTGAACAGATGGTGTGGGGCAGGCTTACACAGCTCCCCTAGGACACAGGTGTTTGAAATACCAGATGAAAAAGCAGGAGATGTTCTCTGAAGGTTTCACTGAAAATCCCTTCCAGCATGCAAGAGGAACAATATTCTGGCAGCATATGGAAGCCATACAGCCACACAATCCTCAATATGTGTTCTACTCACCAGTGTTATGGCCTGAATATAGATTTAAAGCTCCATAATGCCTATTTAAGAAAGCTGCCAACCCAATTCTCCATCAGCAACAGCACTCTGACACAGTTGCTTTGTAGGAGTGCTGGAGCAGTGTCCACCACAGCTGATATCCTCCACTGAGGCAGACTCCAGGGACTCAGTGGTCCCAATGCCTTACTGCAGGATGGGGTGAAGGCGCAGATGAGGCCTGAGGCCAGCCAACAGATGTTGGGCTATTCTCTCCCTTGCAGCCAGCTGTGGGGTGAATCACAAGTCCTGAGAGGCAGCCCCACACCTTCAGCAGGCCCAGCCCCAGCTGAGCGGCAGCACTCATGCTGTCCCTTGTCACTCCAGCCCAAGGCACAGGCTGATGACAGGATCAGCTCTGTTCAGGACTCCAGGCTGGCAGCTCCCCACACACCTGGTCTCACGTCCTTCCAACACCGCTGGAGTGCAGAGCAGGGCTGCTCACAGCAACAGCATCTGTGCCTTTGAGCCCAAGCCAGCGATCACAGCTACAGATAGCAGCAGCTCACCTGGAGCGTTGTGATCCGTATCCAGATTTCAGTGGTGCACTAACCCCGCCAGGTATGCTAATCTAGCAGGCCCTTGTCACTTTGAAACAGGTTTTAGTCAAGAACACAATAACGCAGCACCTGGAGCTGCTGGATTCCAAAGGACATACTTAACGCTGCTGGAACAGTTTGCTATAAGAAGGCAGTTTCCCTTTAAGGACCCCAACAGGCTTGTGAAATCTCGGAATTTTTTTAGTATCCTTCCAAGGTGAAGCTAACTTTATTAATGTTAGATTATGCTCACTCTGCTCTGCTTTTACTAATAATTCCTGTTAGTTTTTCCTTTAACCTTTTCCTGGGAAAATGCAATGCTGGTGGCCCGGAGATGTAGCACAGCACTTGGGAGAAGTTCCTGAAGCAATCAGGTCAGCAGCAAATGGACAAGCAGACACTTGGCAATATGAAGATAGAGGGAAGCAAGGATGTGAGAAGTTTTCATCTTGCCACAATCAGTGTTACATGTTTGTAAATTGCATTGCATTAAGACTCTGGAAGGGTAAAGGTATAATGGGGCCTGATGAGATCAGCACAAGGTTCTAGGGATCAGGACAGTCAGAGGCCAAGCCTTTCCCTGCTTGCATTTTTGAAAGACATAAACAAGGAGAATGGGGTATTCATCTGCCATTGAGAAATAGCCTACACTTCTATCAGGACTGAGAACTGTTATGTCATAAAAATAAAGAGCAAGGGAATGCAGTTTTACCAAAATTCAACTGGATGACCCAAGTAAACTGGAGATGGGAAAAACACGCATTACTCAAGCCTCATTGCTCAGAGCTGGAATGTCAACCCCAGCCTCTCCATCTGGTCCTACCAGCAGATTCTGTAAACTGCTACTTTCTTTCATCTTCCTTGCACTAAGAGGGGTTGTTTCCTCCCTCCTCCTGAAAAACCCTCAAACCTCAAACACTTTGCTGAGATAGTCTCAGTTTCATTTGGAGTTATCACAGTGCCTCATCTTCATTGCTTAAATGTTGTTTCCAAAACAGCCTGCAAGCTGCTTCAGATTCCCTCAGCTACAAGAAATACTGCTATGAACACAAAGCACAAACCTGAGAGGTCGAGTATTTAAAGAGTAAACCCAAAATACACCCATCAAGTTTTGGGTTAGTTTCTCCTCCTACCTTCAGTTGTTTCTAGTCAATTTTTCACCTTTCCCACCAGGATTGGGAGAGGTCCTTTCCAAGGCTTGCTTTTATACATTTCATTTTGGTAATCATTTCCCACTCACCTCCTCCATGAGGATTTCCAGATTCAGAATCAATACCCACAGTAGGGGTCTAAAATCATCTGAAGATTTCAAAGTTGTCTTTATTTATAGATCAAAATTCCATGTAACTGAAATACAGCCTTAAAGAGAAACACCATCCTTGGCTACATGCATGGGAGAGAATGACATTCCTGTTTTCAAATGGGTTCAAAGGAAGCCTGCAGAACCTCACATAAGAAAACCTGTGATAAGGTGAGAGACCTGCACCAACAGTAACGTTTTGAAATTCTTTAGCTCCCAAAACTATAGAACCAGTGCTCCTTAGCAGGTTGACATTCTTCTAGGATATCCAAAAGTTCAGCTAGGATTTGGCTGACCTCTGCTAAAAGTCAAGTTTTGACCCAAAACAGGCCTTCAGCCTTCAAATACAGCTCTGTGGAACTGGGTGATATTGAACCAGTTGCCTCTATACAGAATCATTCCTCTTCTGGACCTGCTGTGTAGTTCTATTGTGATCCAATTACTGAGAGTCCACAGCCTTGACTACCCTCTGAAAGTAACCCATACATGTACTGAGTTTAAGGAAGCAGAAAACTTTCTCACACACCCCAGAAGAAGCTATTTTAAAAACTCCTTACCTCATAAATGTTGGGGTGCCACATTTTGGTCAGGAATCTGAAGGTAGGTGGTGAATATGGATAGTCGATAGGAAATTTAATGTGAGCCTAAAAAAAAGCAAAATATTTTAGTTATGAAACAGAACACAAAAGACCAACAAGCAACAACTACAGTGAAAAGACTGGAGAAAAAAAAATTCATTAAGGCTATTAAATTGCTCATTTTATAAACCAGTGCCCAAGCAGCCCCACAGCATAACTCTATGCAATTTCCTAGGAGCAAAACACTAACCGAACAAGAAAAAATCAAAACACCTGGGCTGGTAATGCTCAGAAAACAAGCCAAAATCAATCTACCATGTCCTAATTCAAGAAGAACTATTCAACAGCTGTTGTTGAACAGGGTAAAATATACTGGGAAAGTTTTAACTTGAGATAGTACTGCTGTCTTTTTTGGGTTCAAAAGTAGACTAAAAAATATTTACTAAGCTGAATAGACCTGTTTGCCTGTACAAATATTTAAAGTTACTCTTCCCACGATGCAAAAAAAAAAAAGTTACGTAACTTGCTCTAGTTATTTTGCCTTTGTTTGAAAGTTAAGCTGGTCCATCCACCTGTGTTTCTAATACTACATGTTTTGCCACCACAGGCATTTTTGTAGTCTCAATATCATCTGTGTCTGTTTAATAAATCAGTTCAGCTTGAGAAATATTGATGGGCAATGACAGCAAACATCTTGCAGTGGTCAACAATCATCTGTGGGGCACGACTCTGAGTCAAGTTGGTTGTGGAAAGGCTGCAGAGATCCCAGAATTGGATATTTACTTCTCTTGCCGTCCTGCCATTCACAGTAGTCTGAATATGGACTGATCAAGTGCCCAAAATACTTCTCGCTGGAAGGCGGACTTGCATGCTGCTTGCTACACTGTGGAGCACAAACCCTTTCCTTGGAACTGCTCAACCCACCAAAAAGTCCCACTGCCAGCCCAGTGTGGGATCTCCAGAGAAGCACCTTCTGGTCCCTCAACCATGGCCAGGCTCATGTGCAATTGAGAATGCAAGAAGAGATCCCAAAAGCCAGATTCACATGATAAGAGCAGGATTCCAGGCCACTCTCTTCCACCTAAGTACCTAACCATGCCACTTGTTCAACAAGACAAACTATGGGAAGTTTTATTCCATAGTACACAGAAGCAGACAACCAAACAGATGGATTACAGAGCTGTTAAGTACCCGGTTTTACTTATCAGCATACGCCTTTGCCTTGCCATCCAAATTTTATGGGGTCAGAGTGCCAGGTAGTCAAGAAAAGAAGGTTTGCTGTTCACCTTTATGAAAGAAATTCATCAGCTCACATGGCCTTATGGGCTGTACGTGCCTACTCATGACTGCATGTGGGTATGTTACAGCAGCGCTGAGTCCTCACCCCGCAGTCATTTGTCACAGCACACTCACAGCCAAGAGATTTATGATCCACTTAAACACTCCCATCGTTTAAGGTCAGTTGCACGAGGGGCATTGCTCCAAGAGCAGTGAGTGGCTCTTGTCACCACGCCCCTGCAGAAGAGAGTTCTCGTCACCACACACAGCTGCAGCAAGGACATGCCTGCCCTACAGCGTGCCAGCCTGCACCGGGAGCAGAGCAGAGACCTACCCAGGGCAGGGCACGTTCACTCCAACTCAAGTGCTTGCATCATATAGCTTGCAGGCTCCTCCAGACACTGGGGTTTTCCCAAGGAAGCCCATTCCTGTGCTTACATGCAGTTTTGTGAGATCTAAGACATAAAACAGCACAAGGACTGAGATTAAAAATACAAGAGACAACGAAGTTCAGAGTTGAACTACCTACAAGATTTCTTAGCAAAATCTGCCTTCTACACAGCCATAGGTTCCAGGTGACCAAAACAAACAGCATTGTGCCAGCAGACTACCACCATTGCCATGCTTATAACCCACACAGATGCTCAAAGAGTGCAGGTCTCATTCCTCTCAAGTAAAACCCCTCGGCTCTCAAACTGTCCAACCCTGGTGGGTTTGTCTCACAAAGACCACTCCAGAAGCTGAGCCTGAGGCACCAGTATGTCCCTGTTTATGACGAAGACTCATGCAGAAGCTGTAGATCCTGAAAGACTGTTCCAAACTTCTAGATCCTGTTTGACAAACACAACTCTTTATTGGAAAAGGACTACCTCTGCCTACAATAACTATCACTATGGAATGAGGTGTTGTGTCACATGAAGGATTCTCTTGAGCTCTAGGAACAGAAAATGCAACTGGAGAAATTAGAGAAATCTTTCCTTCCCACATGCAGGCATCTAAGAACCTAGCTTCCCTGTAATCTGTCCCATATTTAGAGAAAGCAGTCACATTCCATGTTGATCAGCTATTTCTAATTAGTCTATAGCTCTTTAGCACATTGAGATGCTGCACTGGAGCATAAAGCAAGTGAAGCTTCTCTACAAACCTGATTTCAGAGTCAAAAGCCCCCAAAACAGAAAACTTCACGTTACAGGCAGGGATTTTTCCCAAACAAAAAGAGCACACTGTCAGGTCCCCGTGGTGAGATCATCCACAATTTGAAAGTGAAACCAAACACTTCCAGGCCATTACAAACAGGTCTGAGAGAATTACCTCATCTCTTCTGCAAGAGAAACCATGAAAGTTACGTAAGCGCACTCTGCTCTCACAGAATGCTATTCGAGTTTCTGTGTGGGTTAAGCAAGCCAAGAATTTCCAAGACAAGCTGCAAGACTGCTTGCAAAGATGCAGCAACAGCTACAATTACAGGTCATCTTTTTTCCCTGCTGAAAGCCTGATTCTAAACATGTTAGAAGAAAAAAAGACCAAATTAAGCAATAAACTTAATTTTAAATAGAGTTCACAGAATGTTTTTTCCCTACAATTTCACTGATACAAGGCAAAAAAACCTGTTAAACTCAGCCAGGCTGCTAGGTGCTAGAGAGTGGCAGAATTTTCAGGGAGTTTGTTGTTAGCTCAGTTACAGCCACACAAACTAATTTAGGGGAACTAAAGATGCAGCTCAGTTTCCCCCTGCAAGTTCCAAACAGTTACTGTATCCACCATGTGCCTGACTCCTCGAACTGAGTTTAAACAGAACAGAAATAATCCTACTTTGGTGCTGATTTTAGCCAACTGCATACCACGGCTCCTCAACATCACCGAACATACTCAATAGCTAGGAGGGTGACGACCAGTCATCAATCAATCCATTCCTCCCTTCCCCAGTTTGTAAGTATTTCATGCTTATAGTCCCTAGAAAAATAATGAACTCTTCTAAATAGTCCAGCCTAGCAGAAGATACAGCCCTTTACAAGCATTTACAGCTACTGCCACAAGAACTTCAACTTCCAAATTACACCACAGCACATATTTTAAGAATATTGCTACCAGCACAGTCACTTTGTTTTCTATTTTACTGCTCCCCTGCATCTTCAACAGTGACTGCACTTCACGTTTGTTAATTTTCTTCATGTTGGATAAGACAAAGACACAGGTTCTGCTATGTATGCCAGAAAAATACACAGTCTCACTAGATCTTATGTTATGTGACTGAAAATACAAACCTAATATTTCTGCCAGCCACTGAATTATTCACTGATTCAGTCACTACGAATAACTACTACAACAGTTTTGTTTCTTGAGATCTTGCCACACACTTGACTCAACACTTTTACTTGGGTCACAGCTACTCCATGCAGCACTTCAGGCTCGGGGCAGAGAGGCTGGAAAGCTGCCTGGCAGGAAAGGACCTAGCGGAGCTGGTTGACAGTGGCTGAACATGAGCCAGTGTGTGCCCAGGTGGACAAGAGCATCCCGGGCTGGATCAGCAATAGCATGGCCAGTGGGACCAACACAGGCAGGACTCCCTCCTAGCCTCAGTCCTTTACAGCCTAGCTGTAAATGACACTTCAGGAATCTAACACAGATTTTTTACACCCATCTCAAGTTGACAAAACCGAGATCCCTGATTTTCAGGCCTCAAGGGAAGAATGTGGAATCCATCCCACCTGCCCAGTGTAGACAGGCCACGGGGGAAGCGCACACATTTCCTGGAAAGACACCAGAATCACAACTGATCTGATTTGAGGATAATGGGGAACACCAGCAGCTTTTATAGTGGCCAGCACAAATTGCAGCTGCTTGGTGTTCCTGGAAGTGCCATTTAGAGATTATCTTTATTTCAAAACATCACAAACTTAATGCCAGCCCTACAAAACCTCTGCATTAGTGAGGCCAAGGACCTTTAGCAAATTGTATTCAAGATCAGATACAACAGAAGTGCTTTGAGTTTTTAAACTATTTTGCTATTATTTGTAATTATCTGCTATAGCCACCCCACAGATAAGCTCCTAATGACTCTGGGCAGGTATCACCAAGGTCTCTTACAGATCACCCACCTGCCCTGGTAGATTTGCAGACAACACAAGGACTCCTCACTTTCCTTCTTAAGGGGCACAACCAGGCTCCCCACTGTGCTCCTGCTGACAGCTCCACACACTGAGCATGCAAGAAAGGTGAGAAAAGGAACTACAGGCCACTACCGAGTTAAGTGTTTGTATCTAATCCCACAAAATACCCTTTCCTGCTTCTGGTGCATCAAACATTTATACAATTCATTTAATGGAATCTCCTCTTCTTCCACATTAAGCCTGGATTAGTACATGCAGTATTAAACACTATGTGCTGGAAAGCATGTTCAGTAGAGGTCAGCAGTCAGTACCAGCAGCCTGTTTCTCACAGCAGTGAGGTTTAAAGCACCTTGGTATCATCCAGCTGTAAAACAGCATTATAGTCAGTCCCACTGCACTGAGGTAAAAATGGTGAGGTAAAAATGAATGTAGGACCAACACTGCTATTTCAGCTCCAGTTATGACTTATGTCCTGAGTAATTTCTTGTGGCAGAGCTGGGTGCTAGCCTGGTACTTTAAACCCAGTTATTGCTTCATTTCCCAGCAGTACTATATCAGTGTTTATTGACATCTGTTGTGCTTTCAGAGAATAGGAGCACATCTCTGATCCAAGATGAGCGACCAGGTCACTTAAGTCTTGTGAGTCCTAAAAAATCCCTTGGTGCTGCAGTGGCCATATGAACAGTAACAGCAGAAAACCCCTTATATCCTGCATTACCTGCACTGTTTCATAAGGAATTTAAATCACAAAGGTCTCAATGTGAAGAATGAACTAGATCTCATGAGAAGGACATGAAGCATCTAAACAAAAAAGAAAATACAGCCAAAAGACAGCAGAGCAATGATGAGTCAAGACGGAAGGCTAGCTTACACAATCAGAGACTGGTTTGACAGGCACCAGCCCATTCTTGTTTCACACTAAATCATATCTTGAATACATTTCCTAATTTAGTTATCTGGGGCACTACTAAATCTGTTGTTTTCAACGGAAGACTCCCTCTGGTACAAACTAGATTTCCTTTTACCAGAATTTCTTTTAACAGTAAGATGTTATTAAATATTTATCTGTCCATGTAGCCATGTTCATAGAGCTCAGATTGTTAGCAAGTCATCCAACCCAGACCAAAGCAGATAAAGGGGCAGATCACAAGAGCACCCACCTACACTCAGCTAACAACTGCGAGGTCCATTTCCACTGCTCTGATTGTTAGTTTGACTTCTCACGATGCAACAGAAAACGCTATCATTTCAACAAGTGCAGGAGATGCAGCATACAGCAAGAGATACTGAGCTGGAAACAGTAGCATCCTGAAACAAAGTATTTATTCTACAATCTGCCCCTTTTCACTCAACTTTTGCTCTTGTCTGCCATCTCACCACTGAAAAGGCCATTACCAGCAGCTATGTAAGACACACCACCAAACAGAACTACTTGACCCTCTTTCACAGGACAAGCTGCTTTATTGAGCTTTAACACAGGAGCCAAGCACTAAAGTAATTTCAGATTCCCATGAATCATGAAAGCTGATGCCATATTGAGGTTTGTGTATTTTCCCAGGAATTCTCATGCTGAAATATTACTAGATTCCACCCTCAATTTAACCTTTGCTCCAGGATCGGGCCTGATTTTAGGAGAAAAAAAAAGATTCAGATGGAATATGTTAGAGACTGTGACAGGCCAGATGTTAGGAGACTTCTGCCATGGCTGAAGGCCTCCTGTAGAGGTGCTCTTGGATCTGATGCCTTCAGGCTGCCCAAAGACTGCACACTGGTTTGAGATCAGGGTCCCTGTGTGTGTGCTATGCAGAGAGGCTACTCTGTGTGACTATTTTCCAGCCAGAAACAGATGACTCAGTTCTTATTTATATCTGTACAAACACCCCGACTTCCCCACTTGTATAAAATAGGAAGAATAACTCCAAATGTGTGAAACATAAGTTTCCCTGTGCAGCCTGATATTTCCTGAAGGAGCCAGAGATACTTGGAGATGCCACATCTAAAGTTTAAACCAAATCATGCATCTCCTCTCAGGTCTTTGCTTCAGAGTAGAAGCTGGCACTTAAAATACCCTACTGCACATATAACTGAGCATGCTGCTATCTGAACTGGTAAAGGTCTAACATGAGCATAACTATTCTAGGAACAGTTTCTGTCCTCTTCAGAAAATGCAATTTTCCATCTCTTTCCATTTGTAAAAACAATAGTTTTGCTGGAGCAGTGGTGGGAATATTTGAGACTGCTTATTCAAAGTATCATGGTACATTATTAGCATCTCTACAATTGTGTGGAAGTCCTCCAATTACATATGTCAAGTGTTGTCATTTTGGGCACCTCTCTCCACTTGCCAGGCTTCAGGGTCCAAAAGATTGTCTCTTTTATTAAGAACTGAATTAGCCTATGACATCTTCAACATCCCGCTCAATCTCATATTTTGGAATTTAACTTTACCAGGTAAATAATTCATACTTTCTTGAAGCAGATTTACACAGGCACACCTATGGAATGGTTGACTGTGAGACAGCATGATATACTTCAGACTTACCCCGGTAATTTATCAGTGGGATTGACTGATAGTGGGAATAAGGGCACCCTCAGTAAATTCACTGATGACACCGAGCTGTTTAGTGCAGTCATGCTCTGGAGGGAAGGGATGCCATCCAGAGGGACCTGGACAGGCTGAAGAGGTGGAACTGTGCAAACCTCATGAAATTCAACAAAGCAGTGTTAGGTCCTACACCTGAATTGTAGCACACCCACAGAGAAGTGGGTGATTGAGAGCAGCCTGGCAGAGAAGGCCTGGGGGTGATGGTTGATGAGTAACGTGAGGTGGCAGTGAATGCACACAGCCCAGAAAGCCAAATGTATCCTGGGACAAATCCAAAGGAATGTGGCCAACAGGTCGAAGGTGGTCATTCTCCCCCCTACTCTTGTGACATCCCACCTGGATTACTGCATACAATTCTGGTGATGCCAGCAAAGAGAAGGACATGGAAGTGTTGGAGCAAGTCTACAGGAGGCCACAAAGTTGCTAAGAGGACTGCAGCACCTCCCCTATGAGGACAGACTGAGAAAGGTGGGGCTGTTCAAGCTGGAGAAGAGAAGGTTGTCTGGAAACCCCATAGGAACCCTTCAGTATCTGAAGAGGCCTACAGGGAAGCTGGAGAGGAACTCATCATCAGGAACTGTAGATAGGACAAAGTAATGGGCATAGACTGAAAAAGGGTAAATATATGTTGGATATTAGGAGCAGATTCATTACTGTGAGGGTGGTGA
>VWZT01006661.1:7765-25004 GCA_013397055.1 Pachycephala philippinensis
AAGGTTTTTTTTTTTTTTTTTTTAAACTAAAAAACAGCTCCTGGAAAATCATTGTGGCAAGTCAAATGTTGAAAGTGTCCTGGTGTTTCCAGCACTAATGCTGTTTTGTATTTTACATAATAACTTTTTTTTTAAAGTGCACTGAATTAAAGAAATCATGTGGTAAGAGTAATTCTGTTTTATTATAAATGTAATAGCAATTTTTGTTTGTAAATTATTCACAAGCAAATGGTTGGATATAAAACTGTAAAGCTCAAGAAATTATTATGTAAAAAAAAAAAAAAAAAGCCTGTCAAATATATGCATATTTTGTGGAAAGAGTTAACAATCTAAACATGCTGCCAGCGTGGTGGTTATGGTATAATCTGATATCCTCCCGAAACCCAAAAATATAGATGGGAGAGTGATGTTACAAGTGTCTGCCCCCCAGGAAAATTTTCCTGATGAATTGACACCTTAGGCATGAAAGTAAGCCAAAGGGGATATATAAATGAGCCAGCCTCTTCAGTTTCAGTAGTGATAGAGCTATTTATTGAACCTTTATGGTCAGAGACAAAAATAGCTTCTAAATAAAAACTGAAAGACTCTCCAGAATGGGCATCTTGGAGAGGAAAGTGTCAGTAACTGAGCAACTTTTCCATGGGAATTTTGTCAGCATTTGAGAGAGACACCCTCTGTCTTGCATTGTGTTACTGCCACATCCAGGAAATGACTAACACACAGATGCTGTTTTTACTTGGTCTAGGTCAGAAGTAAATTAGGATGGCAAAGGTATTATGCATTAGTGTACAGAACTCTTTATAATGTTAATATTATTTAATTTTGCAACATTTATTGTGATATTAATTGAATCAAATCGCTGCCTGCATGCCTTTCAGGCTTAGCTCTCTTTTTTGTTCACACACACATTCAAATATGCTCTGCATAGAGGTAAGTGTCCACATCATGCTGGAAAACAGAATCATTATGTATCTTTACCTGATTCAGGGACCCGTTTGTGAGACTATGAACCCTGAGGGGGTATTCGCTTAGCTCTCATTTTGTCTTTTTTTAAAGCCCGACTGTTTAAATAGGAGAAGCGTTCCTAATGTGGCTGCTTTCTCATCTGTCTCATCTTTATACGATTCTTTTTCCTCCTAGCTTTGATTTGTACATGTGGAATGTTTTTGATCAGATAACACCCGGTGGATATGTTGCTGTCTTTATTCAGGACATTGGTTTTGTAAGCTGCAAAGCTGATAAACACTTATATGTGCCTTATTTCCTTTTCTGCACAAAGATTCTATTGAGACATCAGCACATCTGGGGAAAACATGTTTTTTAATAATGTAGTTGTTGTTATTAATTTTAAATTCAACCCTATCATATGTGATGTCTACATCTTTAAAAAATGCAAAATGATGTCCAGTCAGCAATAATGAATATGAGTCTAACAAAGAAGAAGAAAGAGAACCTGCCTTAACATTACTTTGTTATAAAATTCTTATCTGAAAAAAAAGACCTTTGAGAATATTAAAACGTGACTCTTTGTCTGTTAGTCTTATGAAAGAGAGCTCTTTTTAAAACTAATGTTGCTTTGGTGTGTCCACAGTTATGATGCCTTACACAGCAGTTATTCCTTAAGAATAAATCCTTGAGACAGAAGATAAAACAAATGCCATGGACTAGTGACTGGCATATACCAAGTAGAGGCATATTCACATGAGAAAACTGCTCAACAAATATTTCATCTATCTGAGATATTTTCCAGCTGAGTTGCCTTGCTGTTCTGTTCCCACCACATTCTCTGCATTGCACAGTGGAAAAGCAAGGACATTTAACTTCTGCACTGGACTGGGAATGCTGGGAGTGCTTCAGATGCTAAATACCAGGTCAATATTTTTGTTTTTTCAGTTGGCACTGAATAATGGAAACAAACTTAATATCAGTTCCATTCTCTGTATAAAAGAAGCAAATCTGGGAGGGGTTAGCTATATGACTAAAAAGCCCCTTTATACAATAGCTAAAAATTCTCATGAACTAGGGCTATTTATATATTTAATATAAAATTATGAAAATCTCACAATACTGACTTCCTTGTCATTAACGTATGTATCTAACTTGTCAAACTATGTAGAAATACAGCTGATAGAATATAGGGAAATAATTCAAAAAAATACTGGATTCCAAATAAAGAGGAAACTGAAGTATTTTTATGGGTCTATTGAAAATCATTGTTTCAATTAGCTGAGCAGGTAATTTTTAAAAATAAATTTATAGCAAAGTTCTAATATAGTGCCAGCCATAAGCACTGTGCAACAGTGTAGTGCAAGTCATGTGTTATGAAAACTGCAACAAAGCTATTAGATTTTATAAGAAACCTAAAAATAAATTACTTATTTAAATAACAAAATTTTACAACTTATTGAATGGTTCGCTCTTCAGAGCAAAGACTAAAACACAAAGTAGGAAAAAAAATTTCATTATACCTCATAGAGTCAGATAAATTAGTAGTGCACCAGTCTCAGAAATAAAGAAGGAAAATGGTTGGAAATTGTACAGCTTGTTCCTCAACCTTCACACAGAAAAAAAGGCTAAAACTCCTAGTTAATTAGCTACAATTAAACAGTAGATGTGAACTTTCAGAACCTGATCATCTAATGTGCCTGTGGAGCTATTTGTGTTCAGCTCTGAAGTAACCAAACAACTGTGCCACATGCATTTGATAAATTTGAATGAAAATTTGCTCAAAAATCGTTATTTGCTTGCAGATTAGGAAAAAAAAGATAAATTTTCTTGTATTTATTATTTAACAAAGCTTTTCATTCAGCTCTGGCTCTTAGTAAGATGGAAAATGAGTCAAAAAGGCTGCACATAAGGGAAAAGTGATCAGATTCTGTCTTTTTATCTTTAACACACTGGCTATATCCACTTGGATATCCAGTTAAAAGTGGGGCTGTTTTGTCTATACCCCTATTAAAAGGTATCATTATATAAGTTTGGCGTGGTCTAAAGCTCTGACTCCGGGTAACACTGACAGGGTGAGAACCGTCTCAGCATCCTTTGGAGCAGGATCATATTCATCACAGTATGCATAGTCTAAGGACCCTAAAGTTGCTGTTGCAGGGAATGCAGAGGAGGCCATGAAGATGCTCAGGGGGCTGGAGCTCCTTTGCTCTGAGGAAAGGCTGAGAGAGTTGGAGTTGTTCAGCCTGGAGAAGACAAACTCTGGGGAGACCTTAGAGCAGCTTCCAGTTCCAGTAAAAAAGGCTGGAAGAGAGCTGAAGGGGACTTTTGAGAAGGTCATGGAGTGATAGGACAAGGGGGAACACATTCAGAAAGGGAGGTATTAGGAAGAAATTCTTCACTGTGAGATTGGTGAGGCACTGGCTCAGATTGCCTAGAGAAGCTGTGGCTGCCCCATCCCTGGAAGTGTTCAAGCCCAGGTTGGATGGGGCTCTGAACAACCTGGGCTAGTGGGAAGTGCCCCTGCCCATGGCAGCAGGGTTGGAATTATGTGAGCTTTGAGGTCCCTTCCAACACAATCACCCTTCTGTGATTCTGTGATTCTGTGATTCTGTGTTATAAATTGCCAGTAATTCTATGGTACAGTTAATGGTAGATTGCAGTTTTAGGTGCCGCCTGCTTTTTGGCCTTCTAAGGACAAAAAGTTCATTCAAGACAAATTAGATGGATGGATATTCACCATACTCAAACTGGATGAGGCATGGGGTTTTGTTCTATTCTGGATAGAAAGAGAAAATTTAATATAAAATTGTACAGAAACACATGTAACAGTGACATCTCAGGTCAGGCAGCAGCCGTTGTGTCTCAGATTTAGAGGGTTGTTTTAGAGGTCTGGACTGTGGTATTCCTACTTATTTGGGAATCTGAAAAAAATGGAATAAAAGAGATCTATTTTTTTTGTGTTTTCTTACACAACCATCACAGGAAAATTAAAAATTATAAAAAATAATTACTTTTTTTACATAGAACATGTGATGCAAGATTTTTTAACAGGAGTCTTAAATTTTTTGCTCCTAAATCCCTGATAGGGTCTTAAAAAAATGGCTGATTTGTAACAGTGCTGATCATCAGTGCACCTGTCACAGTGCCATGAGAAAATTGCTTTATAAACAGTACATCTATTTTTCCTAGCTGACTTCCTTTGCTTGAGCTCACTTGGGGCTTTGCATGAACTTCACTTTTGAAAATAGGACTGCTCATTTTGGTGTTAAAATTAGGGAAAATTGCCCACAGTTACATTTGTACCTGTGCAGGTCCATGAATTCACCTTGAAGAGAAGAAAGATAACAGTAAAAACTATTTTAAAAAGTCAAATCCCGTAATGAAGAATGCCAGAAATTTTAACTGAAAAACCAGATTGTGGTAAGGATCATGCTTTTTCATCAGACCTCAGTCTAGGGAAAATTCTGAACTTCTGATTGTTAATCTTTTGCTAAAACCTGTCAGTATCACCTTAATTAAATTGAGCTTTCCTTTGGTAAAACTTTTCATGTCAGAATTATACAGACTTACAATTCTGACTTGAAAACTACTTCATGGTGTTAATGAGGTACCTTTGTTTTAATGAGGTACAATGCACAGCTTCATTTATACATGAGAAGAGAAACAGGAAGATTTTTGAGCAGGTTTTTGCTCTGTAATCCAAGAAAAATGTACAGACTCTGCTACTCACCATTAATAGGATGACATAAAGAGTTGGCAGCGTTTTTCTGCCGAATACCCTAATCTCATGTGGCTACATTTGAAAAGTGGAAAATCATTGTTATCTCATATAGATCCTTACAATGCACCGTATGTAACTAGTGAATGAGCATCAAACTGACCCTGTGGGTGTATGCTGCACATCCTGCCAGTCCATTGATTTTGGGGCTACACTGAAAACAAAAGGCTGGCTTTGAGAAAGGGCCATGAACTCACATTTAAGGGTATAATTTTGCACAAGTCAGAGTAGAGGAGAGACAAAACTGTCTTCCAGACAATAGCCTTCAGTATGGGGAATGCTAATTATAATGTTGGACAGCTACAGGGTCAGGCTCTTTCCACTACACTGTAATTACGCACCAGGAAGCACAGCATACAAGAGGTTAACTTCTTTAGTTTGCTTTTTATTATGCTTGGGAATTTCATGCACATGCAAGGCATAATTCCTTAAGAATTATATTCTTGGTTATCATTAATGGCTGCTTGTTATGAAGTGCAATATTCCTACCTTTCAAAATTCAGCAGGATTGTAGATAGGCCTTTCCACTGTTAGGATCTTGGCCAATAAATTACTCAACAGGGCACATAGAGTGGCTGGAGCAATATAATAGCATCACCCTTGGAAACTGTGGAACAGTGTTGGTAACCACAGGAGCAAAGGGGCACTTCTTCACAAGGATGTCTTTCACTGGCGCAGACGGTCAACCAGAGGACAAAACAAAATGTTTCAGGCTAGATATAGATTTCAAATGGGGCAGATATTTGGCAGGCAGGAATCATACATATAAAGCTGACTTTGAAAAAATGTCATACAAAAAAAAGAAGCATCCACTGTTACCACAGGAATCTGAATACATTATATAGAACTTTATTAGCTGGGTCTCATTTCAACAGGAAAAACACGCTGGAAAGAATCAAACATCTGGGAACAGAAGGATGTCACTTCTGTGCTGGCTTTTTCTCACTGACCATTTAGTGCTAGTTGACTGAATTTCTGGGAGGATTTCCTAGACTGAGAATATCTTCCTCAGTAGCTGGCTAATAGCAGATCTCATTGCAATTCAACCTGTTAGAGATATTTCAGGTGACTCTATGTATCAAATGTCACTGGAACTCTCCAAACTCTTCTGTAGTTAATTCTATACATTCTATCAACCTGACAGGTCATGGGAAAAAAACATTTAATATTTTTGTTGGGACCAGCTCTGTGAAGGAACTGAAAGGTGTGATTTTTCTTTACACCCTTGTTTTTGGGTAAGCCCCTATGTGCACTTGTGAATTTTCTGTAAAAGCAAACCAAGAGACTTTTGCAGGTAGGAAAACATCCTCTCTTGCACAGACATATTCTGGAATAGATTTTCCCACCAGGGCTTCTTGTGTTGTAAATACCCCTCTTGTAACACATAAGAATGTGTTCACCACTACCAAATGAAAACAAAGTCTCTCACCTGAGGCAAGCGCCCTAGGACAGTTTCTGAAGTCTCCTTACAGTAGGTGCATAAAGCAGAGACACCCAAAGGCTCACAGCTGGTGCTTTTGGCTTCCCAGCCTAATGGACCCCTAACTTTTTTCAGCTGGAGTGATAAGACATGAGACTGTCATCAGAGTGAGTCCAGGACATGACCTGCATTAGTATTTCTGGATCTTAAAGGCTGACCACACCAGCCTTGCTGCAAAATGCATCACCTGTATATTATCACTTATGTACATTTTCAAAGATGTGTGACAGTGTCTCAGCTGCCAATTTAATATCAATCTGCATAACAGCAGAACCAGTCCTGAGTTACCTGCACCTTCATGTGCACCACAGACTCCCTTATAGAAGTGTGCCTATGTAATATTTACTTCCTTAATATACCTCATTATAGTCAAGGGCAACTTTCATGCAGTTAAAAATAAAATTGCTGCTATCAAATAAGAAGTGCAGTCGCTCCTTAAAAATTGAGAAGATTATCTCTGGAAAGCCTTTTCAAAAAACTCTCTAATCTTTTAATAACACTCTAAGAGAAGATCTCTTGAAAAATGGGATAATTTTCTGAATGTAAAGGACAACATGAAAACATGCTGTTTATGAAAGTTTTAGACTAAACCAGGTTCTCTATTATTAAGCAACAGCTCATGTTGCATGGTAGAGACTTTACATGCTTTTATGGCACTTCTACATATTAATGGTCCAATTTTATCAAATTTGATAATAATTTACTTATTATAAGTATTGGGGTCTGAATAATATTTTCCTTCTCATTAAGTTTCTTTCCCAGGATTTTGACAGTTATCCTCTCATCATTGATGTTATTTCTCATCACAGACTGAACTGAATAGTCCCATGAAAGATCAAATCACTGTTATTTTGTCTTGTCACTATTTTTCCGTGTAGATTGTTAACCCATCATTTTTATCACTTTCTCAGTAGTTGTTACATTTGTAGCATACCTGTTAGTCCAATTCATTATACAGACTAACGTTTTGGAGGAGAATTTGAAAGGAAAACCTCTTTTTGAAATCACATACTCTAATGTGAATGTGTCTCCCATTTCTTTTCCTTTAGTGCTTCCTGATATCCTGAGAGTATTCCCTAATTCAGATTTTCCTGGTTTTTATTTCTCAGCCATCAAAGAGGTTTCAGAAGCCTTACTGGAGCTGGTGCCAGATTTAGGGAGCAGAGAGGAAAGGACTATGATCTTACAACTGAAGTCTGAAATTCACAATATGGGAAAAATTATACTCTGTTATTTATGTTTTGGTTTTTTTTATTTTGAGCTCACACCCATTAACAGAGAGTCTCATGAAAATAAGAGGATAACTTCTGATAGTCCTTCTAGAATATAAAGACTTTTTTTTTTCTTTTTTTTTTCTTTTTTTTTCCCCTGTATGAGTGGAGAAACTAGGGTATACAGAGTTCATAGGCTTTGGCTGATGACAAATTTTCATAAAGCAGTACTATTTATTTTTTTAATTTTTTCTCCCAAAGTACCTGATTACCCAAAAGCCCTATGTGACCTTGGTATAAACCCATCAGACTTAGTCCATCTCACACTGCCACAGCAGAAATTGTATGAAACCTGTGGTTATTACTTGTACCACATTGGCATTTGGAAGTATTAAGACCATTAGAAACAGCAAGAACCAAGGAAGTGTTAAGGGTCTAAATAGATGGGAGAGAAAAAGGAGAGAAAAACCTTTCAATGATAGGGAGCAGAGTCGGTGAGAAATGAAATTAATTCCCAGGAGAACACAAGGAATTTTTGGCAAAGTCAAGAATTCAACTTAGATGTCCTCTTTTCAAGTTCACTCTGTTTCTCTTTTCAAAGAAAAGAACAAATAAGCCTAAGTCTCTTGATTTTTCATCCCCAATATCGTATGTGTAAAGCTGATCTAGCATATATTTCAGATAAGGTTGTACACTTAAATTGGCTGGCGTAATAAATTGAGCTATGCTCGCGGAGAAGGTGGAGAGTTAAATTCAGCTGTAAATAAGATGGGGTGGATTTGGGGAAAGGGGAAACATGCATGATAAAAATCTACATAGATTTAAATATTTGTTTTGTGTTGTAACTGATGTCTGCACGCCTTGTGTCCAGCCCAACAGGACACTGGCTTACGCATTTCACAGGGAATGGTAAAGATATTTGAGATGATGGTGCAGTTTTACAAAACTCAAGGGAAGCACTGGATATCTGTAATTTGGAAGCATGCTAGTAAAGTGAGTTTAGATGATTGAAGCCTCACTTCTAAAAATTAAGATTTATCCAGTTATGAGGATTGAATGGCCACTTGTTCTTAGTCTGCTACTGCCATGGAAATCAATTGGATTTCGCCCTGTCATATTGAACAAAAAAAGTGACCCCTGAGACTTCATATTGAAATATGGCAATTATCCATACAAACTAAGTAATTGTATTCATGACTGGCCAGGTGATTAATTTTGAAAATCAGTTTCAAAAATGTTGAAAAACCCCAAAGTCAAACCATCCTGTGCAGCTTATCCCAAGCACAGAATTCTAGATGCAGATACAAGAGATTTTGCATATGGGTCTTAAACTATAAATGTTTGATTTGGAACAAAATTTATTTAGCTTCAAAGTAAAAAACCACCTTCCAAGTGATTAAAAGGACCAGTGAAGATTTTAAAAGTATAACAAATGCTGTAAAAAATGCCATGAAATTACAATTTAAGAGTCCATTTGAAAGAAAAAAAGAACAAAAAACCCAAGAAATCAAATTAAGAGTGGTTTGATCTACATGTAAATTTTAAGTTCTACCTCAGAGGAAAAGGATAAAACAAACTTAGTGGAAAGAAAAGGTTTTTTTCAGAAACCAATTAATGATAATTAGCAATTCATTACCACCTCCAATAAATTATGATGATGATCTTGTAGATCCCTAGCATGAAACATTATTAGAGCACCTCTCTTGTAAAGAGGTTGTTCATCTTGGAGAAGAGAAGGCTCCAGAGAGACCATAGAATACCTTCAGATGTCTAAAGGGACTACAAGAGAGCTGGAGAGGAAATTTTGATGAGAGTGATAAGACAAGGGTGAATGGCTTGAAGCTAAAAAAGGATAGGTTTATGTCAGATATTAGGAAGAAATTCTTTATTGTGACTGTGGTGAGACACTAGCACAGGTAGCCCAGAAAAGTTGTGGATGCCTCATCTTTGGAAGTGTTCAAGGATGGGACTCCCAGCAACCTGGTGTAGAGGGAGGTGTTCCTGCCCGTGGCAGGGGAGTTGGAAATGAAATGATCTTTAATGTCTCTTCCAACCCAAACCATTCTATGATTTTTGATTAAACAATAGACCTAAATTCTTGCCAAAAGAAGAAAACACTTCTTTCTGAGCCATACAAAGATGTGCAAAAGAGGTTTTTCAACCTGTAAAGGACCCTCATTCAGAAAGACATAATTCTTAAAATTAACAAGCTGCAACTTGTGCGTGTGTGTTTCATTGGCATGTTCCAGTCAAGCTGTCATTTGTCTCAGCAAAACGCTGTTTAGTTTAAATAATACTGAGAAAACAACTTTGACTTTTTTTAGAAGAAGTTGAGATTATTGTTCAGCGCCTGTACACCTTTTCTCATGTCTGGTTCTCAGGAAAGGCCACAGGCTGGCCTGAAACATAACCAAACAATTCCTCGGAAAGTATTTCAGGGTTGAATTTACAAAGGAGATGCTTGTTGCAAAATCTTACCTTTGGTCTGAGGTTGTAAGAGCAGTTAGGCTGGCAGATGCTTGATGCTTCTGAGCACTCCAGTTGCTCCCCACCACCCTACGCTGCAAGCCATAAGGGCAGTGCAGAAGCAGCACTTCTGCAGGTCGTTTTGGTTCCATGTGCCCAAAATGAGGGCAATGTGCTCAAGGGGGTCATTTCTGTCTATGTGTACGGAACTGCTGAGCTCCAAGAAGTCCTTTCTGTGGAGATTGTGCCAGCCCCAAGTGCAAGCCTTTGGTGTGTTGGCCAACCCCCTGTTCCTGTGTTAAGACATATGTTTTTTGACTGCTTATTAAATAAAAAAGATATATCTGTGCTGCTGTGGAAAAGGACCTCCTCCCCATCTCAGGTTGCAAGTATTGCTGTCATGAGCTGCAATGATTTAGGGTAGTTGCTGGTCCCTGCAGTGCCAGCCACTGCCCAGCATGACAGTGCCACCAGACAACTCCCTGAAAATATGATTCACCAGCTATAAGGCCCAAATATTTTGTCTTTGTTTTTGCCCGTGTGTCCCCAGGCCAGAAATCAGGACAACCTTAAGATGATAAGGACGACAACATCTACCTCTTAGTCTTAGTATGAAGCTAAAACAACAGGGAGATCTTGTTTCTGTAATTATCGTGACTTCAAGAAGCTCAACACTGTCCTGCTGATTTTTTTCAGTACAAGACCGTGCTGCCTGCCCAATGCAAAACTTATAAAAATTACTTATTGCCTTTCTAAGGGTCTAGAAAAACAAAGTCAAGTTTAGGGCCTCTTGCTCTCCTGATGCTACACTCTACACTTCTGGACACAACTGCTTCAAGCTGAGGAGCAACATACTGGAGTGGCTGTAGCTTCAGGGATCGATTATGGTGGGGTATTTTATTGTTGCTTGTCTAAAACCTTTGGTAATAAGACACCATTTCCTGATGGCTGTCCATCATTCCCATAAGGTTGTGTTTCACATGTGTAGCTATCTGCATATGCAGAATCTAGCATTTTTCTTCCCTTCTCCATAGAAGAGAAGAAAAGGAGAGACCTGGAACAGCCCTCCAAAATGTAGGCTCTAAATATGTTCTATCGGAGCCAGATTTGTTTGTGGGACAAGAGCTGTACCCCCAGCCCCTGTAGATTTGCAAGCAGCTTACTCTGGTACATTGCTGCACTTACTCTGCTCTGGAACAGCTTCCCAGTTTATTTTCCCATGGGTGTACCCCAGATCCTTCCCAGTCTCCTGCACCTTCTGGGTGACAGTTTTATATGGTCTAGGAACTACCTCTGTGTTTGATTTCCCAGTAGTTGAGGAATATAGCTATTTGAATTGGTTATGTAAAGAAAAAAAAAATTGAAAAGAAAGATTTTCTTCTGAATTATTCTCCTACCAGCCCCTGCTGAGAACTCAGCTTCTTGCATGCTGCACTTCTGAGCTTCACTCCTGCAGTCACAATATATATGTTCAGCAGTCCCCAAGTGACAGCTTCAGAAAGCGAGTTCTGGGGTCTGGTGTTGCCTTTGAGGCACAGATAACCTTTGCAATGTTTCCTTCCTTGCCAGCCGCAAGTGGGATGCTTGTGAGTCCAACCTGGATCTGGAGTTTAAATCACTGAGGCTGGCACTCAGTATTTCATGTTGATGCAGAAGTAGTGTTCTAGGGTTCTGGTAGGTCAGCACAAATAAGTTAAGTGCTTTGTGCATATCCTGCAAACCCCACAGGTTGTGTTAATGATCAGATACCAATGAAAGACACTGCCAGTGTTCTGGTTTGGTGTTTGCTGAGAAGAAAATTAAAAATCTCACAGCATTAGACCAAGAGGAAAGCAAGGAATTATTTTGTACATAGGATTTCTGTGAAGTAAGAAACTTTGTAAACATGATATTGAGGTAAAAAAATCAACTGATATTACAATAACTTTATTTTACAGAGCTGTTTGTGCATATTCTATTGCCTCACTGCTCATATTGCATCACTCAAGTCACCCAGTTAGCTTATGAAATGTGAACTCTGAAAGCCCAAACCTGTTAAAACTGCATCCCATTGCCAAACAAAGCAAAAATCTTTCCACTTTGGAATGAGCAACTTTCTGTGATCAACTGAATTCATTTTCTGATGAAAATTATTGTAGAATTCAGATCAATGAAGCATGTGTGTGAACGGGAAAGAGAGTGGGTGACTGGAAATGAGAAGTGGAAGGAGCTGGGTATCCTTCAGTTTCCATATCTGCACATTATAGTTAATTAAAAAAAAAAAAAAAAAGCGCCATTACCAGCAGAAATGGAAAGCTGTGACTGTACAGTCTACAGCGAGCTGGAATCATACAAACCAAATGGAATATCCTGCAGATTTTCTACATATCTGTTTTATGCACACTTTCAAATAACCCTTAACAAAGGCAATGAATCACTGTTGCTGTCGTAAAAATCTCAGTATGCTGTACTAATGTGATGCTAATGAAAAGTATCATAAAGAAAAGAAGTTCAGATTGCATGAACTTCAATATATAGATCTGGTTGTTCACCTGTATCATTTTTCTGGGATATTTTTTCCCATTGATTTTTAAGGAGAAGCAGGTGTGGGGTAGTAGTGATTAATTCATGCTGCAAAAACAAAAAGTTTTGTGGTTTGCTGTTTCTGTGATCTCTCTTCCCCACCCTCTGAGCTCTGTCACAGTTTGGCAGAGATTCAGCTCCTATATGAGATAGCTAACACAGGTCCTATAGTAAAGAGATGATTAAGTAAGGTGAGAAGACAAAAAAGCAGGGACACTAACTTCCTGCAGAGTTCCATTACTGAACGGCTCCCAGGAACTCCATTAGCCTGGGAAGAAAAGAGCAAAAAAGTAATGACAGGCTGCTAAATGCTCAGTACATGGCCGGTAAGTATTACCTGCAAGGATGTCCAAGTAACTCATTGCTACGTTATGTTCTGCCCATCAAGTACATCTTTTCCTGCTAATTCTTAGGTATATTGGGAGAAAAACATTCTGGAAGTAGTTCAGGGAGTAATTAATTTTGTTTCAGACGATGGTGTGCTTCTTCTAGCTTCATTCTGCTGAGATGCATGTTGGCACCCTGCTAGGGAATTGTTAGAGGCTCGAGTAAGCACAAATGTGGATTGTGCTTATCATGTTCTTGTCATGAACTGATGTGGACCAAGCAAATGTATATCAGAAGGACAGAATGTGGAACTCCCTTAATAGCCTGTACATAAAAAGAAATGTTCTTTTTCTGTCATTTTTTTCTTGTCCTGGGGCAGAGGGGAGATTGACGTCCCATTAACCTGAGATTATTAGAACGTGACCTGCAATCCCAACAGAGTCCTTTATTAATCTATTTTTTATTTAAGCAGACATTGGTTTCCAGAACCTAGTCTGAGGAAGGGTGAGGAAAGCTGCAGAGGCTATGATGCTCTGAGCAAACAGGTCAGACGTTTCTTTTCAAGCTCCTACTTGGAACTTTTGGCTTAAGCTTTCCAGACTGCTTGCTCTGGACCTCACCTTGCAGGTTTCCCAAAGCATTTGCAAGGTAGATAGCAATGATTGTTTTGAAACTCATGTGTTGTGCATACCTGTGAGTGGGAAAGGTGGCTGCAACCCCACTCCACAGCTGGTCTTTCTCTTTACAGAACCAGGTACAAAGCTGTCAGCATGAGTGCCTATATAATATACCTCTCCTTAAGTGGTTAGGGCTTTCTTTTCTGTTGTCCAACCTTTTCTTTTTCCTGAGAATATATTTCATCTTCCCACATCCATGCTGGCAATTCTAGTAACTCTGAAAGGGACATTGCCTTTTATATTTCAGAAGCTTTTCATTGTACAGATATTTAAGAGTCCTGAAACTATTAAAGTTATATGTAAGGGAAATTCTAGTAACATTATTAATGCCTGTCGTTTTAAAGATAAAAGAATTTCCTCAGTCTCCTTTTGATCTGATGGATTAACTGGCATATAAAATTAGTACCTTTCAGTCTTTGAAACCGAGTTACATCTTACTGACCTGATTCTCCCCAGATCAACATACAGCCCCATGCAGGTGTGAATGCTTTACAGGGACCTGATTCTGCCTCTATGGGTCTTGGCACCCCTTGCATATATGAAGAGGAAAAAGAAAAGACTCTTGAGGATAATGTCTACATTTTCAGTGTGATATAGGGAAGATGCTAATTGTCACTTCTAACCTTAAGTGTTCACATAACTTGTATTACAAATGATACAGTATCTTGCCAGTGCTTCTCTTTTTCATTCTGGGATGTTTATTGTAAGCATCAAGTGTATCTGAATGTGCTTGTCTAATTATGGGTGAGATACCCAGTTTCACTAAAAGTATTGCCATGAGGAAACTATTATTGATACGTAATATTATTGTGCCACTATTGTTATGATTCTTTTATTTTACAACCCCTATTTTAAGTGGGTCTCATAGTAAAATTACCTTTGAGGGTAAAAATCTGACATTTTTTCTTCTCAAACCAGAGCAAACAAACTGCTGAATAAAATCTACACACTCATTTCAGAACAACGAAATGAAGGAAATATTATGCTTTTTACCAAGTAAATGCATCTTTCTTCCTCTCTTTTTTTTTCTTTTTTCTCTTTTTTTTTTTTTCCGTTACAGACTCTCAAACAGAGTTCGAATGTAAAGCTCTAAACTTGGCATCTGCAGTTTTCAATGAAGATCACATGCTTTTGGATGCTTGGAAAAAATGGTTAAGCAGCTCATTACATGCACAGCATATATTATTTTTCCATGCTGCTTCATCCAGCTCAATCCTATGGGACACAGAGACTGCCTGAGAAATGGGCAATGCCATTGATTCCCAATGAAACCACTATGAGCAGAGAAATTCTAAGCCCCCAGGGATGTAGAAACTCAAACTTTACATCCCTCCCACATTTATGATGGCTGCACAGCTTTAAAGCTCTCTTCCATGTGAAAACTTGGGCTTCCCTTCAGCTGAAGATACAGAAACCTGCTTAGACTGCCTTTAATAATACAGAGTATGGGCTTAACTCAGCACTTCCCAAGCTACTTTATCTAGCTCTTTCTTCCCTCGTGAACTCCGTCCCTTTCTTTAATTAGCTCAGGCCAAACCCATGATATGTTTTTTATCCTGCTTCCAGCCTGGGAGTCAGCTCACGTCCTCCCCTCATTGCTGTCCTGAGCTGGTTTTGAAGCCCCCTGCATTCCCACTGTGGTGGGGACATGCCCTACAGCTTGGGAATAGCTGCCACAGTTAAACTCTTTAAAGCTGACGAGCCTGAGAGGTTTGATTTATGGGGAAAAGCCATAAACTAAATATAGCTTCTCTAAACGAAGAATAAGTAGGGATTAATAGTTTTACATGAATAAATGGCATGCATGTTCACCAGAACAAAGGAAATTATTGAACAAGAGTGTGGAGTAAGAAGTGAGTAGGTGAAACTAAGCTGGGAAAAACCCCTGACTGTAGCCCATGATCTTCTTTTTGACATGACCCTGGGCAAGAAATCCTCATCCATTCCTTCGTTTGCACACTGACCCCTTCCTTACTTTTTCCATATTTTTTCTGCATTTCTTAAGGCCTCCAGCTCCTTTCCTTCTCACTCCATCATCCCTCCCCCTTCTCTGCACATTGCCTTTGGCTCAGCCAAGGTGAGGATACTCCAGCTGGATGGTACAGGCAGGGGTTGTGGAGCCACCTGTGCCTGCCTCCTCCATGTGATACTGGAGTGTCTCTTTCAGGCTCTCTCATGAGTTGGCAGCTGTCCTGGTGCTGGCTTCTTGATGGTCATTATGGGATGACAAATACACAGTGCTCTGTTGATAGATCTAAAAAGCTGGAGATTTCTTGAGGCAGGTGTTGTTGTGAGGCCTAATTTTACCAGCAGTAAATGACTGGGATTTTTTTTTTCTTTTTTTTTTCTTTATGAGCACTAAATTGCCTTGTTTTAAAACAGGAAGTCTATGTTAAAAAGCTGTGTAAAACCATTATATTGTAGCCAACACTCAAGGCTTTTCTAATTAGGCCATTTGGAAAAAAGATGACCTTTTACTTTCTGTGCTGCTTTTCCAGGGTGACATGTTTCTAATTATCATTTGTATTTTATTTTGCTAAAGCTGTTGACAAGCTGTTACTCTCTGTGAGTGTGTGCATTCGTGTGTGTGTGTGTGTGTGTGTGTCTGTCTGTCTGTCTGTCTGTCTGTCTGTGTTTTGGTTTGTGTTAGAGAGAAAAAGAGGGCAAAAAAGGGAAACAGTACACATGCTATGTAAGGTTCTGTCTGAAAGAGTCCAGCAGCATAAAAGGACAGAAACCACACATGCACTAATTTTAAATTGAGAATGGTTGGATCTATGGGATGAAAAAACCCAAAGGAGTTTTCCAGTGTTTGTGTTCCTTTCAGTCAGCTTCCCTTCAACTTGTCCGGAGACCCTCCATGAATGTTTTTGCTCTCTCAGGCTGAACATCATGTAAAACAGACCATGAGGAAACAGTGAGAGGCTTTTAGCTTTCCTTAAAAATGCAAGCTGGAAAGTGAATGAAGAGATGACTCTATGACTGGGGTCTATACTGAAAGAAAAATTTTTAAAAAACACCCCCAAAATATATTTCTGTATGTACTTTGAATATAGAAAATCTGCCATCAGAAGCAGAGAGAGATTATAATTGCTCGCTTCATACCAGGTGTTACACTCAGCCCTGATAATGAACACAAGTGTAGACCAACCTGCACTTCTTGCAGAACAATAAGAAAGTATAATAACAGACCTTGACCTCCGAGTGCTTTGGTTCTTTTATGTCTAACAGCACAGAGACACACAGCAGCTGTGTGGTTATGGGCAATATGTGGCAAGGGCAACATGAGAGGTCCTGAGCACTGAGCCTGAATGGAGATGAACTCCAGGCTGGCATTTGGGTGCAAATGGCAGTGGGAGAAGACAAATCCTCTGCTTGGAGACAGTATGAGAGCCTGTCTGGAGGAACAGAGCTATGGCCACAACTTTTTGCTTCAGGCACAAAGGTACACTGTGCAGGTGTATACACTAGGTTTGTATGCTGGCTACTCTATAAGGAGTGTTTGCCCATTTTCTGGGGCTCCAATAGAGTCACAGTAGTTTTGGGATGAAAAAAATAGGGAGAAGGACATTTGGGATATTTGGTAGAAGCAGATAATATATACAATGAATACTTTAAGCAACAATTCTGCAGTCTCTTTGCACTAGAACTGTACTTCTAATTTCATCAATTGGTTCTGCTTGAAAATAAAAGGTGTTGCTGCTTTGGACAACAAACCCATACAAGACCTTTGGAATTGGGCCACTAGCTTGTCTCAAAGAGAATGTTTTCACTGTATCTGCTTCAGCTG
>VWZT01006661.1:30647-45170 GCA_013397055.1 Pachycephala philippinensis
AAAAAAAAGGGAAGTAACCTGGGATGAAATTATCTGAACATGAGCTTTCTCCTAATTGTTTCTAGATGACAAAATTTCAAGAAAACTCCAGTCAATAAATAGGACACTCAACTTCCCTGCTGGACAACCTGCTCAACTTCCTTTCCTACAACCAAAAGTAAACCATTTCCCAGGCACAATTCTACTCAACATCTTTGCGTTCCTTAGGTGAGCTCTGACTGAGACACTCTCCCCACTGCCATCACGGCAGGATTCATGCTCCAGGTGAGATTCAGTCTGAGTTTTAGGCTCATGCTTGTCACTGTTCTTCCCTGGTGGTAGGAGAAGAAGGGTGACGAGCAGGTACACTATGTTGACACACCATTTGGCCATGATGCTTTGGTCTTTCTTCCTCTCCAGATTTGTGCCATAGGAGTTGGGTGGTTATGACCAACGAGACAAGCAGCACAGCAGAGAGAGCTATGACTTCTTGTGACATTTTATAGTTATTCCATTTACCAGTCTTCTGGACCTTGAGATGATATTCAGATAATTTCCTTGAAAAAAACTGGGCCAAAAGCTACCAGATTGTTTGGTCCTTTGTTTTTATTGGAGATGACTGCTGCACCCACCCTGGGCTTGGAGGCAGAGCATGCAGCCATGTTAGGAAGTTAACAAAGCCTGCTGGTAGTGAGCTCAAGTAAAAATATGTGCTAACCTCTTGCTGTAACTCATGCTGTGATTTGTTTTAGGTAAGCTCTCTCAAGAAAACCTTGTTGAGAGCTCATTGCTATTGCCAACTGCCTTCTACAGCCAAGGAACAACTGTGTGTTACTTCTAAAATTGCAGTCTGCCTTGCAAGCCCAGATGCTGGCAGGAACACCGTCTTTTAGATATCTTGCTTTAGGAAGTCCTGTAGTGGCCAAGATGCTCATGCTGGTGTTTTCCATGCCCCCCAGATAAGAAGCATGCCAGGGATGCCTGTGCTGTCAGCTGAGCATTAAGATTGTTGGGGTTTAGGCATCTTGCTGGTCTCCTTTCAAAATTTTCTGTGCTACATACCCAAAGATCCTCCACACTGGGGTGTGTCAGTCACTTCATATCACAGTGCATGAAACAGAAGGCATCTCCATTTGCCCCAGAGCTATAATGTATGACAGCTGTGACAGCAGCTGAGGCTCTGTCCTTCCAGCTGTAGGAAAAGGGCCTGAAAAAAGGTCAGCAGATTTGTATGGAGATGTCATAGTGATGATCATCCCTTCGTGTAGCAGATGGGGGTTTTTTTGCTTAACATTTTGAAGCCAGAATTTGGTTACTCACTCTGAAGAAAGTCTGCCCTGATGGTCAGTGTACCACAAGGATCATGGGAAGGGGAGCATTTAGCCACTTGGAAATGACCCCAACCATCCAGACAGCCTGGTTCTGAGCTGGCAACACACATGTGGATGATGGGGCCAGTGTAATGAGTTGGATGTTTAGAGGTTTCCAAAGTACCAGACTCTGTAGTGGATGTCTCTGCCTGCAGAGAAATTCCATACTTTCCCCATTTGTCTCCAACCTGTAATAGTCACTGACTGCCCAGAGCAATCCTGAAAACACTCGCATGCCTGTAAACACCAGCAAACCAAGTACACTAAATCTATGCATGGCTATTTTTGGTAAGCTAAAGGAAAAATAGCAGCTCACACTGGGAAAGCCTGGTGGTCTGCCAAGGCCATGATGTAAAGCTTTACAAGTGAATGCTATGGCTGAATCAGTAAAAGCATGTCTGAGTCAGGATCTGCTGTAAGACCTTGCCTTCTGAAATTCAATCCCTCTTCTCTCACAGAGAGGTAATATTTCATGCTGCTTAACCCTTTGTTCTCAGTAGAGGAGTGAGCATTACAGTTGCATAATTCAAAAGCTACATTTAATTTAGGAGGAAATGCTTTATTTATTATTCAACATCAGTCTGCTAAGAACGAAGCTGGAATCTATTAACGAAGCCAGAAATTCCCAATGGAAAAATAATGAAAACCACTGTTATTTTGCTAGTCTTTTTATTTTTAAATCACATCATTGTATTCTTGCACAACAGTCATATTCAAATAGATGCTAGCTCAGAAAAAGCAACAACTTTAAAAAACAGATTTCCATATTTCCCCTTCAAATTTTCCTTTGTATTCATCCCCTTTCAGCTAGGCTTGTGGTTGATTTTCTTCTTCTGTAAGATGTAGATAGGGATTTTAACAGGGCTACCCCTAAAAAAAAAAGAGATTCAGCAGGAAAGAACTTTTCTACATTACTGGAACAGGAGTGATTTCCCTGGCCTTCTCCCTAGTCTCTCTGCAATAAAGGTGATATCAGGAACCTACCTGATTTTGGAACTTTTGGGCGTTTTAGGGAACAAAAACAATATCTAAAATATAAAATCTCTTTTCTTAGTGAAAGTGATTTGTAGATTCCTAGTACCTCTCTGGGAGAAGGTTTATTAATAAAGGGATGGTTAGTAATAATAAAGTATCTGTATTACACAGTAGGTCTGTTTAAGGAACATCAGACTCTCTCAGTGGACGTCATGATACTGAGAAAAAATGAGCAAGAATATACCCTTCCCTGAAAATAAAGAGAGATTTGGAGCTAACGCTAAAAAAACCTCTGCTTGTACATTTTATGTGTCTGAACAACCCATCTGACCACATGCAGCATGCTTAACTCACCAAAGAAATGGCAACAAAACAGATTTTTTTGTAACAGTGATCTAGGTGGGTTTCTTGATCCCAGTCCTAGGTGCTGATTACCTAGGAGCTAAATCAATGTATCGAAAAAATGTGAAATGCAAACATTAATAGTTGCAGAAAATTAGGAAGCTGATCAAAGACTTTGCAGTCCTGCAGGAGAAAACACGTATCTAAGATGTCCACACCAACTTCTGAGATGTTGTTGAAATGCACTTGCCTCAAAACTTTTATGTAGTCTTGTGGCTCCTGCATTGCAGGTCATAACAAAATTGACTGTCCTATATGCCCAAATAGAGACATGGACATGAGGATGTACGAAAAAGTTTTTCTATTTTTGTTCGTGGAATGGTGTTTTTTGATCAAGCTGACTGAAGATTTCAGGTTCCATTGATGTACCTCTTCAAATTACTGCTGTCATTATAGAACAGCTGTGATTATTTAGTCAGCTATATATGTGAGATTTTCTAGGCTAGTATAAAAGTATTTGGAACTCAAAGTCCTTTCAGGTGTTTCACGCCAGCTATCTGGGAGACCTTAGTGCTTTGAATGCTGGTTCTAGTTTAGAAGAAACTAGATAATGACAATAACTTAAAATATCACAAAACATGAAGGTACTTTAGTGCATGGACATTTGGTGTTTCCAAAACTGCTGCCTGAAGTGCCTGTGTTCCTGTCCTTTCTGCACTCCTGCTGCTATAGAGGTGGATGTGACAGCGATGTAGTGCCTTCTCCCCTTCCATCTCCTCCTGCAATTTTCCCCTGAACATTGACTGTCTTGGGGTGTTTAAGCCAGGGAAATGGTGAGGGTGTTGATTTGCATTAAAGATGTAAAGTAAAATAAAATGGTATTATAGTAAGTTACTGCCTCCCATGACAGCTGTTTATTCCCTTCAGTGGTCTTTCTGACACTTCTCTCTCAGAGGCCACTTGAATCTTTGAGGTATTTTAGCCATCTTCTACTGCCCTCAGCCTCTCACGAGAGATCTCCCGTGGCTGCTTACACTCCTGACATTTTTTGCATTTGAGGCTACATTTTTGAGCCAAGCAGTGCATTGTTTGTTGCTCCTCCATTAATCCGCCTTCTGACTTTTCACTGGGGGACTGGCACTGACATATATTTCCTTCCAGCAGCATCCTGTTCAATTAGTGCTTTACGACAGGTTACAGTCCCTACTCAGCAGCAGCTGGAGTGTTGAAACATAAGCCTGTTTTTTGCTCAGTAGCCCTACAGAGGGTTCTCCATCAAGATCCGAATCTCTGGTGAACAACTGAATCTCATTCCCTGCTCATTTGTATTTTATGTGCAGCATCTTACTTTGCATGCATCTATATTTATGATACATCACAATGTACAGGCAACTCCTTTCAGAGCAATTTTCTTGATGTCTTTAGCCTCACTGGTAACTTGCTAAATGAACAGCAAAAGGGTTTAGGAGGATTCAAATAACAATTAGATAATTATGTCTAAAAGAATAGCATGACATTTTGTAGCTAGACAAGGGAACAGAAAAGTGGTGCCAGTGATATTAGCATGTTTTAGGTGAATACCCAGAAGTTTAAGAGATTGTCTAAACCAGCTGAAGTTCCATGAGGCCTCACAGACTCTTTATCTGCCCGCAGGATCCTGTAATAATTTGCTGTTCCTTGTTCTCAATGTTTCTTGTTTTTCCAAAAGTTCAAGGCCCTCCAGGACATGTATGCTACTACTCTGTCCTGCAGCTACTACTCTGTCCTGCAGCTGCACTCCTTTCTCAGCTAAACCCTCTGGTACCCTTGGCTTTAGTTTTGAGAGATGTCAGAGGATAGGTTGGAAGAATACTTGGCTCTGTGCTAGAGCTCAAAGTGATCTCAAAGTTGTTGCCTTGTGCTTGGCAAATGGGATTTATGTGACAGTCATTACCAGCTTGCTTAAAGCAAATTCAGTGGGAAGCAGGACAAGACATCAGAGCCAGGCACTCCTTTTCAGCTCGACTTTAAATGGCATTACAAGAAGGGCAGAGCTACTGCAGTGTTAGCAGTCTGCAGCGGAGTTGTACCCATAAAACTGTTTGTGACAAACTCCTTGGCAAAGTCATAGAATCATCTAGGTTGGAAAAGATCTCTAAGATCATCAAGTCCAAACATTAACCCAGCACTTTGAAGCCCATCACTGAACCGTGTTCTTAAGCACAGTTTTTTGAAGACTTTCTGGGGATGGTGCCTCCACCATGGCCGTGGGCAGCCTGTGCCAGGACTTGCTCACTGTTTTGGTGAGGAAATTTTTCCTAATACCCAAACTAAACCTCCCCTGCCTCTACTTGGGATTGTTTCTTCTTGTTCTATCACTTGTAACCTGGTTATGTCTTAGGATTTTAGCTTTTATATTTTTCATATCCTGTAATTCTTTCGTGTATAACTGTAGAAACTCCATATAGCCTCTTAGCTACGGTTCTCCCATTTTGGTCAGTCAAAACGAATGCTCTCTAGGCCTGAAACTCAAGGACACCTTACTGTCTCAGGCCCCAAGAAATGTAAACAGCAGTGGGTTACAGGGGGAGCAAACTTAGCGTAAATGACTTCATTACCTGAAGCTGTAATTAGAGAATTAACCCTGATATGAGAATGGATCAAACCTAAAAGTATGAGAAACTCGTGACCCATCGGCCATTTTGGATGTAGCCCCTGGGGGCTTTGACTGCCCAAAGTGTACCTGAAGGCCCTTCAATAAAGGCTTTTATTCTCTTAATTTTGTCTAGCCTCTGTTTTCAGGTAACCCCAACAAGGCATCACTGGGAGCAGAAACCAACTCCCACCCGGCTACAACCTCCTTTCAGGTAGCTGTAGAGAGTGAGAGTTACCCTGAGCTGCTTTTTCTCCAGGCTGAACACCCCTAGCTCCTTCAGCAGCTCCCCATAGAACCTATGCTTCAGACTCTTCTGCAGTTCCACGTTATTGCTTGTCCATCTGTGCAACTGAGCTGTTAGAGCTACAGATGGCTTTATTCGGAAGGAAACAAAGCAGTTTATTCCTCAAGTGGGAAGCTACTGCAAACTCTAGTTGTTTTTTAGAAACAGATAGATAAAAGATATGTGAATTCACTGCGAAGAGGTTGACTCTTCATCACATGAACATCTGATGTCAGATTCTGAGTGTTCATCATATTTTGGTTACGAATTCCATGAAAAGGTTTAAGCTTAAGATCGTACAATAGCTGGAAGATATTTTTAAATGTATAAGCCTGTTTCCAAGATCATGTGGACCCCTCAATGAGACCTCTTAATCACCAACCCGTTCTTGGAGCTTAATTTACATGAAATAATGGGGATAATGACAGCCCATGCACTGTAATACATATGTATGCAATAGTGCACGTAACAGCACCAAGATCACCATGAAACACCCATATTGCAACTTTGTGGACAGGGAAAAAGGAATGAGAATTCAAAAAGAGAGTAAAGCATCCACCTTTGGCGCTTTCCACTGGTGGAGGTGAAGGAGTGGATTTTTTGTAAAGATATTTAATCAGTCAAGATAAGAATGATTTCAGAGGCAGAATTTCAGAAACATTAGACAAAGAGCTCTTCAAAATCTCCTGAGACTTCACATAAATACACGTCAATATGTTAAAATATGGTGTATATGGTTAGAGAAGTTGTCTCCCATTACAACAGTTTGTCTAGTTGGACCAGAATAATCAACAAGAGATAGTTCTTTAAAGGTGGTTTCTGGTTGCCCACCTGCTGCAGTATAACCCATGTGACAAAAAAAGTTTCCAAGTCAGATCTAATGGTAATTTGGAAGAAAACTCTAAACTGTTTGTATGTGCTCAGGAAGGAAAAGGGGATGAAAAAATTCCTCCTGAAATAATATCTCCTCTATTTCTTTTCAGGGAAACACAAGTAGCGATCAGATCCTTCTCCAGCAGGGTGGAATGAAAGCAGTTAAAATACATCTCTAATTATAATACGGAGCCGTGGTGCTACAGAGATCTAGAAGTACACCAGAAAAATTAGCATAATCTATACAGGCTTGTCCTTCTGACTGTTTATCACATCATACTGCACTGATTACTGAAATCATAGAATAAAACTATTTTTTTTTCCTTTTTGGAAGCAGTTAAGAATCTAATTAAGTGTTCCTATAGTTTAATCTGCTGCCAAGCGCACCTGGCTATAGAACTTCCTCTAGCAACAGGTGAGGATGGGTTTGTGACACAACAACTATGTCCTAATAACATGCAGAGAAACAGTTCCTTTTGAGGTTATAGAGCAAATCTCTTGCAGTTATTATGACACTTAGTATGACTGACCACATTCTGGAGGATTCTCCAAAATGGAACAAATTAACACTGATGAAAAAATATTGCTTTCCTTAATTTTTGGCTAGAGAAAAGGAAAGAAAATGAGAATAAAGGTGTTTGTGGCAGTATTGAGAATAAAATTCTGAGTTTATTTTTCTCTTTCATTTTCTTTAATCATTCAACTTTCATTTATTTTATGATCCTCTGTATAGATGTAAAAGATTGTGCCAATGTATGTATGATTTCTGAAATCTCACTGAATTACACCATGGTTTCTTGGCAAAAAGTTCATATCTTCCACTACAGTTTTGTGAAAAAGAGTGTGTTCTGTCTTAGTGTACTGCTGCTAAAGTCACAAATCAAGCAGTATGCAAGGTGCTCCAAGATAATGAAATTGTAACTACTGTAAAATGTAGAGAAAATATCTAGGGCTAAGTTTCTTAAATGATTGATTTTAACTTTCCCTGTTCATTTAGGACATTTTCTGAATTTCTTTGTTCTCTGATGTATGCTAAAAAGACATTTATGCTCAAAAAACTTAACCATAACATCTGACATATTTTAAAAACTCCTGAAGCTGCAACCTTAAACAACACACCAAACAGTTCACTATGAACAATAATCTTGTAAGCTGCCAATGCTGCTACTGATACCCAAACCTTAACAAAACATAACAGCATAGTTTTAAATTCTGGTAAAGAAGTTTCTTCCATCTGAGCAATGTTAGTTAAAGGTTAGACAGCTGTAAGTGTGATAAATGTGTCTTTGTTACACGCAGTTGCATCAAAGGAATCTCACACAGGACTGAACATCTGCAAGTGCTGTAGCAAATATCATTCATCTGACAGACCAACTAATTTGCTGCAGTTATTCCAGGAAGATTTTATATGCAGATAGCCGAAGTTTCTGTATAAAATGTAATTTACTGCTGAAATGCCCTAGGAGGAAACTTCACAATTCAGTCGTGCCTATTGAGCTTTTGCCAAATACCTCAGGTCCTTAAATAATCGGGCCAAATCTCCATCTGGTGTAAATTAGCACACCTCCACTGGTGTCAGTGGAACAATTACAATTTACACCAGCAGAGAGTTTAAGCATCTGTGTTTATTCACGCAAAATAAATGATTTCATGGAATAATTATGAAACAATTAAGCCTGGCATTTACTGGTGTTGTATAACTGCATGCCATCCTGTGTACCTGCAAATACAGGCCGTTACATACAGAGAGTACTCAAACTGAATATTGGGTTGAATTCACAGCAGATAACTACAGCACCAGTGACACAATTCTCTGCTGAAATGAAATTTAATGAGGATGATAGAGAGAAATAATTCTGCAGTCTACCTTTCTCTGCTCTTAATTTAATGCTTGGTGCAAAGTTACAGCAAATTAGTAAATTGATTGTGTATCTTTCCACCTTTTTTCCATTCATGGTGAACACAGAATGAGTTAATTCTTACAGATAGTGCACTGTAGGGCTGCTTTTAGACAATGCAGACAGATGGACTCTCTCTTCCCTGAAGCCGTGTTAAACTAATAACCTATAACATTCATGTTTTAACTTTAAATAGCATTTTATCAGCTACTGTCTCCTAGTTTACACTTCAATTATAAAGTATAGAATTATATTAAATTTGTGTACAGGACTCCTCCTTTGAAAATCTCAGTGGGCTTTGGCTCTTCATCTGTGTGACTGTGATTCAGCATGGCAGGGGTTAGCTCTTAGATGACACTATTCTCCAGGGAATTGGTAGTGATGATTAAGTTGAGAATCCCAGCCCTGATAATTAGCTCAGAGATTCTGTATCTGGATGTGTGCTGTGAAAAAAAAATAGAGAGAGAGAGAGAGAGAAAAGGAAAAGAAGTGATTTTTAGAGCAGTTAGCCCTAAGGATCTGGCTAACCAGCTGTCTCAGATTTTACACCTGCCAGCAGCTGGTTGGACAAAATAATTATTTACTATATGGAGTGGGCATGTTTATTATCTCCTCCTTGATTTACTGGTTTAATAGGCTGCTTTTTGAAAAACAAAAAAAAGAAGAAAGAGAAAAANCAGGAACAAGGGGACTCAGCCAGGAAGGAAGGAAGGAAGGAAGGAAGGAAGGAAGGAAGGAAGGAAGGAAAGAAGGAAGGAAAGAAGGAAGGAAGAAGAAAAACAGTTTTCAGCTATGTTAGTAATTCAGCTATGTTCATAATGTGTTCCCCACAAAATGATGAATAAAGCTCCACTGAAAGCGACGGAGTTGCTCTGGTGTAGCTAAGAAAAGAGTCAGTACTTTCTGTGCAACATTTTTCTGCTATGACTGAATCTGAAGGATAGTTTTCTCAGTGCAGGTCATTTTTCCACCTCTGTTTTTTTGATATATCATTACTGTTGCTGAATGGGGTAAGAAATCCAACCTGTTGTACTTACAGCAAACTAGACTTCTACTGGAGCATTTTATATTTGTTTATAGACATGGAAAAAGCAACAATGACATCTTGCATGTTAGCAAGACAAGAATTTTCCTACCAGTGAACAGGATTTACAGATGTGTTCTTTTATTTGAGTATGGACTGCAGATTATGGCTGACACCCCTTTAGCTGTGACAGGCACTCATTTTAAATGATCAGTGGAATATTTTCTTAAACAACAGGTATTATGTTTCCATCTCAGTACCAGGTGTACTCAAGCCTATTATATCTTTCTTGAGATTTTTAAGTCTAGAAGATATTATGAAAGTCTGGTTAAGAAGTGCTGTTTTTAGAGAGGACAACAGAACACTTTTGTCCTATAATGCATTCCTCCAACCTAAGTACATCTTTTCCCATTAAATCTGTTTGTGGATTCATTCAAACTCCCGGAATAAAGTTTTTTGTTGAAAGGTTTGTTCTAAATGTGAATTTTACAGCTCGGGAGTAAATAGAGATGGGTCAGTTACTCAGATGAGCCTACAGAAGAAAAATACGGCTAATACATGCATCTAAACAACTCCTGACTGCCAATAGGTGGATGTGCAATTATCTAAGTTTTGGCAGCCAAGAAAAAGTATCAGGGAAAAAATAGTAATCTAACCTTTGCCCCTGCATAGAAAAAAATTATGTTTCAAATATCCACTGTGAAGTAGGATTCTGAAGTGTCCATACAGCATCTTAAAGGTATATCTGGCCTCTTTTGCAGGTATTGCAGAGGTCAAGGAGTTCAGAGGGTTTTAGTACTTTAAAAACTGTTAGGGTTTTTTTCTGAATATTTTCTACAAATATGCCAATGGCCCAGTTAACACATGGGCCTTCTAGACCTCATTCCAAAACAATACAAGTGCTGATATAAAAAGACATTTTGACAGCTGATTACAACATAAACGGTGATAGTGGTGGTTGCAGCATTAGTAAGCACGGGACATCTGGTATTATTCTTCAAGAACTAGGTCATTCTGACATACATATTGCAAAGTGTGTAAATAGTCAGGAGCTCTTGTTGGTTTGTAAAAACCCCACAAAAACCCACGCTATAACCCCATAACCGAAACAAGAAGCCACATGGTGCAAATAGACCACAAGCTTCTTGAAGCAAGACATATAATGCAGGTTGCAGACACTCCAGGGGAAAATTTCAGATGTGCCACACCTCCCAAACAAACCATGCCCTATCCCAAATACCACTGTAGTGGACTAAAGTGTATATGGGCCTATTTCCTGCTTTTCTAGCTTTAAAATCACAAAAGCACATTCACTTAAGCTAGCTAAGGAAAATCTGTTATTCAGCAAGAAGCGTGATAAATGGGAATAGTTCAACAAAACTCAAACAGTGGTGAGCTATAGGGTCGCAGAACAAAAACATGGAGGCTCTTCTCATTGTAAAAATCACATGGAAGATCTAATAAAATCCTGTTAAAGCCACGAGTGAGAACAATCAGATTTAGTGTGTTGCACATTCTGAAAACAAAAGAATGACACTGCCTTGTAATGCCCAGTTTCCTAAGGTTTCTCATTTACCCTGCCTGAATTGTGCAAGCAGAAATACAATTGGTTCTGATTATGAAAACATCATATATGCGAGACTTATGTTAATTTCCAAAAAAATCAGTTTCATACAACTGAGACCATAATTTGGTCTTTGACGTTTAAAAGGCCACAAGCCTCTAATTTTTCCTTGCTAAAATCTGTGTTCTTTTAAATACTGTGAAACATATATCCATAGATTTTAATGAGGAAAGGCACCATATAAATTCTGAGAAATCATTTCAATACATTTAAATTAATTTCTGGAACAAAAGAGAGTTTTTCTGGATCTAGCTTTCACAATAATATGGATAATTAATCTTTCATTCCAGAATTTCTCTGGGGAGAGTGGCAAATGGTTTTCATTTGTTACTAAACATCAATCTTAAATGTCTCTAAAGACTGTGCTTTTATTTGTCATGCAACATGTTGTATATTCTTAATCTGTCGAACGGGGACATTGCAGGCCATATCTTAAAAGACATCATGCAAATATCTCCCTTCAAAACAAAAGAATTAATGCATTTTTTCTCAATTAGGATTCATCTTCCTAACATTAGATTCTTTATATTAATTTTATAGCAGTGCTGCATTAAGAAAAAATTCTAACTCAAAATACTTTCCTTCTAACCCTATAATCACACAGCTCTCTTTGTCCAGAGGGAAAGTTCTGGAACCTAATTTGATTTCTTATGTTTCTCTTCATTTCATGATGTAATTCAGATTTTATTCTGAATCAGATCACATTTGAGGCTGAAGAAAAGAGAACTAATCTACCTTTGCTTATTTGGCTAATATCTGTTAAAATTAAAACTAAGTACCACCCAACATGCAGAAAGCTGTCTGGGAAAATAGAAATAACAAATACTTAAAATTGTAGCTTCTTTATTAATCCATAGTCAGCACAGGTGAAACAGAAAACCACAAGTTTTTCTCTCTTCTGGGCTGAGTCTGGCTAGAAAAGTCTGGTTCTTTGTGTTTCAACAGAAATATGAAAATAAAAAGGCATGATGAAGACGTTGGTGAGGTAAAGAGAGAATCTGAGTGTTGAAGGAATTTGAGGGGGAAAAATGGGAAAGAGGGATTGAAAAACAAAATGTTCTCCAAAACACCAACCTGTTTTTCTCTGCAGCTTCAGAACTTTGTGATATTTTGAACTCAGCTGCAATCATGAGAAAAAATAAAAAAGATAAAGTGGAGAGAAAAAGGAAAAGGAAAAGGAAAAGGAAAAGGAAAAGGAAAAGGAAAAGGAAAAGGAAAAGGAAAAGAAAAAGAAAAAGAAAAAGAAAAAGAAAAAGAAAAAGAAAAAGAAAAAGAAAAAGAAAAAGAAAAAGAAAAAGAAAAAGAAAAAGAAAAAGAAAAAGAAAAAGAAAAAGAAAAAAAGAAAAAGAAAAAGAAAAAGAAAAAGAAAAAGAAAAAGAATATATGGAATCTATTCAAAACACGGGTAGAAAATAAAATAAAATCAATGTTTGAGATATGTGGAGGTGCCATCAACAATGTGGACAGTATTAGAAGGAAACACAACCTCCCCAAAATATAGCAGACCAAATTTTCCCTTTGGAAAGAGCATGCCATACCTCAAGGCTAGATGACCTAAACATTCCTGAGAAATGGTGATTTTCTGTGCCAGACTTTCCTGCAAGGTGTATTCTTCTAAATTAAACATTGTGATACCGTAGAAAGGTCTGGTAGAAACCTCAGTATAGAAATATACTTCTCCATGTCAGCAAAGGCTGCCAGATCAATAACTGGTGCTGTCTCTGCTGGAAGGAGCCTTGGAGCATTGTTACCGCATCATGAGTGGTTCTCTCAGAGTCACAGACAGCAGAGCAGTGGTGGAGGTAAAGGAGAACAGAAACCATAAGCAGAATAAAGTCTAGCAGAACATTTCATGCATAGGACTGAAGCTCATACATAAGTAGAAATGCTTCTGCATGTTACTACAATACCTCCCTTATTTTTCTTGAAGTGTTTGTGCCCTGGTTGGCCCCTTTTTCGACCCTCCTCAAGTCTCAGTAACATGGGAGAGATGCTTTCTGACAGACAAAAGATAATCTTACACTTGACTTCCAAAGCAAGGCATTTTAACTGGCACACTTTATCTTGAATAATTCATGGATATTCAACCTTTACTTCACTTCACAAAGAAAGTGCTTTCTCTTAACAGCGACTAGATATGATCAGCTAATTCATTATTTAAAGAGATTAAGTATTAGCAACTGGTATGGGCTCTTCAGAGCTCTTTTTATTCCCTTTGCTCGTGTTATCCCCTGCCACTTCCCTGCCTAGTAGAGATTTTAGATTGATTTTACCATATTAAAATCTTTTTTAAACAGATCTGTACCTTAAACCCTCACCATTTCCAGTGCTGCGTTGTCCCACTTTAAAAATGTGAAACAGTAGATAAAAACTGCAATGTGCTGGTGAAATGCTTTAAGTCCCTACGAACTTATGGGAACATGCACAAATACAATGTTTTTACTTTTGTTGTTTAAAAAACAGCAGGTAAAATTTGGGAAACGGTGATTTATGTTTATGACAGTCTCCAGGTTCTCACATCTTGGACCAGGGAAAGAAGAATGGATGTTTGATTGAAAAAATGCAAATTCCTCATTTTTAAACTTTGAAGAGCTGTAGTTGTGTAGATCAACTGCTTGCACCTGGGGATTTCTCTCCTTTGGGATGCAGACCCTTAAATGCTGCAATGAGGTGGGATGATTTAAACGCTAAAAGCTCTGCCATTAGACATTACTTTGCAGACAGATTCATTCCTTCGGACCTGAGAGAATTAAGATCGTTCTGTTTCAGTAAAGTTCTTATGAGCATAATTTCTTGTGGCTTGAAATTAAAGAGACCTTCCTCCTGGGACTTGATCAGACTTCGAAGCAGCTTTTAGTCTCATGCATTACTTTTGGGCACATAGTGATATATTTTGGTAACCAAAAGTGCAAATTCAGGCAGGGTATAGTTGGGGAAGATTTTTCTCCTGATAGTGCCAGCAAACCTGCCCAGTGTATGGTCTATGGCACTAGTGTCACCACTTTACGCTATTGCTGTTGGGTCCAATATTTATGCTAGACTCCCTTGCCTATGGCAGGGGTTTTGCAACTGGATGATCTTTAAGGTCCCTTCCAACCTAAACCACTCTATGAGTTTATGATTCTGTGACTCTACGCATGGCCAACTGTGAATGAGCACATGTCATCAGAAAGAGGTCCTCATTTGGTTTCTTCACATGATGCCCCTGCACACCAGGGGCAAAGGTGTGCACTGACAGGCAGCACATGTCTTCAAAGACTGCCATCCCATGAAACTCCTCTGCAGTTACACAACTGGTGCAATTTACAGAAAACAGACTTTTTAATGTCTTTCTTCTGCCAGTGTTTTAAAAGTAACAAAGCAGCCTTAGCAGTGGTATAACCTTGCTCTGCAGGGGAAGAATACATGTGTATACCAAAAAGGAGGAGTAAACATGTATATACCTAGAAGCCTCAGACCAGCAAAGCATTTCAGCCCATTATCGTGTTGTATTGGGTCTGACCAAGGTAAAGGTCACAGC
>VWZT01006661.1:62346-95099 GCA_013397055.1 Pachycephala philippinensis
AAGGAGAGAAAAAAATAGAAAGAAAAGGAGACATGGAATTTACAAACTAGGGCAAGCAGTGTGTACTACCAGTGAACAGCACTAGGTCTGTTTACTGCACAGTTAGAAGACAGTTTCCCTGTGTACTTTACATTTTATGGCATTACACAGTCTGGAATGGAGTTTTGCATGTCACATACTCCAGTCAATAACAAAGCTGCCTCCATTAATGTTCTCCTGTTCATGTGCTGCAACAGCTAGTAGGATAATATGTGAGAATGCAGGAATATATTTCATTCTGACTCAGAATATTTTTATTCTGATTCAAATCTAATTCCTTTGAAATCTGAATACACATCCCTCCCTCAGATTTACATGTCAAGATATTTCTGAGCATTGCCTTGTGCAATTACCTCTAGCACATTACCTCTTAAGAGCAACCACTTATTCTCATGTCAGTTAATTTGATTAATCAAGCTCTGGTTAAACAATGCGACTTGTCTCACGTAAAGAGACAGCTACAATCTGTAATGTTTGTAGTTTCTGTTTCAAAAGGAAAACAAAAAACCAACATTAGCAGAACAGATTTCAAGACCAACACTTAATTACATTAAAAGATCAAATTTAATTACTGGAATGCAAGGAGAAAGCAAAATTATATGCAGGACTATGAACACAGTAATGTTACAGAGATATTAGCTGTAAATATGCAAGGATGGTTGGATTACACAGATAGAAGAAACCTAGAAAACCTTAAGTAATGGGAAAAAGTATTAAATTTACTTACTTTCATTAGATTCTGAATCCCCATTATTAAAAAGGGGTAACCATGTTACAAATGTGGGTCCGTTGTTTTGGGGTCTTTTGCCATAAATTTCTTTCCAGAGACATATTTCTTTAATGATATATATGCATAAATTTACAATGAGAATTACCTACAGCAAGGAAAGTGACACTGGACTGTAGGGCTGAGATATGACTATCTTTGTTCCAGGCTTCTCGAGTCAAGAGAAAACGCATTTGCAGGTGAGTTTTTGACAACCTGCTGGGTTTAACTCTCCCTTAATTACTTTCTTTTGCAGTGTCTGTTCTGTTTGTTCCTTGGCAGAGAGGAACTTTGGGGTTTTTTTGTTTTGTTTTACTTTTTGTGTGTGCGTCCATATCACCTTCAACATTTTCTTCTTCCCTCCACCCCGGAACATGTTGTCAGCCCCCAGCTTTAACCATTGTTTAAAATAAAGAACAAACTGCTCCTGGAGTGATAATTCTACTTAGCAACGGATAGACTTTCACAAGCTTAAATCCTGAAAGGTACACGAAATGGTCTGCTTTAAACTACACGTTGCCATGGTTACATCGTTCTGCAGCTCAGATGAGGATGGGGGCCAATTATCAAGCTTTGTTTGCTTGATTTTAAGTAGTTTGTTACCTGGATACTCAATAAATAAGAAATCTGAAAAAAGACTTGTTTTCTTCTCCCTTAACTGAGGGAAAGAGAAAACAGTCATACCTACATGTTAAAAAATCCAACAAAATTCAGATTCTTAGTTACATGGTGAAAGTACTTCTGAAGTGTTTGCTTTAGGGAGGCTCTGGTGAGAGGCCTGCAAATAGATTTTGCATGAGCATCATAATGTGAATTGTGGAAAAAGCAATTAATCACATAATATAACTGTAAATTGTGGGCAGGTGGAGAGACAGGATTAAATAACACTCATTTTTATCATTATTTAGACAATAAGAGTGTTCTTCTGTGGGGATCACTTGGATACCTAATTAATGAAAGAAAAGATCCTTTCTTCTGGGTTGAGGCACAGTGATTCTTAGCTAGTATCACTCCTTGTGTACAGTACCCTGTTCCTGTGCTTAATCAGAAGCTTTGGTAAAAAGCTGAAGGTGGAAGAGTGAAGTTGGGGGAAAAAGCAAGGCAAAAGAGGACAAAGTTAAAATACTATCCTGTCAGTATCCCTAATAATTTATGTGGGCAATGACAGAACTCTATTTTAATTTTTATGTTTTTTACTCATTTATACCATCTCCTGTTTGTTATTGAAGTTTCAGATTAAGCTTAAAGATATGAATGTATTGCCATAATAAATTTACAAGAGGATATTTAAAGAGTAAAGATTTGAATGACACAAATGAACTCAGTGTAGCAGAGCTGAAGAAAGGACTTGCAGAGAGATGCCACAGCAGTCAAAAATGACTGCTAGAATCTCTTGAATTAAAAAAAAAAAACAAACACAACAAAACACCAACCTGGAATGCAATGGGCACAGAAGTTGTTTCATATAAATTTACGTTTAAATTTAAACTATTGATCCTATTTAATTAATCTTTAAAAAGGCTAAGAACAACTAGTTTAAAGAAGATTATTGAAATGTAAGCTAGCTATTTGGAACATGGAAAAACTTTTATGTTAAAAAAGTGAAACATATTTTTAAAATGCACCTAAAATTTGTATTGGTTTTCCTTCATCTCTATTTCACCAGGTATTTCTGCAAATGGCATGAAAAATTGTGTTTAGACTGCGTGGCCTTCAGATTTGCTACTATTTTTTCCTAGTGAATAGGACACACCTGTCTTAACAAAGCAAGGATTTGACACTTTAAGGCAAAATCTTTTGGTTCTTCCTTTCTCAAATGAAAGATGGTCCTGTTTATGAATAACTAGTTTGCAATTTGCTTAAATTATGAAGGAGAATCAAAGAACATAATTTTCCTTTGTAAATTAAATGAAATTGATAACCACCAAGAAGGCTATTAGTACAAGGAAAACTCTGAATATACCAGGCGAGCAGGTGAGTGGAAATGTGATAAAAAACATACGTGAGTTGTAGGACTTTGCAATTGTTATTTTTGTTCTGTAAGCCTGATTGGCAATTTATTATAAAAATAAAAAAAGTAGAAAATATTACTAGTTCTAGTCTTTTTAGATAGGTAGAAAACTTCAGAGACAGAAAATCTGCTGAAATGTTAATACAAATTATTGCAGTTTCTGACTGCAATTCATGTTTGGAAGCAGGCTACAGCACAAGAGCCCTGCTAAGATGTTTGGGGAAGGTGAGAAGAAAAGGAAGGGAAAGGATTCCTGAAGGGAAGACATATGTACTCAGGAAAGGGGAACAGCCTCACCAAACTCAAGGATACATCAAGTGTGTGGTCACTTCAGGGTGATTTTCTAGGACGTGCAGCTCTCCAAAACATAAAATTTCCAAAAGGTTTAAGTCTTTCTCACTTTTAATTTCAGCTGTCTTGCAGAGCAGAGAGGTTTCACCTCACTGGGGCATGTCCCAGCAGAACCTGTCTGAGTAAACCCACTGCAGTAAGAAATGCTAATTTTTTCTTTTGGGAAACAGTGACAGAGGGACTCAGAAACAGTTGATGAAGCACTGAGAAAGCAATGGGACGAGGATGGGAATATCCCCCACAAGAGTGACCCAAGAGCAGACACACAGGAAGGACAGGAGAGCTCTTGAGCAGCACATGGTGTCTGGATGAGTGAGGGCACCACGGGTCATGATCATTTCTGGCTGTCTGAGCTCATATGAGCCTTTCAGCTTTGTAACACCTCTAGAAAGACAGGCAAGCTATGTTTTCAGAAGATTGGGGAAGGTATTAGAGAACAAAATGGTGATGGAACACTAAAAGAGATTGCATCTGAGTGGGATATTTAAATCTTCCATGGAAAGGCAGAATACAACACACATTCTATCTGGATATGCCCAGAGACATTCTCACATCTGTATACATACACATACAGAAGTCACTTGAGTGGGTGGCTGAGACTGGCAACCATAATCACGATTATTTAATAAATTGGTTCTTCCTGCTACTTCAGTGTGGACTTTTTCCTAGTAAAAGATTTCACTGTTTTTCTCTGCTTTGCCTGCATGTGATCCGCTTTTTGAAGAGAAGGTGTAAGAAGAATATATGTTCAAATGCTACAGCTATAGCAAAGAGACACAGAAGTAAGAATCTTTCTTTCAATTACATGGCCATTTTTCATGGTGAATGTTCAATTGTCCTTAGCCAGGGATTCTTATCATGGGGAAAAGGAAGATTTTACTGTGAATACTGCCCTGCTGCTATGACAATACCGGTGGTTTCCATGCCCCTTCTTTGCAAATAAACACAGAGGTTTTACTAAGATTTACACAGTTAATATTATGTCTTTTTGCTAGGGATAAATATCTATACTTTCCTTGTGGCCATGAAATCAACTGCAAAACTCTTTTGGGGCCAGATTTTTGCTTAGTAAGCTCAGATTAACTTTTTGGGATTTGAATTATCCTGTAGACAATGAAATCACAAAGAGCAAGGGGAGAGAAAAAATATTATAAAGAAGTGAGCCAGAGGTATGGTGAGACACTTTATGTCCAGATAACCCCCTCCTGCCAGCCCAGCTTTTACAAAGTGAAAATACACATCTCATTCTTTCACTTAATGACAAACAAACAAGTAGACAAAATCATGCTGCCTGGTCAGGTGTTTGACTTTGGAAGGAGAGGCACTTGTGGACCTGTGTTATTTTTGCAAAGAAGGAAGAGTGACTGTTTGCGGATCCTCAGACACCAGAAAGTTTGCCCATTCTCCTGCTTAAGTCCGCTGGGTGGTGATAAACAGCCACTGTGTGGTGAAGGTGAAAGGGGGAGACACCAAAATCCTAACAAGGGCTTGTGCCCTGGGGCTGCCCTGGACAGGAATGGCAAGAAACCCATGCTTCAGCCACGGAGGCTGCAGGTGGGATCCAGCAGCAGTCTCTGGGTTTTTCAAGGTTGTAGAGCAATTGCAGTGCATTCCTGTAGATTGCTGTGCCGGGCTGTGGGCAGGAGCCTCATGCCTAAATATTTTCTGTGGCTTGGCTGTTTCTTAGCTTATAGAATGTAGTCAGATCCTTGGCTTCCTCTGGAATAGCTTTACCTTTAAAGCTGGCTTGGACAGCGCCAGTGGAGAAAACCAGATGTGACTTGTAATAGCATAAGAAGTTGAGGAACTCTGCAAATATGTAATTTTCTTGAAAAAACAAACAAACCCCATTTTTCATAAAACTAATTTTAGAAAAAAACATTTACCTTTAAAAAGAAAAGTATTAATTTTCAGGGAAGTAATTGGCATGTGATGGGCCAAAGTGACCCCTGGGTGATATAATTTGAACTGGTTGTGTTTGTACCATGGCTTAATTTAACCTAAGAGGGTATGATAGCTGGATGTGTATGGTAATCATACAGCTCTTAAGGAAAAGAATGTGGCAATCATATGCACATACAATTATTTTTCATTTCTGTGATTATCTTCTCTATATTATGCTTGCACAGATATCAAGCTGTTAGTTGACTGATGATGTTAACAAGAATGTGGTTAGATTTTACGTCCACTGATCATATTCAGGTTTAAGCTCTAAAATTAAACTGGAAGCCTAGAAAACCTACCCATTCACTTGGGACTAAGAAACACACCAGCATTCCTTAAAGCTCTGGTCAGTGACAGACTCTTCAAGGTTTATTGTGAGTTCCTCACCTATTTCAGAAAGCAGTTAAGTAGTGATTCAGAAGGTTCAGTAGGTTCAGAAAAGTTAAGTAGTGATTTTGTTTGCCGCATTGCTCTTTGGCAAGTCTAATTCTTGCTTCTGATGTAAAATTTCTCGGATAAACAAGGTATAACTGAATGAATATGGCATTTCAAAGCTAACCATTAAAGGCTTACAAAGTGGCAAAAGGTATTGCAAACTAAGGAAGAAAGAAAATAGTTAATGCCCTCTGTTTGCATGCAAACTTCTGTAACCCATCACTCCTTTCTTACCAAATTTACGGCTGTGTTTTAATCCATCTGCTAACAGTATGCAAAGGTAAACAGGGCAAACCAGTTTCTTGACTGCAAAATTAACAGTGAAAAAACTTTTCTAATACAAATATGTATCATTATCTGTATTAACATAATTACTGGCCAACGATACTACTACTTTTGACACTGAATTAAAGTACCTTCTTGCATGACCTAGAAATGGAACAGAAGTGCTTATAAAAAGCTCTTTTAGCTCATGTTTGTGACTTTGCGGTAGGTTCTCATATATCGGTGCCCAGTGTGAAGGAGATGCTTTTATACGTTGCTGGAGAGTGACTGAAAAACAAGGCTTCTGAACGTCTGTAAGAGGGTGAGGCAGAGAGATTTCTATTTAGGAGCCAGACTTACTGGTTTTCCAAATTACAGCTCAGGCTGCCTGATGTCCACTTCTTCATAGCATCAACTCATTCTGCTTTCACTGTGTAAAAGCATCCAGTGTGTCACACGGGAGGTCTATCCCTGAGCTGTAAGTGTTAATCAATGATGTGTTAATATCACGAGCATTTTTTTAGAGGAAACTGTCTACATTTCACTGTAGTAGAGGTTCCTAGGCAGCATTATGGGAAAAATGGAATCACCTCTAAATAGACATGAATTGGGGGTGATAAAACAAAAGGCAAAAGGTTCAAAGGTTGAAACACAAGGCAAAAGGTTCAAAGGTTAAAACAACATAAAAAACCCCATAGAGACTGAATTTCTGGTATCAGTAGATGTCTCTGTCAGAAGTAGAAAAACAGAGCAAATGTGCCCAAGAAGTAGGTCTGGTGACTCTGAGGTCTTCTTAAGATATAGTATACCCATGACATTTTAATAATGTGATACTCATTCTCAATTTGTTGTCCTGGTATTTCAGCAAGTAGCTGAAGAACTCTCCATTGTTTCCTGTTACCATCACATCAGTGACAATTGCATCCATGACTGTTGGCATGTTCTAAGGAAATGAGGGAAAGAGGGTAAGTCACTGACTGCCCTTGCCTCAAAGATAAATATAACATTCAACAAATGTTGACTTTTATAATACTCCCTTTTATTTTCTAACATCCTTCAACCCAGCATTAAAAATGTATTTCACCAGAGAGTTAATTCAACTGTTTTAACATGCAAAAGATATTAAAAAGATATTTGTGTAGCTTCTGGTTAGTGAAACAGGCTGAGCAGGGAGCCTTCCCTCAGCATTGTTTTTGGGATATGGAACGCTTGAGTATCTTTTCTGACAACTCCACTTCTTACTGCTGTCCTGGTGTGTCTCCCTCCTTGTTGCTGTGATTTCGGGGCATGCATGATGTGGAGGTGAGCCAGTTGGAGGGCTGCATAAACTGAGGGCTACTCCTGATCTCAGAGTGAATTACCCTGCTAAACACATCCTTCTTTGCTATTGCTGTGAACTGCAATAATTTTTCTCTATAACCTTCCAGAACCATCCATAGAGCTTAGAGGTGGGAAATGCATTTACCTTTCCATGTCAGTCTGTGCCACAGACCAGATCTTCTGCTTGCCCTGGACTCCAGGAAAAGTACAGTGTTTCAAGCTTTAGAAGGATGTAATTGCTTCTGAAACAGCAGGATGGGATTGCTTATATCTGTTTGCACAACCACATTCAGTTCTAGAGATGGAATATACATTAAGAGTTTACTACCATTAAAAAATGGATATCAGACAGACTGATATATAGATACAGGCTCTATGGCATTAGCTATATTTTCCACTCTTGAATAACAAGGCAAACAGGAGTGTTTGGTGTCCTGAGGATTTGGTTACAGAAGGTGCACATTGCATAATCCACAGCATTAGGGTTTATAGTGTTGGCTGCAAGCCCCTTTCAACACATGATGAGGAAAAGCTGATGATGACGGGGCAGCAGTTCCAAAATTTGCTGGGGGATATACCCATCTTTCAGAAGAATTTATTTTTTTCTTCATTTAGATGAAGGGTCCTAAGTGACTTAGTTACTTCTGAGAACCTTATTCTGTCCTTGTGCATTTTAAGCAGTTCTAAATGAAAGTCATTGTTATCAAATGTCCTGTAGCTTCATCTGATCTCAAATGTAACAGCACTTCCTCAATGCCACAGCATGAACTTCAGCCCAGCTGGGTAGCTCTCCTTCAAGCAACACAAACCCCTGAATATCAGAAGTACCGTCAAATAATAAACCCTGTGCCTTTAAGGATGGTTCATTTGACATTAAACAGTCTTTTCAGCTAATAACTTTCTTGTGTTACAAGAATAATGGCCTTTTTAATCTTAGCAACAGTAATTAAACAGACATTTGTTATTAATGATGTTGTTAATGGCAGCAGATACTGAATTTTCACTGTAGATATAGAGTTGTATAGTGATTTTTGAAGGGTTTTATTAACTTGATTGGGCAGTGAAGCTAAACATATATATTTTTTTTCCTGCTGCTTCTGAAGCTGTTGATTTTCTCCCTGTTGTGAAGCAACTTCTTTGCATTCTTTCAGTTCATATTCTTGCCTTCATCTTTCTTTGTTGGCCAGTATGACAGCAAAACAACCAAATTCTTTTTACTTTCACTCTTGGATTGCTTGGCAGGAGTTTTGCCAAACGGATGTGGCACTTACTGCTTCTGCAGTCCTTTTTCAGTGCTTGCTGAGGGTTCCTATCTGTGTTTCATCCCAGGGAAATATGATGTTACATATTACATTGTTACATGTCCAGCTAAAAATGCTGGCTTTCCAGCTCAGATTAAAGAAACTCCTTTGACTGTTGAATCCAAAGTCAGCCAAGACAGCAGGCATAATACCTTCTCTCTGTCTTTTTCTTTCCTATTGCCTTATATTCTCTTCCTTATCTTCTTGGTGCCATGGAAGGTATGGAGAGGGACAGTAAGTTAAAGTCTAAAGCTCGTATCTCATGTGCCAGACCATTAATGAAGTCTCTACTTTGGAGAATTGCTCTAAAGTGGGGACAATGCCAGTTTGTTATCTCCTCTGAGTCAATACAAGCCCTCTCAGGAGGATTTTGATACACATTTTCCATCTAAGAGCTGCTCAACTTTGCTCATTAGTGTGAAAGAGTTCATAACTGTGGAGAAGATGCCTCCATTCTACTTCCTTTCTTATACATACAGTTTTATTATTATGGCTTCAGATAATCCTGCTTTAGACCTCCTGCTCCATGCTTTACACAGCTTTCTCTTGATTTTTAGCGATCATCGGTAGCTAACTGAAATCACATCTCGTGTTTTCTTACCATCCTTTACCAGTTCTAGGACCAATGCTAAATAAAACGTGGGTTTATTACAATGTGGGATTCTAAGCCCTTCCTAATGAAAAGACAGAATAATAACTTTTCCATGAAATGAAGGACTTTTCTAACCAGGCTTACAAAGAGCTTTTGCAGTAGCATGGGACCCTGTATCACTCCTTGTGTCTTCCACGTCTTAATTTCTCCTGAGAAAAATGCTTGACAAAAAGTATTAAAGAATCCCCTGAACTCTAGAGACCAGATTTTTTCTGCTTTTGCATTGTGTCTGTCTGTGGATGCTTTCCAAGGTCTCATGTTTCTGTGAATTCCAGTTTACACCTTTTAAAAATGCTCCTTCTGGCTTGCTTTGCTGTCCTCCAGGGCTTGGTCTCAGCTTGGAGCCTATTTCAAATCACAAGCTTAGCCTGCCTTTGTTGCCTCTTCCAAGTATTACTTTACACTAAAAAGACAGGAAAAAAAAAACCCAAACAAAATAAAAAAGCCCTGGCATCAGTTGCTAATTTCCCTTCCGCTGTCAAGATTATGCTAGTAGGTCTGAGTAATTTGGTCTCATTTTCTCAAGGGAGTAGTACTGAAATAACCCAGTGTTTATTTTTATACAAATTCTCACAGTGCTGCAATGTTTTGGAGACTTCCTGGGATGTTTCTAGTTTTTTCACAGGCTAAAAGACCATTCTCAGAGGTAGGTCCTTCATATAAACCTAAAAATGGCACTTTCCCACCATACAGCTTATCAGGAAGTTTAAAGTTCAATAGCCCTCTCTTGCTCTCTATCCCTGTCTCACAGGCATGAAAGTAAAAAAATTAAGAATGAAGGGGCTGTTCCAGTTCTGCTGAGAGTTGCCTTTCAATCATTTCATTTTGGTGTGCTGCCTGATTGTGATAATGCAATGGGATCAGTGATGATCTGAGGGCAGAAGCAAGGCAAATCAGTAGGAAAAAAGAGCAGCTTTTATTCAATAATATTTGTCTCATGTACTAGCTGGTGAGGGAAAATGAGATGCTCTCAACTTTTCTCATGCTTTGGATTTATGAAAATACTCCTCTATGGGCATAGGCAAAAGATTACTTTCCATACCAAGCCATTAAAACTAGAATGATTTGATTCTGCTATATCTAAAATGCATGCTGCTTTACTTTTGTACTCTGAGGATGTGATTTCCAAAACTGATTTGGTTTTAATTCTGATTGCTTTCTTTTAATCTCATTGTTATTGCCAATAAAGTTGTTGAATTTGGGGACGACCGGGTTAGAGGTGGGCATATTTAGGCAAAGACTTGGTCTTCCTGTCCTTCATTTCTCATGTTAAAGGATGAGTCTACTTTTGTGGCATAAATGCTGGTTTCAGGATCACAGAAAGAGAAGCCAGTCTCCTTTACCTTTGTGTGAGGTCTCATTGCACTGCAGATGCATACGAAAGAGGTGGCTCCTTACTTTCTCAAAGTTTCAGCCCTGTTTTTGTTTGAATACTTATTTCCACCCCAGGGACACTTGCTATTAAGATTGTTGTTAAACAAAATTGTCTTGCTGGCAGTGTGTTCTAACAAACAATTGACACCTCTGTAAACTGATTAATGCAGTGTTTTTTTTCTTAACAGCAAAACCTTGTATCACATTTTGAAGAACAGCTAAGGAGAACTTTTCCCGTGCCCAAAGAAACAGATCTGTCCGATGAGGCTAAGGAAGCTGGAACATGAATTATCTAAAATAGAAAGGGTTTGAGTATGCAATCCTTTCAGACATCTAAAGGCCTGCAGACCCCCTAAGTCTGGAAACAAACTATCTTTTTACAAATATTTGTTGTAAAACAGAAGTGGTAGAATGAAAGCAGGAATCCAATCTTTTTTCTCCAGTAGATTACAGCACCCTACAAATCATCTGGAAGAGGGGAGAAAGACCACACACTCTAGAAGTTGTGTGCAATGGACGTCATAGAAATGGGATGTGAAAACAACAAAGAATTTTAAACCTCTGACACCCACTATCCAGCACCAAAATGAGCAGCTGCTGGCATAAAGCTGGTGTTGCAATAGCCAAAACTGGGAAGATCTAGCCTTGGAAGATGTGAAACAACCCACAAGAAATGGGTTTTTCCACTTCGAGCTGTGCTGGTTTTACTCGCTATTTCCTAGTGAATTACTACTCAAAGTGAAAACTTGCAAACCCTGAATTTGTCCCAGTTACAATTTGTCCCACCTCTTCGAGGTGGAGGCAGATAAAGGAAAACTGCAGGGTAACTGGCTACAATAGGAATAGGGAGGAGAAGTCATAAAGAGCTTCATGACAAGGGTGAGACAATAAACACAAGAGGAAGGTAGCAAGAAACGCTAAATAGACATTTCAGAAAGGTGGTAACCATACCTAGATGAACTTGAAAATAGCTGCCATTTTGGTACACTAAATAGCCAAGAAAATGGAGTAATAGCTTCAGATTAGGAAAAAAACTAAACTCAGGACAAAAACTTTCATGGTTACCAATTCTGTTTTGTAGCATTCAAACTAAGCAACTGAAGAGAGATAAGCAATAGATTATGTCTTCCAGTTAGAGCAGGTAGCATGCCTAATCTCTTCTAAATTCAGAGGATTTTTAATGTTTATGAGTAGGATTTATCTTTCTGAATAGTAACTGTCTTGAAGTTCTATATGGGTCTAGTTTCAGGTAGCCATACAGGTCTTTCCACAGACAGGAAATGACAAAGACATCTCTACAGGTCACTTCTTGTCGCGGTCTCCGGTGACAAGTCCCCGGAACGGACCCCTCGCGGACGTCCTCCGGTCCGCGGGCTGGGATTGGGATCGGCTCCCGCTAGGAGGAGCACCGGTGGAGGAGGTGGAGAGATGAGAGGGAGGCTCAGGCAGCGTGGGGTTCCAAGGCTGTCTTTATTATCATGGTGGCGGCGGGGTCCCGGGACCACCACGCCTGGCGACCACCACGTCTTGCCCGAAGCCCGGTACAAAATGGAGGGTCACATACTTTTAAACTGAGGGGGGCGGTACACAAACGGTGGGGTGAGGTGCAGAGGACCAATGGGGAAGGAACAAGGGATCAGGAGATCCACAGGGGTAGGGAGAGGGGAGGGAGTGTTGGCATGGCAACTAAGACCAGCCCGCAGCAACTTCTTTCACAGACCCATCTTGTCTGAGGAGAAAGCCACCAGGGCTGCTGGACTCTTTTTTGATCAATTGAAGTGGTTTTGCAGTGGTAACTACAAGCCAAAGAAATATACTCTGCTGTCAGGCACTCAGTGGAAAAATTAAAAATAGAATAAAAAAAAATCAGGTGAAAAACAAACTTTCAAAATGTCTTCCTAAATATGGCCACAGTTCTGCTTAACAAAAATAGAAATTCTACTTTTTTGTCAATAATTTCAAAATATTTGTTCCTGAACTTTCCAAGTCTTGGCAAACTCCAGAGGTAACACCTTCAGTATCTGTGCTTCCAAGTCCGGCTAGTCCACGGCCTGGGACTTGAGGGAGCCTGCTCTCTTTAAGCAATATATCAGGTGAACAGGCCAAAAATCACGTGGGATAATTTTAGAAGCCTTCCTGAGTAAGAGATTTTCAAAAATGGCACAGCTCCAGTTTTCTTGGCTTCAACAAGAACTTCATTAAAATCAACTGTTCCTATGGATCAGCTAAATTCTGACAAGCCAACATTTTCCGGAGGGAAAAAGAAAAACAGACATTCAGTTGGAACAGTTGGAGTAATTTCTAGAAAAAAACATGGAATGATAAACTGGAGAAAAGCTTAGTAGTGGATATCCATCACAGCACTAGGCTGAGCACGATGGTCTACCACATCAGGTGGAGTTTGCTCAACTCTTGTGTTGATGCTTATCAGTTTTCTCTGCCCAAACCCTTTCAGGAAATGGTAAGGAAATAATGTTTTGCTTCTTGATGGTCTTTGTTTCCATGTCTTCTATGTAGATTTTAAAAAATGGTGTAAACTTGTAGGTTAAAGGGAGAGGCTTCTTCCTCTTCATCCCTTTCTTAGTACTGTTTCGTGCACTGAAGTGCCAAGCCATGTAATTTTTGTTGTTCTTGTTGTAACGTACAAATGCCTAACTAGAGCTGCTCCATACACTTTGCGTCCTAGTGCTTTACTTGATGAAAACAGAACCTCTTATCAAGGCAACATGAATTTCTAAAAGATATTTTTTGGGAAATAGAAGTCAGATGTTCTGTGCATTATTGGTCTCTGACAAAGAGGAGGTAAAGTAGATATTGCTCCTTAGAAAGTTGAACAAGAAGACATTTCCAGCTATTCTCTCAGGTGAGGCTCTTGATCAGTAATCCTGGTAGAGGTAATTATGAATACATTCAAAGGGAATTATAGCAGAAATCTATTTTATGTGTATGTATTTATGATAGTATAAGTAACTTTGGATAGGTTATCAGAGAAATAAACATCTAAACTTGATTTCAAGCTGCTATTACTGAAGAAGGAAAAAAACCTGCCATAATATAGAGACCCCTGGCATTTCCAGGTGTTCTCATCTCTTGCAAATTTTTTTTTCTGTAGCTGAGAAAGTAGCCCTTCTTTGGGAACAAAACCAAAGGACTTGGCTGAATTTGTATCTAAACTCATCCATCACTCTCTGCTGTCAGCTCTGTCAGGGACGATACTCCCTTCCTTCTTAACATATTTGGGAGAAAGAAAAGGGAAATTTTCCTTGGAAAGCCTGGATGCAAAATGGTGTTTCAAGAACACTGGTTTAGAAATTATTCTTAACCTGAAATTTGCCTCCTTTTCTCTCAAGGTCTCAAAGTCAAATTCTAAGTGTCTACATAGAAAGGATTTGCTATTTTCCCCCCTGCCATGACTTAAAAGACAATCAGATTTGACAATTGAAAAGACAATTCATATTATAGTAGCATATTTGATACTTCCCCATAATATTGGAAGACAATTTTATAAGAGAAGGAGGTAATCCCAAAAGTTCAGCTGCTGCAATTGAAAAGGATAGACAAAAGTATGGGTGAGGGGTGTATTGCATTATTGCATGTTACTTTATTGTTTCATTCAGATAGGGAGTTGAGGCATAAAGAGATGAAATAACTTGACTTAAACCACACAGGAAATCTGTAATAGACACGAGAATCACACACAGATCTCCCAACCGTGTCTGGTTCTCCAGTCATTAAGCTATTGCTCCTCTCTCCCTTGTCTCCTGATTGGATCCATATGCATCTTTTGTTGACTTCTGCTAAGTATTATGCCTGTAGGTAAAAACCTCTCATACCTTTTTCTACAGTGCTGATACAAAACTTTAATAACTAGAGCATACTTCCACTTCCTTTTTTCCCTGATGCCTGACAATAATGGCTCAGTAATTACTGAACTAATGTTATCAGTTCCAACAGATAACACATTTATTACCAGAAAATGCTATGTTGCCGTTCATCAGTTAGGAATGTGTATAATTGAAACACTAAAATGAAGTCTGTACGAATATGTGTGATTCATCATTAATTCTGCATGTCCTACACTAACTCTTCTCTTAATTAAGTTGTCAAATAGAAAACTTATGATTATTGCCACAGCATATTTTGTAGAAGTTCTTTTCTACCCTCATATAAAGCTTGAATTAGTAGAAAGGTCACAAGGATTGCATGTGTGGATTGTGCACCCTTGTCTTATTAAGCAAAGATTCTGCTGTCCTGTATGACTGTTTTTAACCTGTTCTGCAGGATCTTCTATGAAAATTGAACATGAGATTGAACTCATTACTTTTTTCTGTCCATTTTTACATGCAAATAGTAATTCACTTTCTACCAGAAACTTATATTACAGACCTACTAGAATATTTAGCTAGGTAAATCAAGACTGTGGTGATATAGGCACAGGAACAGCACCACTTCACTCCCCTGTTTGGTGCAGTTTGATTTCCAGCCTGGATCTAGACTGGTGCTTACAGTCCAGTCCACCTATGACCTCAGGACTTCTACACTCAGGATATCTCAGGTGTTTGGGCACTGCTCTTAAAACAACTAGACTTCCTCAAACCAGAAGTTCAGGCAGTGCTGGATTTGGCTACACTGTTCATTCTTGTGTGGCAGATAAAATGAACATTGTGCTTTTCACTTTCATGCCTTCCCAAGGTAGGATCAGAGACATGAAAGTGAAGATGCATCTGCTCTGCATGTGCAGTAAAAATAACACAGCCTTTTCCCTAACTGGTTCCCACACTTCATTTCACTGGTCCTTGTTTGTAGACAGCTTGTGAAGCACCTTGCTGTGCTCATCCCCTTGCCAGTCATAAAAGATAGTGCTTTAAAAGCATACTCTTTGGCTCTTTATGCAAGAACCTGAGTCATTTAGAATATTAACATTTTCCACCCTAAAGCAACAACAACCTCCAGTGGGCCGTTATCCGGGCAGGAAATGCACAGAAGTGTTTGGGAAGAGAGCTCAACCTCCTAAGCCAAGCCAGACAGCCCTGGATGCAGGTGTGATGAGCTTTCAACCAGGAGGGCTGTGGTCAGCCTTGCCTTTGTCTGCTCCACCACCAATTGTGTCTTGGTCATTTATCCTCTGGTTGTGGTTATTTTGCTTGTAATTTCTTATACGAAGATATCACCCAGAGGACAGAAAAATGCCACTTTCCTTCATCCAGACTGGGACAGCAGGCATAACACAGAAAGAGACTTCTTTCCTCTTGCAACATCAAAGCCACAAGAGTTCCACATACTTTGTGCTGTCTTTTTGGATTTTTTTTTTTGTTTGGTTTTTTTTTTTTTTTTTACATCTGATTATAACTGTTTTCACATTAGTGCCAAAAGACAATACCTAAAACAGTGTCGAAGAGGAAGACACAGGGGTTTGTGGGCACTAGCAGCTGCCAAATAGAGCAGCTGTATTACTGCGGGTGCTTGGAGAACCAATTAGAAACACATGGAGTGACAAAAAATGTATGTAACTTAAGATTAGCACAGTGACTGCAACCACACTGTGTGAAACTTAGGCAATCTAGGGCTGGCACCCAGCATCAGGAAAAGTAAAATGCAGTTAGGATGTCTCAAAGAGAAATTAAATATCAGTGCTGGGAAATAAAGAAATATTCTCACTATAGCTTAAGTACATGAATATATCAATGTCAAGAAAACTGTTTTTAAAAGTTAAATTTGTTAAAAGCAAGTCTAGTGTTCACAACTGGGTTCTGTGGGAAAATTATTACCTTAAATGACACCCTAACTTTCTGAGTGGTGTGGGTCAGAAGCCATGAACCCAGGCAGAAGCTTGCTCTTTTAACCTTTGCTGAGAAATGGATCAGAAAAGAAGAAGGAACGTGTCAAGACAAATGTGAGACAGGTCCTCTTAAACAACATAAAAAATATAAAATCAAGATCTGAGGAATCCTATCTATTCAATATCTGGCAGTAGATTTACAGACACTCAGAATTTTTTTTTAATACATCAGAAGTGGTCAGGTCAGATATTAGTTTATCCACTTACATAGTGCTGCAGAGGAAAGTTGTGCTTCCTACTGTCCTTGTTCTTTATGACCAATAAGGAACTTTATGCAGAAGTTTTCCTTCTTCACATATGGCTTGGTGATCCAAGATTTTTTCTCCAAGAATAAGATTCTGAAGATGGAACAACACCTAGGATATTTTCTGTCTTTTTAAAATTTTTTTAGCAGAAGTGTAGAATGGAAAATATTTTCTGACGGTGCCGAAATGCCCAAAATTTGAAAGGCAAGCATTACAAGGACTGAACGCCAACAGCTACTTGTAATGTATTTACTTGGTGAGAGAACAGAAATACAGGTTACAGAAAACTGATTACTCAAAGGAATAACCAGACTGATAAGAGCAGGGACTCCTGGGTTGGAACACAAATGACATTCTTCCAGCAAACACAGCTAATTTATTTCCGTCAAGAAACAATTATATAGAAAAAATTTCCAGGGCCTTATTTTGTGGAACAACACTCTGTTGTTGGGGGGGTTTTGTTGGGGTTTTTTTTGTTGTTGTTGTTTTGGGGTTTCTTGTTTGTTTGTTTTTTGGTTTGTGGGGCTTTTTTGTTTGTTTTGTTTTTTGTTTTGTTTTGGTTTTGTTTGGTTTTTTATTTGTTTGTTTGTGGGGTTTTTCTTTGGTTGGTTTTTTTTGTTTGTTTTTGTTTTTTGTCTGTGTGTTCTGTGGACAGTTTCATTTTCCTCTCAGGGAAACAAGTCCAATCTTCTCACAAGTCCTTGCCCTTCTTTGTACAACTAACACAGCCAAGTACGGTATATGTCCTTTACCAGCACCCAAATTTCATTATTTCATGGTGAGTGAAAAGAGTTATACGTCCTTGGTGAAACAGTATTAAGCCAAGTGTGTAAGCTTTGTCTTTGTCCTCGACCCTGTACGTCCATGAGACATGGTTTAAGTACATAGGAAGCTTACTGCTGCTAGCAGAAAATGAGCAGGGAGAACAGGCTGCATTTAATCTTTGTCAACTGCAGAATAATAATCATTAAGGAATGAAACTTACTAGATTTTCACAGACTTGAAAATTGTCTCCACCTCTACTGCCAGCAGAAAGCTTGCTGCATTCAAGACTGACAAGCAAGGGTGAGAGCTTTGATGAGCAGAACACTTACAGATTTCAGTAATTTGCCTGTTCTGGGGAACAGAAAAGATAGATGAAGGAAAGAGACAGCACTATGGCCCATCTGTGCAAACCAAAAATGCTGCTAGGAGGTCAGAACAAGCTGTACAACTGCCCCTGATAATTAAATCTATGGCCTCCATAAAGCTTCTTAATGAGATCACTTTACTGTCTTGGCCTTACATTGCTGGTAACAATTAATTTGCATTTTAGAATGTTTCTATTTATCTACTGTTTGCAATTTTAATATTTGTCTTTACAGAGGGAGGTGCAAAAGTCTGATTTGTTTGCTCAGGATTTACTTGTCTCATTTTGACTATCCAGATGGAATAGCAACACTTTGAATGAGAATTTTGGTGATATTTCAAAATGGACGAAAATAATTTTTTCTGGTATAATTTAAAATGGTGCTTGAATATGCAGCTACACAGAACTTTGAAAAACATGCTGATTTTTTGATAGCCATCTTTGAAAAGCTTATCCTTAGCTGTTTCTATTGTGATGAAAAAATAGCCTAAACTAAAACTTTCTGCACAGAACATGCTGAAGATGTGGTCCTGATCCAATGATCAAATTCCAGCCAGATCCAAACCAAGAACTCTTTGTTTGAGTCACTGGAATCACTTCGAAATGGCAAAGTACAAGAGCTAATACTCATAATTTTACATTCTTCGAAACAACAACCAAAAATTAGAATACCAGATGCGGATGTTTGCTCAGACATTTGTAGAAGTGAGAATGTGTCTGGCTGTTTGGAGCATTATTTCTGCATCGTGATGTCTTTTGTGCCATGGAACCTGCTGTGAAACCTGCTCTCTGTGTAACAGCTCATATGGAAAGATCAAGGGTGCACTGCTTTGCTGGCATGGCTGCAGGATAAACAATTCTTAACCAGGCTATCACACACTGCTAGAGTTTCTGAGCAAAAAGTTATGAAGTTAAAGACACTGGGTTTTGCCCTCATTTAAAAATAAAATACTGCTTGGAAAAGTTGAGACTGGGGAGGAAGAAGAAGAGGTTTGAAATCCACATCTTAATCTGGAATCTATTTCTCCTATTAGAGCCTTTCTCACTACCCAAGTAAAAAACCTGCAGTAGCCAAACATCACCCTAGTTTGCAAGAACAAGCTACAATCAGGACAATATTAGGGTTTTGTGTAGTCCCTTTCTGGTCAGAATTTCACACTGATTTTACTTTTAGCTATGGCTAAACGGGGGAGCTCCATTTCACTTGCTGGGTGTTGAAGTCTTCTTGATGAAGGGATTATTGCTTATCTGGTGCAGATTCCCCCNCATTTTTACAGGTGGAAAGACCAAGTTCTTAGTGTTATTTGCTTTATAATAGAGTGATAACAAAAATAATGGAAAATGTTAAACCTGCCATGGATTACCTGTATGTGTTGATTAACTGCCATAGATTTGAGTAATGACACCTGAGTAACTCCTGTTTAGCTTTTACAGCACTTCACTAGTTCCATGCCAGCAGATACTCTTTGATATATGTATTTCTTATGAGTTCTAAGGTGGGCGGTATAGAAGTCTCAAATCTGAAATAGATTCAGCAGAGCATCTTTGCTCAGAAATGCCCAAAGCTCCTTTGAACCCATTGTTTTAGACACAGTTCCTCCACGTTTTGCATGAAGGTCCACCTTTATTCCTCCTCAACTGAAGAAAGATGGTAAGAAGATAAATGCCTTGGTGATCTCCCAGAATATACCCAGACGTGACTTTTCTTACTACCCATGGTCTTGTGAAGTAGGCACTTGACTATGAGTTATGAGGAAAATGCATCTTCTGATGCTAAGGTTGGGTGATAAATGTCCAAACCAGCATGGGACACTTTAGAGGAAGTGCCATAAATTTACCGCTGAATCAGCTCTAAGGAGGAAAGCTGGGGCTAAAGAATCACAGCTGTCATTTGGCTGTGGGAAACAGTTCAGGGATCATTAGTATTGGTCATTCCCATGAACTTGAGGTTCACAGTGGGGAATGCTGGGAGGTGACACTACAATCTGTGCAGATCTTGAATCCCAAAAATGAAAGATTGCCCGTTGTTAAACAGCTTACACTTCATATTAAAAACCAAATGCATTTTCAAGTTTTTAGTTTTGGTCTATGTCCTTTAGAAATAGCAAAATTTTAAAAGGTTAATTTGTAAAATTAAGTGTGGGGAGGAGGATAATTGTTGGAGTTTTCACCTCAAAATCTGCTTAGCACAATGTCGTGTTTTGTATAACACTGCCTGCTAGTTGGAAAATGTTGCAGCACAGTTAGGCTTTTAGTATTTTATATTACATATCGAGGTAAGTCAGAGCTTTTTGGTCAAATGACTTTCAAGAGAAATCTCTTTGAGCAGTATTCCTCCTACCCCTTGTCTCCTGGATGATATTGCTTGGAGAAACTTGGAGACACACAAATACCAACTTGCTGGAAAGTTGCAGCTTCTGCCTTTAAGTAATGAGTACCACTGACATTTTGATTTTAAATTTCGGATGTACAGTTTATTCTTCAGTAGTCATTGATTACAATTATATTATTTCCAGGCTTTACCGTGATTGTGCCTCAAAACAGAACGGGCAGTGCTGTAAGTAACAGGGACAGATCTATCAAGTACCAGGGCTGACTGACTGCTGCAATGTTTTTAATGGGACAGAGTTAATTATGCTGTCCTAGGGAGCTGCATGGTTCTAACTGGATCAGAGAGATAAACCCTTCGGGTTCTTCATTTCCGCTGTCACCCTAGCAGAAGGGCAGCCCGTGGGAAAGCAGCTTCCTAGGGGAAGGAAAGTAAACCATCTCAGTCTTGTCACTACAGGTGATGGACTACTATTATTACTATTTTATAATAAAAAAAGAGAGACAAGAGAGAAAGACTGTATCAAGGACAAAGCTGGTAATCACTAGCACCAGAAAGATATTTTGATCTCACTGTGTCTGCAATTCAAATGTGTCAGGTTGTTTTGTTTAATTATTTTCCTTTTAACGTGGAATAGTTATTTGCTTTTGTATGACAAAAATATAGAGACCAGGTCCAGAACCACTTATGCTTTTTTGTAAAAAAACTGAGGTAAATCGCAGGAGAAGGTTAGGATCTCAGCCCCACATCTGATTTTCCCCGCTCTGTAATCCTACTGCAGTTTTAGCATCCTGAGCTGGATGTACATTGTAGCAGTGGAGAGCGGCTCAGAGGCACTGACAGCCGAAATATTTAAACATGTATTTTCTTAAATACATCTGAGAGTCAGGATCTGTATGACCTGCTTCCACTTTCAAAAGTAGTCCAGGCATGGTGAATTTGAGGGTCTCTTTGAAAGTAAACAGCACGTGGTTTCTGGATGTTTCAATCACTTCTCATTTTACATGCAACTTTGTGGTTTTCCTGAATGAAACTAGAATAGGGCCTTCAGCAAAAGAGCTGATTCAAAAGCACTGAAGACACAAGGAAACTGCTGGTGTAACTTATTTTAATGAAGGCTTGTGCATAGAGACATTTTATGCTACCTCTAAAGTTTAATCTGAATGCTATAATTAATCCTTACCCATAGAGACAATAGACTGGATAAAAGCCTGAATAGAGTCCTGGTTTTGAATTACTTTAAAAGAAAAAAAATACCTTAGATTAATCTAAGACAAAGTGAGTAAATTTTTTCTGTTTTATTCTTCATGGTGCTGATGAAAAGTAGGGTATCTGTCTTTCAGAAGCCCTTTTTTTTTTTTTCCCCCACGCCTGTTTTAGTATTTGATCAAGAAGCTGAAATATTTAAACTGGGTTCAGATGATAATACTTTCCAAAAGCACTTGATGTTTTGGGGGGGTTTGTTGTTGTTTTGGTGGGTTTTGGTGGGTTTTGTGCTTGCTTGGTTGGTTGGTTGAGTTTTTGTGGGTTTTTGTATTTGTTCCTCTGTTTCCTTCACAGCCTACTGATGCCCACCATTTGCACTAATTCCAGTTTAACAGTTTAGTCGGAGAATGGAACAGCACCAGCAGATTAGGGAAAGGTAGGCTTGGACCTTTGCTTCATCCTGAGTGAGCAGGGCATGGATGGGGATCCTCAAAATTTGCTGAACTAATGGACTTGAAGGCAGAAGTAGCTTTAGGGGTCAAGAAACCTGGGCGACTGCTTCAGGCAATGGGTCAGAACAAACCTGGTGTGTCCTAGCTTGCTAGTGGTACACACAAGAATTTGTTAAGGGATTGCAAAGAAAAGGGTGCAGTGCTTTAATCCCTGCCAGGCTGTCACATATATTTACTGCTTTGCCTAGATCACCAGGTCTAAGAAAATTAACTGTGGCTTTAGTGTTTTATAGGGCAGAAGGGGAGAGGACATCAATGGCAAAACCTGTCTGCAATTACAAAACTGGCATTACACTATGCAAAAAACCACCTAAGCTAATATTAATAAAATTTATTTACAAATACTTTTCTGTGCTAAATTATTTTGAGTTGTATTATTTATTAAACATTTGTGGTCTGTTTTAAAAACAAACAATCTAAGTGCCAACACATCAAACAAATGCAAAACTTCTGTGCATCGGAAAAGAGACTAGGTATTCAAAAAATACTCCAGTGTCTGTTTTAAATGCCATAATATCAGCACACGAGTTGCTAGGCATCTAACAGAACAAGCAAAGAAACAAATTACAGAGAAAAAGATGAGAAATTCAAGTCAACAGGTAAGAAGAAACATGAAAAATGAAAAAGACAGGGACTGAGCTAGAAGGAAGCTGTAGGTTGCTCCTGTCTTTAATCCTGGTTTCTCTCAGGCAAGGTCATCCTGCCGGTTCTGGAAAAAACTATCCCAATGGAATAATTTTGTCCTGTGCTTTTCTGCTTTTTTCTGTCTCATCCTTGCCTTTGAAGAAAAAGCTGTAGATGACTACATGTCATGCCTTAGAGTGGATGCTAAAAGATAGCATGCTGTTTTCCCCATGCATGAGAAGCATCCTCTTCTCCAAAGGAATGGATCCTTTGATAATCCCCTTTGGTACAATGATGGTCTGCAATTCTTGGGTCTTTGATTCTCCACTAAAACATGTGTTTCAAAATTCTTTAGATTTTCTAGATTTAAGTTCATTTTTCTTTTAAATGTATTTAAAATACTAATTTATGGTTCAAATGCAACTGGGAAGTTTAGGTTTTTCTCCCTTTAACTCCTTTATCATTCATATTGGGGATAATTTTAATTCTGTGCAAATTTGTTTCTGTTCTTTGCAAACCAAAGTTGTTGCACTTTTCCTGAATGAAACAGTCACATCTGACATGTGATAATTATTGCTAAGTCTTTTGCTGTTTTTTATCTCTGTTGCAGCTGTAACTTCTAGATATGAGAAAAATATGCATATTATTTCCAAGGATCTCTTACTGGCCCCTTTCTAATTTCTGGGTGTGTTTTCTTTGCTTGCTGTTTGAAGGTATACATGTAATGACACGGATTCATCTCATTAGGGAACAATTTAGTCCTTGCTGAATGAAAGGCAATGGGCAAACCTGCGTATGGTTGCAGGGAAGCGGTAAGAGAAGCCAGACTTATTCTTCCATAAGATGAGTTTACCATGCAATTCCTTAGCCTGATGTCTGAGTCTGTCTTAGCAGATGAAGAGGATTTTGTTTTCTGATCCAAGGTGTTTGCAGTGTATTGCGTGACACCCTCACGGTGGACCAAGGGTACATGCTGCTCCCTGATCTTACCCAGCACAATGTGTTTGATAGCCAATGAACTCCTGGGGCCTCAGAAGTCAGCCAAGGTGCTCCAAGTTTTAACAAAAGTTGTTAGTGAAAGGACCTGGGTAGCTTGGATAGGCTCAGTTCCCTCCCTTTCTTCGAAGTCTTCAATGGAACCCTTTTGTGGGTGAGGACACAGTGCTCTTGATAGCTTCTGTAAAGAGATTGTTCATCTGAGCAAAAATTACTGACCAAAAAATAAATTCTCAAAATTCTTTTTTTTGGGGATGGATGGGGGTGTCACAATGAGAGATGGTGCTCAGCTCGAATACTGCTGTTCAAAGAAATCCCCAAGTCCCCTGTTCTGGAGCTTTGTGTCACTGCCCTCCCCAGAGTCATCTCAATCTGGGGACCTGCTAGATTCATCAGGCTGGCAAAATGCGGTATGATAACTTCCTGCAACTTTTGTGGGCTCAATTTGCTCAGATAAAGGCTCAGGTCAGAAAAAAAGAGGGGCGAGGTTGTGATAATAGGACAGAGCAGAGAGGGAGAGAGAAGATCCTTCCTTTTCAGAACAGACAACTCTGCTGTCTGGAAAACGGTNTCTACATAAGAAACATAATCAGAAGGGAAAGATGGGATTTTTGCTACGGATAAGCTAGCTTTGGTGGGGAAAAACTCTGATTAACTTTAGTCTTAATTTATATTTTGACTCCCTGGGGAGAAAGCAAGGTCTTAAGCCCACATAATATCAAGAAAGCAAGATCATGCCTGGACCTTGATATATTATCCACGGCTTTTGTGACCATGAGCATTGCAACACAGCAGAAAAGAGCTGCTGTTCAGCATTTGCTACATTATTTAATCAAATTTTTAAGTGCTGTGTGATTTTTTTTTTGACCTTAGGCAATGGCAAGTAACCAGCTTCTCCAGTCCTTGGCAGGTTACTCCCCTTGCAAGACAGCAGTTTGAGATATTAGCCATTGACTGTTTAATTGTACCTCTCTTATCCTTTCACCCTTAAAACCTGTCTGCCTGACCTGCAGCTGGAAAGATGAAGAGATTTTCTGAGGCTGTAGCTGTGCTAAAGATACAGGTAGCTTTTTTCATACACTAGTGAAAGCTGGTGCTGTAAGCTCTAATGTCCAAATTTGGAGGAAAGCATAGTATTTTTGACATTCCAAAGGAATTGGCTTTTTTTTTTGTTTTGTTTCTGCTCTTGGAAACTTCTCTTGGAAAATCAAAATGCACTTGATATTTTGGGAAAGTTTTCATTAAAACTGAACTTGGTGACCATAAAGCAAGTTTTGCACAAGAATTTCGCTATGTATATGTTTTCTGAATCTGCATAATAAACAGCTACAAGACACAAGATTGCTGTGGAAGGATATGCAGTTGGGGTACAGCAGAGTGAGCACAAGAATATCAATTATGGGCAGTGTACACTCCTTTTATTTTCACTCCTAAGTCGCATGTTCAGAATGAGCGTTACATAGGGCTGTATTTATTAATGCAATTATTTCATTTGGCTGTTCCTGCAGCAAAACCCCAATGCCACTGGAGAAGAGACGGGCCTGATTATACTTACTTCAGGTGTCTTTCCAGCCATGATAAGCCTTGCTTCCCTTGAATGAAAAGGCAAAAACTGTTGTTGTTTGCATAGCCTAAAAACAGATTGTGCCTTAGGAAAATAGCCAGAGGAAAAAACTACATCACAAATACTGAGAAAGGGCTAAATGATGTTTTGTAGCCCTCAGTTATGCACTCCTTGCAGACAAGATATGTGTTTAAAAGCTATGTGTAAACACATAGCATGTTTACAGAGCTGTTGCTGTTTAAAATGTAATTCTCCTGAGCATGTTATTATGTGTATCGACTTTATTTTACAGAGGTTATAGCTGCTGTAGGTAGCAGGATGTTGATACTGTAATTATGGTCAATGCTGAAGCAATTCAGTCAATAGACTGTGGTGCTGCTTAGGCATGCTGAGAGGATTAAGAGACAAATGTAATGGATTATCTGTTACAAGAGAGCGGTTTTGAAAAACACAGGGAATGGTAGTATTTTAACTGCAGAATTAGTTCTGAGCACTTCTACTTTTGTGTTCCTCTCCATTTCATCCCCTCCTCCTCTGCTTCATTTCAGCTGCATAATTACGCCTTTTATTTCATCAGCTCTCCTTTTTTTTCCTGCTTGCATCCTGTGCTTTATTTTCAGAGGTTGGGTGCTGGCCAACAGTAAGACAATTCTTGGTGGGCTGCTTCAGGACTTTGCTCTGGAGGTAGGTACCTCATTTTTGTGTCCATCCATCGACTAGATGACCTCAGATGGGCAACTTCAACAAGCTCATGGCAGATTGCATGCTAAATGTAGCCTAGCATGTTAGGAGGTATGATGTCCATTTTAATTTTGGCTCTGTCTAGGCGTATGGCTCCATCTTCATAGGGACAGTGAGTTTGATTGTGAAACAGATCCTTAAGGTGGTTTAGTCCCACAGCCGGTAATAGAGACTTGATTCTACAACTTTGTACAGGCACATAACAGTGCTGCAGACTGTGGTTCAGATAATCTGAATGGCAGTTCAGAAGATTTTGACTGTGAGGCCTTGAAGTGTCAGTTCTTATCATATATGACTATCGTTGAAACATATTTCTGCATTTAAAAAATATTCTTCCTGCAGAATAAGTCTCTGTTTAAAGCTCTGTTAAGCTCCCCTTTCTGCCTTTCATTCTAATAATGAATAAGTTGTTTGCCTAACGTATTTTTTTCATTGCAGAAGAAATTCTCACGGAAAATATATTAGCAGCCTTAGAACAAAAGGTGCAGAACAGGGAATTTCGCAGTGTATTCCACCACCCGATTTTTCTGTTCTGTGTTGAGAACCAGTTGGTGTGCTCATTTATAACTACATGTTTTTGTAGCCAGTCATTGGGCTGCTAAGTGGAAAACACAACAAGAGCTTGCATGAGCAGAGAGCATCTTGAGAAGAGCAGAGTGGAGGAATTGGATTGCACACTTGCTTAGTGGTCCCTATGCATGGTCAGTATATCTCAAAATGCTCACAGCTGGGATAGGTGCCCCTGCAGCAAGTATTTTGTCATTACAGCCCAGCACAGACAGGCACAGGGAAGTATATGTTTTCCTAGACATTCCTGTGTTTATTAGGTTATTTGACCAAGATGCCACACAGTACATGACTTTCAAGAGTTCACAAAACTGATGGGAAGAGAGAAAGCAGGTTTTACTTAGAAACAGATGAAGAGACTCATCCTAGCATAAGAGGAGCAGTGCCTTTCTGGTTGCTGTGATAAGAGCTCCCAGCTCAGTGTTTGTGAACTTCAACTACTTTTTCCAAGTCAGAAAGACATGCAGGGGTTAGGTGGCTGAGAGGTATTGTCTGTCCTGTCCTTGCAGTCAGGGTTTATTAACCTGGAGAAAAGAAGGCTCAGAGGAGACCTTATTGCTCTCTACAACTACCTTAAAGTAGTTCGGCGAACTTGGTTGTGGCAAAGTGGGGTTCAATCTCTTTTCCTAGGCAACAAGTGATAGAACAAGAGATTGAAGTTGGATATCAGGAAAAATTTCTACACAGAAAGGTCAGCATTTAAACAGGGTCCCCAGGGAGAGTCACCATCCCTGGTGAATACACATGGCGCTTTATGATATGGTTTAGTGGGCATGGTGGTATTCAGTCAAAGGTTGGACTTGATGATTGTAGAACTCTTTTCCAATCCTAATGATTCTATGATTCTTGTGGCAACTTTTTCACCATCATGTCTTTGGCCCTTTGTGGAGGGGGACATTATAAAGTGGTAGTAGAGATGTAAGAGTAAGCACAACTGCCTTCAGGTTACTGACCTTGCAAACTTCTGAGCTCTAATTCTATGGGATCAGTTGTAAGCAGTTTATGTCAACAGATCTTTAGATCAGTATATCTAGAGTCTCAGTGATGTGAATGTAGTTATGCATGCTATCATGTCTGCAGGTTTCTGTAGAAAAAGTGTGATTATTCCTCTTAAAAATCTGGTTAGGCTGTCTCTTTTACTGGTTTTAGCTGGGGTGGGGTTAATTTTCTTCACAATGGCTGGTATGGGGGCTGTGTTCTGGATTTGTGCTGAACACAGAGTTGATAATACAGAGATGTTTCTGTTATTGCTGAGCAGGGCTTGCACAGAACCAAGGCCTTTTCTTCTCATACACTTGCTGTGCTGGTGAGGAAGTTGGGGGTGCCTGGGAGGTTGGGATGAGACATGGCTGGTCTGTCTCATCAGGTGACCCCAACTGACCAAAGGGATATTCCAGACCATGTGACATCATGCTCAGTATATAAGGTGAGGTTAGGAAGAAAGAACTGGGCAGGACATTTGGAGTGAAGGTGTTCGTCTTCCCAAGTAACCATTAAATGTAATGGGGCCCTGCTCTCTTGGAGATGGCTTAACACCTGCCTTCCCCTGGGAAGCAGTGAATTAATTTCTGGTTTTACTTTGTTTGTGTGGGAGGATGTTGCTTTCCCTATTGAATGGTCTTTATCTCAACCCGTGAGTTTTCTGGCTTTTACCCTTCCAATTTTTATCTCTGATCCCAGTGGTGAAAGAGTGAATGTGCAGCTGTGTGGGACTTGGTTGCTGGCTGGGGTTAAACCACGACACTCTGTAGATTCCTACGGAGAGCTTTCTGCACCCTGTGTCCTCTTCAAGCATTACCTCTCAGAAAAGGAAAGCATGAGCTGAAGTCCATTTAGTTATCTCCTTGTTTCGACATGGCTGGTGTATGAATTCTTCCTTGCATGTTATCTTTTCCATGTGGTCTTGTGTATGTTCATTGCCATAGTGCTCCAAAATATTGCAATTGTCTTCCCATCCTGGCAGTGTGTAATGTTGTCATCTCCCTGAAACTGGGAGCGTCTGCCTGCGATATGTCCCTGAAGCAATGTGAGTCAATTTCTGGCGATATTTCCTGAGGCAGAGATGGAGTGTGAAGGAGCATGACCAACTTCTGGTGCTCTCCAGCAGGACCTCATGCAGTCACTTCACAAGTCTGGGTGAGTGCAGGGGGTGTGCAGAGTTCCAGCAGGAGTGCTGGAGCAGTTGTTCATCTTTCAGGAAACACTGACAGGAGCAGAGTCACAGTAACCACTTACTCCTGTATTGTGGAATATACACATTCAGAATGCTGGTGAGTGAACCAAACAACCAAATTTTGTAGTTTGGAAACATGACTATTCTTCCCTTTCAGTAATTAATTTTCTTACATAATCTATGCCAAGTTCCCAAACACAAGGAGAGCTTTCTGATCACTGCAGTCTGTGCTGCAGATTCCTTGTCCAGGCAGTGCCCAGTAAAGAAATTTTTCCTAGCAGTTCAGCAGTGTTTTCTGCACAGCAAGTATAATGTGAAGGAGAGGCATGAGTATGAAGCCTTCATTGCTCAGAGAATTAGAGAAGAATTCATCCACTGACTGAGATCTCTGCCCTGTGGCTGACTTTTCTTGGTGTGTAATAGGGTGAAAAGCCAAAACTCAAACCCTGCAGTCAGCCAGGTGATAAATGATCACTTTCCTATGTCCTGCTAACTTTGTTTTCTTTCTGTGAGGGAATTAAAATAGGGTTGTAGGAAACCAGACTGCATGAAGAAGTCTAAGCCAAAATGGAAGAAGGATATTTTTCACCCAGGAAAAAAGTTGGATAGAGTTAAGGACAGAAAGGCAGGCTGGAGAGGCATGGTGCGGTGTGCAGGCATCACAGAAGCTTGTCTCTGTGTGCACCTGGGGCCAGGGATGTAGGTCTGAAAAAGCAAGCTGCCTGGAAGGATTTCTTTGACAGCAGGTCTTCAGGCCAAATCTTTGGCCACAAAGCAGAATTACTAAGGGTGAGTGACCCTGAAGCTCAAGAGGACAAGTCCTGTGACTGAGAGACGTTTCAGCTTGGTGTGCCCAGCCCTGCCAGCTTTTCTGACAGGATTTAAATGTGTGGGGGAAATGCCTGAGAGCATCACCGAGATACCTTTTAGCAGGAAAGGAGTCTGACAGAGGTTTGATGGGAAAGGTCTCCAGTTCAACACATGCTTTGATGCCTGAGTGGTGCACTCCTCAGGGGTCCAAACCTACTGATGTAAAGTAGAACATCTTTATAGCAGCTCTAATTTGTGCTGATGGCTGAGTTGGCCTCTGGCCAACTCAAAGTTGGGGCAAGCAGAAGGAAGGCTTGCAATCACCTCTTCCTCTCCACCAGAGCCAATGCTGTGCTGAGCATAAGCTTGGCTCAGTGTGGGACTGTGTCACTGAATCCTTCATAACAGAATGCACTGGGTCCAAAGCATGCATTCTGGTCTATCATATAAGCAATATGCCTTTTTAAAATTGTCACCGGCACCTTTATACATGCCAATTCTGGTGATAATTGCTGAATTTCTACATTTAGAGGAAGCAAGTGCTTCATTAATATCACAATGTGCTATTGTTTATTGCATGTGTTCTGTTCCTTCTAAATATAGAATTTAGGTAATTATCACTGTGGTTATTTATTGACTCGTTGCAGTTCAAATGTAGATACATAAGACCTTGCAGTAATATTTATTTTTAAAAGTTTGGAATCTCTGAAAAATCTCTCCCTTAGATGGGTTCAGCTCTTAGCTTCCTATAAAAATTTCATATCGCATTTTTGGATGGCCATCTGGTTTGTTGAAGACTGGAAAATCTGCCTTACACCAACGCAGAAATTTTGCTTAAGAAAAAAAAGACAGATAAAACACCACCCAACCCTCAAAGAAATCAAAGGGCTTTTTTCTCCATTCCTAGCAATTAAAATAACTTTGTATCTATCTTTTGTTAGTCTTTAGTACCAGAGGATTGCAAGCATCTCTCAAAATTATTATAGGGAAAATAGTTCAGGAGAGTCTAATATTTTTCTTCTGTTGTATTTGTGGTGATAACCCATCTTTTTTGGGTCTAAATTAGTAAGAAAACTTGAAATTCTTCCATCACAAGCTTCAGTTGCCCTGAATGGCATGCCAGCCATACCTGTGCTTACAAGATCTGTCTGGTCAGGAGTTGACAAGAAAGGCAAGAGGCTCAGGAAATTGGAATTTTGACGACCTATAGATACTGGTTTATTCTTTCAGCGTAGAGCGTTGGATTGTTTTCCTAACCACAACTCAGCTCTTGTTCTAACGAAGTATGACTTGCATCATGTTGTGGCAAGAGAGAATTGTAGATAGCATTTCTTTGCATTAGACTATGCAAACATAGAGGAAAAGTTCTTGCTGGTAAGAGGCTGCACTTGGTCACCTGTTTAAAAAATGCGTACGTCTAGAATGGGGTTGTGAGAATGAAAGTGAGGTGCTGTGGTGTCTTTAGACTTGGCACTCCTCATAAGTAAAATAAGAATCAAAGAATCATAGAATCACAAAATGAACTAGGTTGGAAAAGACCTTTGAGATCATCAAGTCCAACCTATGACCTAAAAAGAGAAGCATGATTCCAAACTCTGAACTGTGCTGATTGTTAAAAGCACAAATTATGAACAGCAGCATATTGATATTGGTACCCCAGCTGCTGTTTGTACCTCTGAAAATCTCGGAAAACTGATGACATTTTTTTGCTGCAGAAAGTACCATTTAATATATATATTTCACAAAACAAAAAACACAACAGAAAGGAATACAGAGCACACCCTTTTGGAGAGCCTGGTTGAAGTATAGCCTTCAGTAATTTTCCACTTTGGATGATAGATGACTGTCTTCAGGTTTTGGGCAGGTGTAGCAGTAGTTAATTGCTGTCAATTATCTATATAGCTCCAGAGAACTGCAAAGACTTTCTTGCAAAAAGTACAGGTCAATGTCCAAAGGACTATTAAGATCCACACTGGCTTAAAGTAGCATGGTTTACATTGAGCAGAGGATGGAAGGGAAAACTGTGGGTTCCTTGAAAAAAAGTTGATGAGACTCTTGCTGTTCACTGATGAAGCACTGCTGTTGCAGTCAAAATGTAGTCAAGACTGTGCCTGCTCCTTATTCTTTATTCTGTTACTGTAAGAGAACCTCTATGTACGTAATGGCTAAGTGTGCCCAGTGATTTCCCATGCTGCTGGGCAGGTATGTGGATGGGAAACACAATATTCTCACCCACTCTTTTAAAGGCTGATGAAGATTAAATTCAATAAGACCTGATAATGGCTTTGGGATTTGCCTAAGAAGAATAGGCAATTAGTCCTTGCCTCACGTTCGCTTACTTTTCATTGAAAAAGAAATTTGAAAGCAGTACCCAAATGTGTGTTAATTGTATTTTAAATATAATTTTTTGTTTGTGCTTTTAACAAACCTTTTTTATTTATTTTTCTTTTGCTACCGTACTAACTGATCAGGTCCTTAGACTGTTACAAGTTATGCTGTGCTTTTACTCTTTTTTTCTTTTTGTTTTTAGCATTGCAATTATTATTGTTCTATTCTGCATGTATTTATTCTTTGTCTTAGGTACATACAAAAAATAAGCATTTCTCTGAGGCATTGCCTATTCATGCTGTGGTGGTGTGTTCTGCTTTTCTTTGATGTACAGCCTTTAAACTATTTGCTCACCTCTCTTTTCCCTCCTGCCAACCTCCCATTACCATGAGCTTGTCCTACATTTGTTGTAACATGCTCCATCAGAAAACCTCACACTCTTTTTAAATCTGTTCTGTACATTTTCATGTACATTTTGAGTGTTTCTTTTGCATATCCCTTCTTGTGGTGATGTCACCAGCATTTTTCTGGTTCCTCAAAATTGCAGAGAACACAGTAATACTTGGTACAAGAAGAGTGTACAAATTATTGGAAATAATTTTTCTCTTCCTAAAATTTGTTTCTCTTCAGTTTTACAAGAAGAAAATTTTAATTTCAGATTGTTAATTTAACAAATAATTTGGAATCAGGCATTTTTCTCCCTGATTGTCTGTTCCATAATAAGGTAGCCAATTATTTGGTTAGAGGAATGGCACTTAGAGTCATCTTAATTGTCATAGGTGTATATCATTAACATAGTAAGGTTTTAGACTGTTGCTTACAATTAGTCTAAATTAAAGCACAAGACAAAAAGCAAAAAACTATTTGCAAAATGACACTCAAAGCTGTTTCAAAGGATTTCTGTCAAAACAAGTTTCTGTAAGGATCACTCTTGATCTGTTATAAACAGAAGCTCTGAAATCCTGCATGACCATGCATTGTGGTCTTTTTAGCTTTACGTATAGCATGGGAGGTTGAAGAAGTCCTACAGGCTGGAATTCAGAAACAGAAAGTGTCTTGGCAAATTTGCAATGATGCCAAGACTACTGCTGATGCAATGCAACAAGAACAAGTGTAAACACATATATTTGGGCAAGGCTAAATATCTGTACGTGCCTTCTGTCTGGATGATACAGGACTGTGGAGACATTTGCAGCTGGACTGAGTAGCCTGCATTATCCTGTTACACAAAAA
>VWZT01006661.1:95105-118154 GCA_013397055.1 Pachycephala philippinensis
AATGCAAATCTATACTGAAACAAATCTTGTCTATAAGAGAGGAGGAAAGCATTTTATTACGTCTGATGACATTATAGTAGAAGAAAAGTCCAATTATTTGTGCCTTCCTCCGTGAAAGTCTGGATTCATGGCTTTTAGTATGGCTGTTTGTAAGAATGATTTGAGATCCAGAAAATATGATCTACTAGGAAGGACTGAGTGATTTGAGCTTATGTAGCTTTGAACAAGATTATGGTAGCAAAGCGTTTAATAAGACATCAGTTTTTCAGTAAGAAGGGTGACAAATTTTCCCTGTGCCCAAGGAGCAGATAAAAAAGTAAGCATTTAAACTGCAAAAGATTTTAACTGTTTACTAGGATTGCGATAGCAGAAAACAGAAATACTGAAAAAGATATTTTGGTCTTTCCAGGCAGCATCTTTCATCAAAGACCTTTAGGTGGGAAATTTGACACAAGCGCTAGGTGTGATGAGGGAGAATTGGGCTTTTGCGGGCACGGAATGATTGACCTGCCACAGCTCCTACTGCTATTACATTTGTAAAGGCAAACTACATAGCTGACACTCACTGACTTGACATTGCTGTGTTCAGATGTTTTAAATTCAGCCTTATGAATGTAGCTATATTTTTCCTAGTGGTTGAGAATTCCTCCAAAGCAGGTGTCTCAATACACTCTGAATTGCATCTTAGGAGACTTTAGAGGGACTTTAATTGATCAGAGCATGCAGTCAATGGGATAGGCCTGTTGAAGTATTTTCCTGAAGGCCTGTCAACATTCAGATTTCCTTCTCGGGCTTAAGTGAAATTCACTTACACAATGATTTTCACCTAAACCTCTTATAGGGGAATAATTATTCTTCTATGACTAAAGTATCATAGCTTTGACATGTGGGTACAAATTCTGGCAGAAAATGGAATTATACTAGATTAACATCAGTTGAAGTAATTAGATGTGGAAAAAATACAGAAAAATTTAGAAGTAAAGAAGATGGTCTTACAAACAATGTAAGAAATCAAGATGTCCCTTGGGAAAGTTTCACGTTTGTTATTAACTTTTTTTTTTTTAGTTAAAGATTTTTGTCACTCAACATTCTTTAGACTGAAAGCAAGGTCTGGTTTAGGACTGAAAAGCTGGATTTGCATGGGTTTTTGGATTTTTTTTCTTTTTAAAGGAAAGGTGTTCATAAAAAAATGTAAACAAAGACATTAATTTGAAAGTTGAAAAAGTTGAACTGTATTTACTATTTTTTCAAACTGCTTTTTCCCCTAATATAAAATTTATTTATGTTACCTGCCAGCCTTTACCCTTTAGTATTGTAATTATTACCTTGAAAATGTACATTTTAAAGATGATTTAAAATTAAGATTGGTTGAATTAAATCGCCTATTAAAAATCAAAATATGAATGCAAGCTTTCAGAAAACAGAGTTAAAGAGGAATAAGTACTTTCAGTTTGATCAAATGTGCCCTTCCTTACTTCTTTCTTTGCATCAAATAAGAATCTGTGATCTGTAGGATTAAATGAAATTTCTGTAGATGTTGTTCTTCAAATCACGAATGCTATTAGTTTCAGAGTAAGGTTATACAAGATGGTTCACTGTGTCAGATTAAAAATTTGATTTTTCTTACTTTTTTCCCCATTGGTAGGTCACTGAAATAAAAAAAAAAATGCTTTGTTAATATGAAAATAAATGTCAGAACTTTCAGAATGGAATCTTAGGTCTCTGGCTGGCAATTTGAAAGTAAATATTTTTCTTTTTTCCAGTCTGAAAAAATTTAGTGTATGTTCACTAACATCAATACTATTCTATTTACAGAACCAATATTGGGGTAGAATCATGCATTTCCATTTTGTCTGGATATACTTAATATACTATTTTTTTTTTTAAAATATTCATGGATATTGGGACTAAATTGTGTATCTCTGGAATATTTCAGGGTAGATTCTCAGTCTTTGCTTCTCATACGTATTTTATAGCTAGTAGTAAGAATAAAATGACAGTATTTGAAGGTGTTAACCTTATTTAATACATAATTTGCTATTAACAGGCACGACATTACACACCCTTTTTGACACAGCCTCTGTGTCAGTTTTGAATTATCAGTTTGTAGAGCTGACTGCTATTTTGGTCAGAAACTGCTTAGAAGTTGCTAGATAATATGAATTTTCTTTATTCTCTGTTGTATTCATAAATGAAGTGCTGTCATAATTTAGGATTAGTAAACTCAGCATCTACTTGGTATTTCTTCTCCCAAGGTACAACAATATTGCAGCTTAGGATATCTACACACAAGTTTATTCAGGATTGGTTTAAATTAGTAACTTTGTTTACAAAAATACCATCCCTCTCTGAACAAGCAAAAGTATACACCAAATCACTAGTGTATCTGAGTCTTCTGTGTTGACCTTAATGAGGCTTCAAAATTAATCTGGGAAGCATATGGTATTTTTGTTCTTTTAAATAGACTTTTAGCAGCACTCCTCCACACAAAATGTTCCCACACTTACAGGTAATACAGCCTTAAAAATTAGTCCTTAAAAGTACAGTAATAGCATGGTGGGGAATGAAGCGGGGAGGAGGGAACTGCTAGACTAGGATTGAGGACCTTTGCTTTGTTCTTGTCTCTACCACTATATTACTATATCATTACGGAAAGTTACTTATCCATCCTATTGGTCTCTGCTGTAAATCTTCCAGATGGCTTTTTTTTCTATAGCCCCTAGCACTGTGGTCCTGTAACCTCAGCAAGAATATGTTTGGCAAATTATGTGGCACCTTCTCTCCCGGGATCTGCAAACCCACTCAGAGGAAAATTTTGCTTTCCACAGGCGCTGGTACCAGAATGGAGACACAGGTTCTAAGGGATGTGTTAGCTTCTGAGGTATTTCTTATGGTCTTCTGATATCCATGTGTAGCGCCATTTATAGTTTTAAATGCAAAAAATCTATCTCATAGAACAGTACGTTGCAATGAATTTTTCAGGAGAAAGCAGTTAATGTTTAGCTGCTGCAATCTGTACATTTGCTTTCAAAGTGCAATATTCTTTATGAGTTCAAAGAGGAAGTCCCAGCTTCGCTGCTGCAAAAAATGCCATGCTACAGATATCAAGTTCTCCACTTTGGAAACAAGCATGAAGGAGGAGCATGAATTCTAAGTTATCTCCTCATTTTATTTTGGCCTGTTTGTTTTCCCTTCTCTTCATTTGATTGCATTTAAACCTTATTTTCATCTGACGAAAATTCTAAAAAGCTTCAGAACTGACATTCAGTCCTCTGGGAGAGAGAACTAACCCTCAGGGGTGCAAGTCCTTCTTTTGGGACGTACAATCTTCTTTGTGACACTGATATAAGACTATTGGAAGTGAGCTGTCACTCTGCTGGCAGCTCTGCAAAGTATCGCACATCAAAGGTTCCACACTGAGCTAATACTAATTCTAATGTCCCATATACACTCATTGTGTGTAGGGTTGATGTGTATGCACAAGTGGAGCTGAAAACATGGGAGAAGGAGATTAAATAAATGCAACTTTTGGCTTTTTCTTTGCAATAAAAAAAGCCCTTGTAATAACAGGGTGTAGTCAAAGTATTTGCTTTCTGTTGTTTCTTTTTATTTTCTTTTTATTAAGATGCCAATAAGTGATTAAAAATTGACAGAAAACTTTGGTTTTTTTCCTATGTTTTAAGAAGAAATCAGGGATAAGTGGTTGGAAATATCTCTCTCAAAAAAAATTAGTATTGTTCTTTGGGTGATGGTGACTAATGTAATTACGTTTTCTGTTTGCTGTAGTTGTTTTATTTTCCCCTAGATCACAAAGAAATAATGGGGTTTTTTGTATCTTGTCCCTACATACAGCAAGGATGGATTGGTAGAAGAGTCCAAACAAAAAGGAAAGAAAAGTATATATGCAATAGTTGTGACATCGATTGTAGCTTGGTAAAATCTCTAATCTGCTTTGTAAATTATGTGTAATTTGAATATTTTGGATGCAAAACACACGTGGCTGTGTGTGGTGAGGATCTGGGAGATGTGTGGCACTGCTGCTGCGGTGTGTGCCCCATTTCCCACAGGATGGAAGGTCCTTGTCTCACTGACAGCTAAAATTTAACCCTTTTTACTAGTGTCAGGCTTCAGTGCATGTGAAGATACGTGCACACTCCCCATATACTTTGCAGGTTTTAAAATCCTAGGATTAATTTTAAAAAAAATATTAGAATTTCCCTTTAGAGGCTATATCAGAGATCTAAGTTTTTTCTCAAGCAATGCAGTATGGCTGATTTACTTTTAAACCCCTAAATTGCTGGGGGAAAAAAAAACCAAAACCAAGAACAGCCAGAATAAATAATATAGTTTGTATTTGTAATTTTACCAATTATCTTAAAGGAAATAGTTTAAAGGGAATCAGTACTTGGGCTCCAACATGTATAATAGGTAACTTTTTTTTAATATATTACATGAAATTCAAATGGTGCGAGCTGACCTTTGAGAAAAAATCAGCCTGATTCTTTTCTCCATGGCATGGTGAAAAATCTATGTGTAGTGGTTTTGTTCCTTTTATCAGCTGTGTAAAGAAGCATGATTTTTTTTTTTTTTTAATTTTTAGGCTAAAGCCAACTCAAGTCTTCAAAATAAGTAAAACTTGTTTCTCCCTTTTTCTACCCAAAATCTTCTGAATCACAGAATCACAGAATGGTTCAGGTTGGAAAGGACTACAGTTAGCCATCTGATCCAACCTCCCCACCTCAAGTCATCATAGAGCACGTGGCACTGAGTTATGTCCAGACGGTTCTTAAATACCTCCACTGAGGCAGACTCCACAACATCTCTGGGCAATCTGTTCCAGTGCAAAGTCACTAGCAGAATAGAGAGCTTCTTCCTCATATTCATACTGGTTTATAGCAAGGACACAAATAAAATCAACTACGGTGGCATCTAATACATTTTCAACAGTTTTAGACATTGCTCTCCCATCACGTGTTGGTTCCTGTTTGCATTATGCTGATACCTGAACCTCATTACACCCAATTACTTGAGTCCTGACCAGGGTTATAGAAACTCTGCTACTGGTCTCAGCATAACGTGAATTATTCAGGGTGTTGAAGGTGGCCAACAGTGAGTTTATAACTTGGTTTTGTGTTAATTCTCTCTGCTAGCACGGAGGGATTTTCTCCCTGACTTGTGCTTGTTCTTTACGATTAGATTCAGCAGTCATAGCACATATCAGCAATTTTTATCAGGCTAGTGAAGGCATTTTCTGCTCTCCCCTGCATAGTAGACTTCTCGTAGTGCCTATCTGTATGTTCTGCACCTATTTCAGCTGAAATTGAGCTGCTTTGGATACAAAGAATAAAACTGGGCAGTCTTTCTCCCCTTTTTCATACTTCTATCATTCCTTCCTCTGTCTAATTTCCTTACCTTGTTCTGCTTTTTTCTCCTGAAATTTGCCTTCCACTAAAGCTAAAGCAGCTTCTAGGTTTTGGGTTTTAGATGACAGCATTAATGAAATGTCGCAGATGAGAAGGGCCTAAGGAACAGCCCTGTGGTGCTTCATATTTGTCACTCAGATACCCCACTGCTGCTCTTGACTACTCACGTAACACTTAACACCTGGCAAATAATATATCCATGTGAAGGGGGAAATAGCGGTAGGTCACTGTGCTCCCTCCCATGGATGTAAAATCACATCTGGGCTGTTCTTAGCCTCTTCCTCTTTTCTGACATGGAATAAAAGTTGGTTCAAACCGATTATACAAGTTTTGATTCAGCCTTTTAACTATTGAATTAAAGCTAAAGAGCCTGCCAAGGGAGGCGGGGAAGACAGATTGGAGAGGGAGGAGGTGAGAGGTGGGAGAGGGGNAAGTAAGAGTTATTTTCAGATCATTTTCTCTGTAGTTGGGATAATTTTCAATTAGAAACTATGTTTTGGTATACACTGGAGAGAAATAGTTAATGAGCTATTGTCTCTGCCCTCCGCCCATCATCTCCAAGGCCTCTGCAACACTGAAGGGGCCTTTTCAAAATCGTGGTAACATTGTAGGGTATGCTTGATTGGAGTAACTTCCCTCCTTCTATAGGCAAAACTCATTGTTCTCAGCAGCATCCAGCCTCTGGCATCATCTCTGATAACCCATCTGAAGCTTAGTGATAGCCTGGCACAACATATGTACTCTTGTGTCATCTCATATGGAACCACATTCATTCCTGCTGAGTGAATTTCTGGAGACAGTAGCTAGAGGTCCAATTCTGCTCTCTAATATTAGATATAAAGAAACTTCCTAATGTCTTTGATAGGCAAAGGCGGGCAAGAGTAATTCTGGCTCTCCTGCTTGTCTGCACAAACCTGTTCAATATCTTCTGTCTCTGTTTGATTTATTTGGATGTTAAATAAGTGAAGGGTTGAAGCTTTCTTTACAACTCTTACCTTGATTAGGCTTATTCGCTGGTGTCACTTGGGGGCATTGGCAAGCCATAAAGCCTAGATGATGATCCTGCCCACTGTATTAAATTGAGGCTAAATAATACCTTTAATCACTGTCTTCTAGCACCTGAGATCACAAATTATTTAATACACATAATGGAATGGTTTGCATTTCCACAGAAACACACTGCTGATTGAAAGAAGGTGGATAAGTCTGAGCTGGGATGTTGCACACCATTTTAGTGCAGGAAATGAAAACACTTAAATTAAACGGTTCAATTAAACTAAAGAAAGAACATAGGTGGGCAGAATAGAGTTGCTTCCATTTGGCACAGTACATGGGATAATACCCCTGCTACTCATGTTTCGAGCAATTTTAAACACTGGGAATGGGCAGAATTTTCAATGACGTATGGCTTTTTTGTTGGATAAGAGATAATCTACAGACGTGGTTTTTAAGTCTTTTTTTAAAGCAAAAGACACTGGAATTGAGCTTTCTGAGTGTTTTACACTGTTATTGCTGTTTGCAAAACCATGGTGATGTTTGATAATAGAGCACTAGAAAAGCAAACTAGTCAAGTTTGTTTCTTTATAGAAATTTAGTCCTGGGAGGCAAATGTAACTAATAGGCCAGCACTCTGTAAAGGTACTAGGGGAAAGGAATCAGTCTTTTTCAGAAAGATGATGTTTGATGAAAGAAAGCCCTTTGCCAAGGGCTTGTGGGAAACCACCTCCTCAAATACAACACTATTCTTTAATGTAATCACAAACTGTAGTAATACTATTACTATTGAGTATTGCTCTATAGTAAACCATAAATCACAGTGAAAAAAATCCTTCCTAGAAGAAAATATGTTTTCATACCACTGCATTTACTTGTGTGCTACTTTGCTTCCAGTTTGTACTGGAAGTTATATCCCTAAAAGAAGGAACTTTGGTGAGAATGGGTTGTTAAGGACGTGCAAGAGCTCTTATACAAGATACATTGAACCTTCTCTGGCTCCCCTTAGCACTTCCGCTGAATTAAATGAAATTTTTCATTATTGTAAGCCTGAGGAAGTGATGATCTGCCTCACAAAAGTTCAGTGTTTAACTGATTCATCATATTCACATGATGGTAAACCTGTTGCCTCTCCTGCTTTTCCTCCAGCGTGGTTGCTTTTCACATTGTGCAATGTGTATTTTATTACACGTTTTCAGAAGCCAAATTAGAACTATCACCAATTTTCAGTTTACAGGAATCCTCTACTGAAACCTAACTTATCTACAAAAAAAAGACAAATTTGATCAATAATACCTTTACTTCATGCTGGATAAAAAAAGAAACTGAGGTAAATATTTTTCCTTTTATAAACTTTTGTTTAAATGAAGCTACTGGGAGCTGCACAAGGCACAGGTTTGTGACTGAGTGAAAATGTCCAGTCCTCATGAAGTGGACCTTACTGTTCTCATGATGCAGATTTTAGCAACATACAGCTCACGCTCAACACTGTAAAGAAAGGAAGGATAAAGATAGCCAAAAAACATCTCCATTAACTTTCCTGATGTTCATCTGATCAATAACCCTGTCTTGCTGACCAGTTTTAGAGCAGACAGTTGATGTCTGTTTGCTTCCTGCTGATGTCTGCTTGTTCCCATCTCCCATTTTAAGAGCACCAGAGGGGTGTAAGAGATAATACTTCTGTATATTTCAATACAGCTAATAATGGGTTGCATCTTCTAGATGTCTAACTACTACAGCAAAATTTTACTTTAGTAAATAGGGTTCTTGTGAAATGAAATCAATTTACTTCCTTTACCTTCTCATCCAGTATTACATACAAAAATCCCTCCAAATGTGAAACTTAAAAATTGTCCCTGCCACTTACATGTGGTTGGGCGTGGTGGGATCTCTGCATTGCTTCTCCACCATGTATTTAAGTTAATATTTTGTGGTAAAGACCTTCAACAAGAAGCAAGACCATGGAATCTTTTGAGCTTGCTTGGTTTGGGCAAGCTGAGATGTATAGGAGTATTGAAACTTTCAAGGAATCCACTGTTTATAAATCAGAGTGCCATAGATTTTTTGGTTAAACTAGGTCCTTAAGGCCTAAACTTACAAAATAGACAAATTTCTTTCATGCCCAGGAATCACAGAGAAATTAGGAGGCATTACCTGTTACGTTCTATGCATACTGTTGTTATATACAGTTTTATAATAATTTCTGTCTCTGTAAGTTCTTTTCAATGCAAGTAGATAATGTCAGCAAATAATGAAAACATGGTGAAAACACCTTTCTGTTTTATAATGACAGCTTTGGAAAGATGTGTTTAGATGGAAAAAAAAAACCCACAACCAACCACGAAACAACCCTTCAAAAAGCCAACCTGTGAAAATTACTTGTGGTAGCAGGCACAAGGACAAGGCAGAGGAGCATAACAGTTTTTCAAACTGAATAAATTTATTTTAGTTCAGAATACTGTTACGTATGTGATTAACAGCAGTCTATCAGACACAAAGAAATAGCTACAGAAAAAAATCCAACATAATCCTGGTTGTTAAAGGAAGCATTCAGAGGCAAAAGTACTTTGAGCACACACAAAAGCAGTAACATGACTTATGTTGTTTTACAGCATTATGATGGACTGAGCAGAACGGCAAAAATAATAATAATAATGAAAAAAGTGAATAGCAGCCTGTTCTTTGAAAGGGAAGGTGGTTTCTCTGAGATTCTCACCCCTCTCCAGCACAGGAGGTGCAGTGGGGCTGTGGTGCCTCTTGCAGTGTAGCTGCAGAGATAGAATCTTCCAGGCACCATTCCTCACATGGACAAATTTCTCCAGTATTGAGTGGGCGTTTGGAAACACAAATGAAAGGGAAGAAAAGGAGAGGGAGGAATTTTACCCAGAAAGATTTGAGAGACTTTACTTTTGTAGTAGCTATATAGTTAGGCCATCGCTTTCCGAAGAAAGTGGAGCTTTTAGTGACGTCAAATAAGTTGGTTGCACAGTTCAAGGTACACTGTGGATTTAACATTTCCTTTTTTTCTGACCCAACCAGCTTACAGAAGCATGAAATACACTTAAAGGGAAAGGATGAGTACTTAGGCATGGTCATTTCTCTCTAAACATTTAGGCTTCCACTCTTGATCAGGGGCAGGTGAAGAGCATCAATTTATAGCCTACCTGATAAAATAATGGTCAAAAGTCCCAACACGAACATGGAGATTTTCAGGATCTGGGCTTTTTCTAGCTTAATTTTATGTGGTCCTTGTCAGCGTAGGCAGTGGTGGCCCTGAGATCTATCAATCCTGTGACAATCTGAAACAGGTGGAGCATGGCTAGCTACAGCCTCTGCTAACAGACAAGCCTTTTGCTGCGTGTGTATGCTGGGTGTGTATCATGTAATGCACCAGAGGCATGAATAGGTTAACATCATGCATGCATTAGTGACAATGGCCGGCAGATTATACAATTTAAAAGATTATATTGTTTGAAGATATAAGGGAAATATAAGAATTGCAACCTTTTTTGTTAAATACCACAAAGTCTGAAAGTGGATTCTTTACAACCCAAATCACACAGAGCTATACATCACTTTTTTCAGAACTACAGGTTTAGCTCACTTTAGTTGTAATGGTAGTTTTTTAATAGAAAACACTCAACTCATCACAATAATTCTGGTAACATAAGACTGCATTATGATATTGCATTAAGGTTTCAACCTTCCCACCATTCCCAAGACAAAGAAAAGCTTATAATTAACCTGATTTTTTTGCTTTATTATTTCTTAGTAATATAATAACATTGCAAATTATTTCTGTTCACCAAAAAACCCGAACAGTGAGATGAGTTCTATTTCTTGTAGTCTACATATAAGAAGGTGTATGTATGATACATATACTTCTGATTACTGTGCTAGACAGAAGTGTTATCTAAAATTAGATGGTTTGAAATACCATTCTGAATGGAGAAATTGATACTGGTGTTGATGGTGATATTGCCAAGTACTGCTGATGTAGTGGTATAAGACACCTGGGAAGGATGAAATACAGTAAACACAAGAAGTTCTTGGTTCTTTCCAAGAAATCCAGAAATACCCCAAGTAAGTTCTGAGGGCAAGTTTGAGTCTTTTATGCAAGTTGTGTGCTGAATGACTCCAGTTAGCCAGCTAGGAAGCTCTCATCCACTTAGATTTAGAGCTAGAGTTGATGGCTTATCTATGTGAACTCACAGTTTAACTTCAGCAGCATTCATTCATCACATGAAAGAAAAGCCTAACAACGTGGGTCATTTTGAGTATCAATTGACTGATAATTGATGAAAACCAGAGCCAAGAGTTTTCTGAAGGGAAACTTTCAGCTCTGTTTCTCCCCTCTCCAGATGATGAAATACGGTGCATGTAAGCAAAGGTAGACTTGCTTCTTCACTTTTCTGCATCACTGTGGACCATAGGTAAAAAGGGCTAGATTAATATATAATCTGGGCAAGAAGGAAATAGGGTGGGGTTTCTCTATTGACCAAGCCTCACACAGTTCAGAGATAAAACTTAACATCAGTGAAGCACACGGGAAAACACCTTGGTCTTCAGAAAGTGGATAAAAACATTCCTGTTAGGAACTAGGTTTTTTGCTTGTTTGGGCGTTTGGTTTTTTTGGGGGGGAGGGGGAGCGTTGTTTGGATTTGGTGGGGTTTCTGCTTTCTTTTTTTTGTTTGTTTGTTTTTGAGGTGAGCTGTAATATTTTTGTAATCTCTAGATTACAAAAATCTGTAGAGAGTGCTTAGTACAAAACAACTCATACTGTTGTGTACTCTGTATAAAGCACTGCAGTGTAGGTCACGAAAGGAAGGATATATATGGGCCTTATTTCATTGTTTAGATTTCCATCTGCACATACAGCATGAGTGGGTGTAAATCATCACAAATTTTGATTTGGTGCACAGTCTTGGAAAATCTATAACTTTGTAAAAGAAACCTGAAAGTTGTTGACAGTCAGCTCTTTCTGGTACTTCCTGGGGAAAAATCAAACAAAATCAAGACATTTGAGAGGATAGTAAAATATGGTAGAATAATCATCCCCCGTCTAGTGACTGCTTATATTTTCTCTTAATAACTGTAGTGATCTGTCTTTATTTTGGGTAAAATTCCTTGTGTTTGAACTAGGATGATGCAGCTGCTCTTCAGCCACTGCTTTCATACAGGAACATTAGGAACAAGCCAAAATGAATGGTAGCTTTAATTCCTTTATTCTGCAACCTGTGAATCCAGAATAGGAAAAATTATTTATTGGTGCAGTGGGTTTCACCTCTGAGTTCATTCTTTGGTTTAGATCACCAATGGATAAGTTTGTTGGTCAAGTTTGTTTGTTCCTATTTATCCCCAGAAAGATGAATGTTCGAGGTGAAGTATTAGTACATTAGTACCTTTTTATCACTCTTGCCAAAGCTAAATTTTCCCCTATAAATCCCTAGCAGACATTTGTTACTACAGCAAGTGCCACATAACTTGGCACATTTAAGCTTCTTCTCCAGAGTACTCCAGATGTGAAGGATTGTACATAACATTTTTGTGAAATAACATGAACTGGTATTCTAGGTTGTCTTTAGGGATATAAGACTTCACTGAGGAAAACCCTGCAGGACTGTGTGCCTATGTTTTGATTTTTTTTGTTTGTGTTTGGATGTGTCACAGATTGCACAATTTTATACAAGGGTGGATCTGATTAATTTTATTAGCCTCTCCTTTTCATGAATGTCAGATTCAAAACAGATAGCAAAGAGATCCCAGAGATATGGGAGAAATAATCCTCGAAAATTCTTAAAATAAGGTAGCTTTAGTGTGACCTGAAATCCCAGCAAACATCTAAGAGACAGAATTTTTTTTGTGTAAGTACCGTTTTTCTCTTGGCTTTCATAAATCAAGAATGACAACAAGATAAAATGACAGGCTAACTGCTGTTTGTCTTTTTTTTCCATCTCTCTTCTCTCTTCTGTACTAACTTGGACTTTTCTCCCTCTTTTTTTTTTTTTCTTTTCATTTTAACTTCATTATCTTTTTATGTTTCTATATACCAGCTGTACCACACTGCCGTTTTTCCTACAGGATCATTTTAGAAATGGGAGAGTTTGCATGCATAAGTAGATACTGAAAATTATGTGATTAGGTGATTAATCACCATTCTTCAGCTCAGGCCAAAATTCTGATGATTAAATCCATCTCTTCAGCATTTAACTTCTGAAACTCCAATACATTCCAGCCTGCTTTTTCAGAAGAGAAAATCCATAAGAAATTTCATCTTCTTGGCATGTGTGGGAATAAGCAAGACTTTTCAGTTCTAAGAAATACTCACCAACAGGTTTAATTCCTTTTGGCCTTTACAAAGTAAGTATACCAACACTTTCTATCTGTGAAAATACGCTGGACTATGAACAAATGGCAGGAAAGTGTGAGAGCTGGTGCACAAGACATGTAATCTTACTCCAAAAAGGAGTAGAGTTTGTGGTAAAGCTACATAGTATTGCCTGAAGGAATGCAAAATTTTCAGGGGAAGCAGTAGGTGCAGCTTCACCATAGACTTACCTGTTCCTGGATAGTTAAAGAGCTCAAAAGGGAAACTACATTCAAGCTTTCTTAGGCAAAAAGAACATGTGAAATTCCCTGTCTCACTTTTTCCTCTTGTAATAAGAACGTATTCCTGAAATGATCTGCCACATGTCATGCCTGTACTTTGCAAAGAAGGACAAAGGCTTAGTAAAACAAGCAGGGAAAAAGAGCCACCTCTTTGGTGGCAGCAATGACAGCTAGTTTGGAAAAGCTTGGCATCTCTTTGACACATTGTGCAATTTAGCAACGAATTGGATGGTGCCATCCAGAGGGCACAATCTACATGAGTTCTGTAATTCTGGTTTATAGATCTTCCACTGATCCAAAGCAGGTCTTAAAGCAACTAGAGACATTAAGCCCTTTTAGACACGTCTTTCAAGCCTCCAACTTTTTATCATTTTATTCCAGTTCTTCTCTACTTTCACGTCTTTTGTTGTAAAGCTAATCACAGATCAACATGTAATCTGTCTCAGTGGTAATTAAGAATTAAGCAACAAACCTAATATGTCATAGATTGCTTTGGTATTCAGTGTTCTCATGTGGGGGAGAAAGGTTCACTGCAGTTATTTGGTATTCAGCAATCAATTATATTCTTAAAAGTTATTACTTCATGGTCTCTAATACTTGAACAATTTTTTATTTTTATTATTTGCTATGCATTTATTGGATTCTAAATAAAAATAAATAAAAAGAACTGAGGGGAAAGTGCTGGATTGCTTCACATTCCAATGGCATAGGAAAATTTACCCAATCCCTAACACTATTGCAGGAAGGGCTAAACGATATATTTATAAACTACTGAATGGGGCTGCCTGGGTTCATTGACCCCAGTCTGGCTGGTGCTAAACGTACAGAAATAAACCCATCCCCAAAAGATTGCAATCAAGGGATAAAACAAGAAACAGATGGCTGGTCTTACAAGGGGAGTGTTAAAAATAAGAGGAAATTGACTGGCACAGTAGGCAGTGGTCTTGGCACACCAGCTGCTTAACCATGGACAATTTTTTTCAAGCATCATGGCAGAGGAGAAATTTTAAGGTTAGTTTTGAAACATGAAAATTAAATGGTTCTTTATTTTCCAGGCAGCCCCACGTTCTCACAGAGGGTGAGTGTGAAAGCATGAGGGAAGCGTCTGTCACTGGTCAGCTGGAGATTTTGGCATCTCAATAGAGCCCAAGGAGAGACAACTGGGATAGTGTGGGAGCACATGCTGGAGCTGGCAGCAGGTTAAAGAAGGGGGAACTAAATGGACTGCAAGGAAGAGGATACGGTATCTTTGGGAGAATGACAGGTCTCTGCAAGCTTTAAGTAGGCATAATTGGCTTCAGCGTTTGTCTGGTTTTGGTTAGAGAAGTCAAGAAGGAAGGGAGTGAAACTGGTCAGGCTATCCTCTGTCAGGAAGGATAAAAAAGTTCTGTTAATCTGCTGAGCCTTGGTGTATATTTAAGTGAAATGTATAAACCACTGGAAAATAGGTGTCACAGAAGCAGCACTGTACAGTCAAAGGACTGTAGTCATACAAATGTCACCTCCAGTGTTTTATAGCACCACAAGATCATGTGAAGGCAAGTACACTGCAAGGAAAATGACTAGCGTATTTCTAAATTTTACGTCTTTGTATTCAACTTCAAAAAATACTAATCCTGTTCTCCTTAAGTAGTCCTTTTTTTTTTTTTTTTTTTTTTTTTTTTTGTCTGGAGCTCCTCTGCACTGTTTTGCTGTTTTGCTTTGCTTCAGAGATTTTTCTCTGGGAAAGGAGTAGCTAATTGCTTGTTCTTCCAGTACAGGAACAGGAAGATATCAGCTTGAGAATCCAGCAGCTACACAAAACTGGGTCAGGTAGCTTGAACTATTTTTAAAATGATAATCTCCTTTTCCCTTCAGTTCTACTTCCAGTAGGTATTGCAGTGTGTTTTAGTAGTAAACTGGCTTATTTCAGTCAGTGCTGTACAGACTTAATTCTCAGTGGAAAAAGAAAGAAAGAAAAAAAAAATAGCGCTTCAGAAGTCTGAATTACCCAGATCTCTCCTAATTGGTGAAAGAGAATGCTGAGTATGGATGGCAGATGTTTCCTTAATTAATATCCTACTGGGTTAATCAGCAGAACCTTGGGAGCTGCTATGAGACTTTTTTGATATGTTCAGAGAATCCAAGCCTTGATCCACAGACTTTAAACTCTCACTCATAACTGCTCTAGCTATCTGTCTGTGTGATACTTGCAAATAATAGAGTCTTCAGTCAGAATTTGTCTTTTGTGTAACCTAATTCTGTGAATATTTTGATGACATTTGTGTTCAAAATTTACAGTAAATCTTGCATGCAAATTAAGCTCCTCTCTAAATTTGAGATTTCTTACAGGTTTTAAAAAAATTACTTATTCACAGTTCAGAATGTTTGCCTTTCAATCTCCTAAGAACTCAATACTCTATTTTTAATTTTGTTAAGTCTGTGTTTTGCCATAAGCCCATTTGATACACAGAAAATTTGTCATGGGCCTAATGGCACTCATTAGAACCGCATGTGCTCTCACTGAAAATAGAGCTAAGTCAGGAGGAGAAATTGCAATCTCTCTAAGTTTTACAAGCTGAAACTTGGAAAAAGACAGTCATCTATAATTTTTTTTTTGTTTTCACATAAGTTTCCCCATATTTTCTGAAAACTAAAAATTTGAACTTTTCACTAAATTAACGATGAAATGGGACGAAGAAGAATTTTTCCATTTCTCCTTCTGAATGTCTCATTTTGCAAATACCCATCTTATAAATAATCAAACTTTAATCAATTAACATCTTCTGGAAAATGCTGAAGGAACATCCCTGCAAGCTTTAGATATAATCTTCTCTATACAGCTTCATTGGGAGAGGGGTGAGGGAGGGCAGAGAGCAAAAAGCTGCAAAAATATTGGTTTTGTACTCAAGTTAGCAACATCTTCCTACTGCAACAAAACACCTGGGGGCTTTGCGGGCTTCTTTAGAGGCTTGGATTAATCTCTTTTTACTCTTTATGTTCTACCATACCTTTCTAATCAAATCGTTGGCCTTTCTGTTGAAATTTTCTTAAGTACTGCAATATGTGTGATAGAATCATATGAAAAAGCAGAATTTACCTCTCCTCTAGGTTCTTGATTCTTCCTGGAGCAACCTTACACCTAACTAACTAAACTCTCTGCAGAGGAACTGGGCAAAAGGGGCTGTCACAGCAGGGGAATAAAAAGGGGCAGTGGAGAACCCTCTCTTTGAACAGTTCAGCCTTATTTTGCCTTACATGACGTGTTTAGATAAGGAATCTATGTAGTTCTTTTGTTGTTTTGCTTTGTTGGGTTTTTTGGTTGTTTTGTAGTTTTTTGTTTTGGTTTTGTTCAGGTTTTTTTTTTATTTTATTGGGTACCTCTTTTGCCTGTCGCTGCCCCTCTGCAGTCTGCAGCAATATTTTCCATGGAGCGAACCTCAGCAAAAAAAGGAGAGTATGAACCCCAACGTCCCTTCTGAATCTCAGAATTTCTGTCTTGGAAACTTTGGCAACTACAAAATAGAGGCAAAACTTGCTCTCACTGAGTAGGAAGCAGAAATAAATGTTATATTAACCAAAAGGTTGTTTTTGGAAGGACATGCCACCTACAATAACAGGGAAGAATATTGGTTCTCACTGGTTTGTCTTAATATTTTAAGCTGTTCTTTGCTCTTTTCCTCACTAGCTCACATCCCACTAGCTGTTTACAGTTATTTCACACATCTTATGCCAGCCTTATGCCATTCATTCTGTTGAGACCCGCTTGAAATCTCCTTGAAAACTTTCTGCTATGGATTTTTTAAAAAAAAAAATTTAGCTCCTGCCCATCAAAACTGACTCCCCTACACGGAAAAAAAATTACATCATTTAGGATATAAATCATGTCAATGATTATGCAAGATCTTGGTACTACTCTTGTTCTCTCTGTTCCTCCTATCTGTCAACAACAGTCAAGTTTCTAAAATTTTCTTACAGCGCTTAGTTTGGGACTACAGACTTGGTTCTTCCCTGATTTAAAGTCGCATTTATTCTCCAGTGTGCCCCCTGTACAGGCAGTGACTCTGGAGATGAAGGTACATTCTAGGTCTTGCCTTCACTCTGTCATGTTTAATAAATACACATCTCAGTTCCTGTCTGAGAGAGAAGCTGTCATCTTCTCCCATTTAAGGGAACATGACTGAAGGCATTCTTTAGCACTTAGATTCATGCAACGCAGGGCAGGATTTATCTTATTATGAGCATTGATATTACATTATTTGGGGTAGAATGGGGTAGATTCTTCAGTACAGTAACTAATGAAGAAATGAAATTGAATGTTTTGCAGCAGTCAAGTAAACCAGAAATATTCTCTCCAACTGGCTTGAAAAGATGTAACAATTCAGCATATGATTTTAATTAATGTCCATGTAACTAAAAATGTGTTTAATTCACAATAGCATTACAAGAAAACATATTGACATCTAATTAAGGATCACAGAATTTGCTGCAGAGAAACTGTAGTGCATCTGTTCAATGAGACACAATCATGTAGAATGCTAAATGGCAAAATACAATGAAAATGTGAACCAATACACAAATGAGGCCATTAAATAAATCAGTGTGAAACAAAGTGGAGATATTCAAGAGAAGAGCTTATGCATAGGGTTTGGTAGATAACACAAAGTGATATTGTTTAGTAAGGGCTTTTTCTTATTATTTACTTGAGAACAGCAGGATTTCAGCTGCTGGGATTTCTTAATAGGAACTGCTGTTTCCAAGTTAACATGAAAATACTCCATGTTTTGCTGACAATTGACGAAATAATTCTCATGACTTCTTACAATAAATGCTTAATTTGTTGCATTATTTTGTCAGTTCCTGTGCTAAAGTCTTTCCTCTTAAATACCAGTTTTACCTTAGCAAGCTGATTTCACCGTTCTTACACTGTAGTCTTCACAGTGAAAGTCAGATTGGAATCATAACATTAAAAAAGATAAAAATTATCTACATATTTGGATAAGACTCACAATAGTCAAGAACGACACTGAACTCAACTGATACAGAAGTGAACATTCCTACTTGGAATAGCTGTTAAAGCACTCCAGTCTGAAATATCTTTTAACTTCAAATTTCAATAATCCTTTTTTCCTTGTCTTCTCTTCCCGTATACATAGACAAAAGGGGTTCATAGAGGCATGAATCAAGATTGCAAGAAAGTAGTATCACTTTCGGCTGATTTCTACCTGCACTTATATTTGGAATATTAAGCTGGCAAACAGCATTATGTGAAGACGAACTTGTCTTAAATTCATCATCTAGGGTCATTTGCTCCTGAAATCTGTACTTATTCATCAAGAACAAAATTATAGGAACCAAAAAAAATCGAGCTACTGAGCTTGAGGACCCTTTTGGTAAAGAAAACTGAAAAGAGATAACTCCACCTCTGAATTTTGAAAAATACAAAATTGAAAAGATCTTTAGTCCTACTGCTATAAAGAAACTTTTTTTTTTTTTTTTTTTTAAATCTATCGATACAGAACCTTACATTAAATTAGGTATTAGAAGGTCCTTAGTCAGATGTACAAGCAGCTTGGTGACTGAATGCCTTATGCACAGTCATTGCACAACACAAGTCATTACACAACACAAATATCCTCAATTATTACACTAATGGAAATACAGCTCCTGGGCTGGAAAAGGATCTGAGTTTGATTAAACTGTTTTTCTGCGTAACCTGTCAACCTAAATAAGACAGTAATTAGACTTCCACCAACTCATGCAAGTCATTTGGATGGACATGTTATTCCCAGTTGTGCTTTCAGTGAAATAAAACTAGATATGTTAAAATGGTGGGCAGATTTCTCTTTCTTTTCACAGTGAGAATTACTTTGAACAGTTTGGCCTGTAACACACACTTCAGTGAGTGCCTTTTTACTCTTCAGCGCACAATGGTATGAGTGATCTGTACACCTGCAAGAAATTCAGAACCACAGCTGATCCTCCCTAGTGTCTCAAATTTCTTCTATCTCTTCCCACCTGCTGCAATACAGTTTTCCTTTTGTAGACTACCGCTATTCCTCAAATTCTGAAACAACTCGTTAGCTACATATCCTTTTAGTTAAATGTCCTTGAGGAAAAAAGATATCCAGAAGACCATTTCAGAAAACAGTGGGAAGCTCCTGATGATGTTGTTTGGGGATTTAAGATGAACAAAGTATCTGATTTTCTCCTGAATGAGTTGTTTTGTCTTTGCAGTAATAAAAGAAGTGATTTCAGGGCTTTGGACATGAATTGGAATGTGTGATAAAATGAATGAGTGATAAAATCATGGCTTTTAAGAATGTATCTACTGATTCACACCGATAAATCACTCAGTAGAAGGTGGAGAGAAATCCTGAAGTGTTTGAAAAACGTGGTCAACAACTTTCCATTTACTTGCTGAAGTCATGTCAGATCTCATCGAGATTTTGTTTTGTAGTCCAGCTAAGGCAGGCAAGTGCCCGACATTAAGGATTTCCTGGGCTTATTGGAAAATGGAGCAAAAGTGTTGTGTGTAGTGTCAGAGTCACCAATAGCCAGAGTTCTCTGACTTAGTTCAGCAATCAGATCGTTGTGGAATAATTTGAAATACTTACAGTAAAAGACAGGAGACTGACTTACTTGTCATGTGGCAAGGAGAAATTTAGGCAGTTTTGAAGTTAAAAAGATTCTGTCTTGAACTACTTGTTTTTCCACAGAAAACATTGTCTAAAAAAATAGAATATACCTTGAAGACAAATCATAAATAATACTCTGTGAATAAGCCCCCAGTCCAGACATGAAAAAAGCCTCTGGGAAATACTTCCCTGGACAAAATTCCCTAAGAGGTCTTTAGATATAGTGAAGACTGCCCATTTATCTAAAATACCAATAAGTGATTGTACCTCTAGAAAATATTTTATTTTTAAACCAACTTCCTGATAAATCACTACTGGTTTTTGTACCTTTCAGCAGATTTTATGATCCAGAGAGATACACAAGTCATGTAACTTGTCATGTAGTAGCTTTCAAAGCAGATCCCAAGGATCTCTCTTAATTTAGATGTACTCATTTTGGAAAATATGTTGTCTCACAGATAATGGATTAGCGGTATGCATTTTGCTTCAAGTGGGAAAATGAACTTAGTTCACGTTTAAAATGTATTTTGCTTAGCAAGGCAGTCTTCTAGTGTAAGGAAGACTTCTTGATGCAAGAAAATCCATTTCTTGTATTTAAATAACATATATGCATTTCAGCTTTTGCATTTTTAGCAAAAAAAAGAAATCTAGAAATCCTAGGGAAAAGAAAAAGCATTTTAAAAGCAAAACACTTTGACATAGATAAAAATTCACTAAATATTGACATGGAGAATACCTGTTATTAGGTCCTATTCTCAATCCTTTTAGTACTGTAGGCAGAGAAAAAGAATATTTTTGTTGTCCTCTGTTACCAAATCTACTACAACACTGACAAGCATATTCTGCACTTACCAGAGCTCTCTGAGAGCAGTTCCTAGTGAGCCCTGAGACTCAACTGAATCTCCCGGTCAGAAATTCATACATAACTTTGAGGTCTGCCTTAGAGAATGATGGTCACAAACTTACTGCTGTGTGCAGATGGATCAAGAGCTTTTGGCTGTTGCTACACCCTTGGGAAATCAGAAGTAGTTCTGAGAGAGCCCCCAGACATTATGGCAATAAGTGTGTATTCACAGAACCACAGAATAGCTGGTGTTGGAAAGGACTTCTGGAGATCATCTAGCTCAAAATCCCCTGCTCAAGCACGTTCACCCTGAGCAGGTTGCACAGGATCTAGTCCAGATGGGCTTTGATTATCTCCAGAGGAGACTCCACAATCTCTCTGAGCAGCCCGTTACAGTGCTGTATCACAGTCAAAGTGAAGACACTTTTCCTCATATTCTGACAAAACTTTTGAGTTTGTGCTCATTGCCCTTGTCCTGCCTCTAGGCACCACTGAAAAAAGTCTGGCCCCATCTTGACACCTGCCCTTAAGACATTTGTATGCATTGCTAAGATCCCCTCAGTTGTCTTCAGGCTAAATAGGCCCAGCTCTACCTGCATAGAAAAGGTGCTTTGGTTCCCTCATCATCCTCACAGTCCTCCACTGGACTCTCTCTCAGATTAAGAGGAATACAGATGCTTTTTGTTTCAGTCTTTAGCCTTTTTTATTATTTTGTTTTCTCATTGTAATGTCAAGTGAAGACTTCCAGCTCAGGCTACCTCTATCAGTTTAGGATAGGGAGGGAAGTATGCCATTGAAGGAACAACTGATATCCCAAACATTTTAGCAACTGTAAATTAATGTCTTCTAAACAATTCAAGCATCTGAATTACCATGACACCTTGAATTTGAGTATCCTGCATGCACCGTGTTTAACCATAATTCTTGTGAGCATTTAAGGCTTCATCCCATTTCTGCTTCAGATAGGTAATTTACAGTCTTGACACATTTTCTTTTTAACTTGTGAGTGTTGGGTTTTGGCTTTTGTTGTAGGTGGTGGAGGTTTCTTTTTTTATTTTTTAATATGTTATCAGCAACATCATTTCTCATTTCTGTGTTGATTTTCAGTTGCAAGAACTTGTGTAGCCCATCTGAAATATTGAAAGAGCTCAGTTTTCTAAAAGCTGGTGGGCTAAACAAGGAAAGATTTCAATGGATCAACATGTGCATGAAGTTGTAGTGGGCAAGGTTTACAGAAATATTATTCTTGAATTATGTAACCTGTCTCTGTTTCAGGACCTTCACTGCATAATCTTCCTTTGTTCCATGGCATCCTGAGTCAATTGATTCTATAATTTCTGAGCACAGAGGAAAGTATAAGATCAATGTAGTAAAGAAGATGCATTGCTAGCTGAAATGGAGACGTACTAGTTTTACTGGAAAGGGAAAAAACTGCAAGAGGGTGGAAGTCACTGAGGTTACTTCATTAAACACGAGAATGAAGGATTATTGTTTTCAAAATACTTCCATTTAATGTTTTCTGCACATACTGAGAACAGAAATATGAAACAAGGTGGATAATGTTCCATCATTACTGATGGAACAGTACATACTGGCTGTGAGCTGACCTGAGTTTGTTTAGGGGTACTTGACATAATGGACTGAATTGAAGATGGAAATTACTAGAAGAAGGTAGAGTAAGGGTAACATTTTGAATGTTAGTTCAACCTTTGCTTTCACTGACTGTTGACATCTATTGTAGCTTTTCTATGGGCAGAGCAGCATCTGTTAATATAACTCCCAAGAAAAGATTTTACCATTGTTTTATTCATGTTTATGAAGTTTTGTATGTATTAAACTCTGAAACAGGGATCATGTACAAAAGCTTAGAACTGTTATTGGATTGGTGTACACCACCAGGGAACTGCACTGGGTAAAGGTAAAGTGCTTAAAAACAGGTTGAGGAGACCTTTCTTGAAGACACGTATGTAAACTGGACTGTATGTGTCGTTGATTGAATTATGGACTCAGACTGGCAGGGAATCTGAATCTCTTTATGCAAAGAACAAGTCGGTTTTGTAGACTTACACGACCAATCACACACTGCCATGTCAGCAGCACACCCCCTGAATGTCCTTCTATTGGGTCACCCGCCTGTCAGCTTCCAGCAGGCTCCTCCCACCAGGGTCTGGCAGAGACAAGATTCTTGGTGCCTCCACATGCTCCTTTGTGCTGCCATGTGCTTCTTTGTCCTGTCATGGCATTGTGCAGGCACATCCCACAGCACACAGTTCAATTCCATCCCATCTCTTCCCATAATTCCCTTTTTTTTAATATATATAAACAAGAACTACGAAACAAACCACTTCTAACATTAAAACATGTTCTTATATATGAGAACTTTGAGAAGCAATGTAAAATTGTTTAAAACTTCTACCATCACTCAGAGTTTGCAATAGCTGGAGAGTCTCATTTCATAGCGAAGACTTGGAGAGTCTTTCCCGGGCAAGACTTCTAAGTTTACCTTGAAAGAGGGTCCAGCTTTTATAAGATCAAATCAGCAAGTCAAAGTGACTTGATTAAA
>VWZT01006662.1:0-69164 GCA_013397055.1 Pachycephala philippinensis
TATATATATACATATAAAATGCATAAGGTAATCAGAATCTTATTTTAATTGAAAATTAAGGATTTCTCCTGATTATTTGCAAAAACACCTTAAAATGGCAATATATGCACATATTGTTTTATTAATGTAAGATTTCATGTGAAGGACTGTGCTCTCCTTGAAAGAATGCTGCAAAATTCATAAGCTCTCCAGATAACCTAGAAAAATTTGTAAGCTGTATTAGGAACTGAACACTAGGGCCAGGAAAAAAAAAACCCCAACAAAACTACAACCATCTATGAGCATAATTAGTCAAATCTTCAAACCACAAGATCATAATGATTTCTTTACTGAAATCTGCAAGTTATCCACTATGCAGTATAAAGGTCAATAGCAGAGTACAATATTACCAAGTCACCGAGGAAAAACATTTATCCAATGAATACCACATGGATAATAAAATCTGGGTAGAAAAGTGACTAATACAATAATAGCAACGAAAATCCATAACAGGTTAGGTGAGAATAAAAGTTAAGGAAAATTTCAAATAAAAAAGTATTATTAATGCAAATAAGAGTAACATCTGTGTCCGTTCAAAGACTGGAAGACAAGATTTTTAGGTGCAGGTATATTAAATGCATTCTTAAATACTTATTCTCCATGTACCAGAAATCTCTGTGTCCCTTACAAGCCTCATCAATGTTTTTAATTTGTGCGACAGAGCTCAGTCTGCCTTCTGACCCATCTGATAACAATTTCAGTGATGTAATAGTAGGCTGTTGGTTCTGGTACCCTCATTTGTGTGCAGAGAGCTAAAAATCTTGGGGAAATTACTCACCATGTGTTGTTAATAGAGAGCCATTCTCCATCCCCCTAAAAATAGCAAGGTGTCTTCCTCCCACCCCCTGCTAATTTTTTTCCCCTCCCATTAACAGATGCAGAAAGCAGCCTTCTCAAAAGTGCAATAACAAGCACCCATTAGGCCATTAAAACAGCATCAAAAAGCTGTTTTCACAAGATCAAAGACAACTATATTGGATTAGATTCCTATGTAAAAACATATCTTTCTGGACATTTAGAAAAACAGCCAGGCCTAGCTTTTGGGCTACAGATCCCTTCTATATCATTTGAAAGGCTTATCTGGAACAAAGTCAGGCTACATGAAGAACTTTTAACTATCCTGTAAAGCTGATGAATTTATTGGTTAAATTTAAAATTTAACCTATCCCTGCAAGCTCAGGTGGACACAAGGGAGAGAGATGGGAACAGAGGATAACTCTCTTCTGCCACAGATCTCCTAAGGCCTAAAGACCACAACCATTAAGGTGTCAAAGCAGCTGCTATGCAGCAATGGCATACAAAGCTGGGTGATTTTGATTCTGAGAATTGCAGTTACCTACCTTATAGAGGCTTTGCTCTTCCATGAAATGAGGTTTTCCATCAACAATTTTAAGGAAAAAGGAATTTCAGATAGTTTTGGGGTTTTTTCCCTCCCCAGAGTACTCATAAACATAGCCACAATATCTCACATGAGGTGTCTTTGAACCATGTTAAATAACAACCAGCTTGTTTTACAGGGAATCTGGGAAGACCCGTGGCTGATGAAAACATTGTGCGCACAGTAATTGAATTTTTGACTTACTTGCATCTTAAAGGTTAGTGAATACCTTTTAATCTTTCACAGTTTCTGGTATGAAATTTACTGAGAAGACAAGACTATCCCTTAATGTACACATCTGCTGCAGATTTGAGTGTGCAAGACTTTGAACAGCACCTTTGGGATCGCACACACAATTGCAGGTGGTTCTGCAAAAGTTGCAGCTCGGTGGAGATCTGATGTAGCAGAGTTCTGATACCATTCCATCACTTGTTAATGACAAAAGAAATACATCTCCCTTTCTGTGTGTATTCTACAATAAAGTTGCATGATAGAACTGCAACAACACCAAGCTGAATATTGGCAAACAGCTCAGAATGCTGTTAAGTAAAAACCCTGTATAGCCTCACAATCGTGACAAGAGTTGTAACAGTGAGCTTACGGCTGGCTCTGTAAGAATGGTAACTTTACTATGGAATTCAGTGAAGGAGAAATTTGTCTGCTTCTGAGTTTTCATTAGTTTTGCTTTAAAAAAACCTGAACAAACACGATTTTTAGCTTTTAAAAACCTCTTCAGCTCTTCTAAAACTGTCTGCAAAATGTATAAAACCATAATACATAGCTGCAAAGAAAGCAACAGGTAGGAAGAAGTTGTACTGCTGCAAACGTTTGAGGATTTTTCTGTCTCAGAAAGTAGACAATTCAATAAATCAGTAACTTCTATATTCTTGCCTTTGTATACAACAAATGGTAAGCAATTTTGTGGTAAGTGTATGCTGTGGAACTGTGTGTTCATTTGTGTTTTAATTTCATTATTAAAAGAGACTTTCAACAGATCTATTGATTTTCTGCATACCTGGGATGCTTTTTACTCATTGTTTTCTGAATTATTTGTATCCACCCAAGGAAAATAATTCAATGTTTATTGAACTGAATTTGCGTTAGAAAACAAAACCTCTTTATAGCTAGTCCTAAGGGCCTGAAATAATTCAAATATATATTTAAAGTAGATTATTAGCATGTATATTTACTGTGGACAAAATAGTAGTTTGTTTGTTGTGTTATTGTGAAGAAAGAGCCAAGAACACTTCTTTACCCTGCTGTGTGAACCTAGGAAGCAAAATCAATTTGGACACAACAAAAAGGGTGTGAAGTTAAGCTCAAGCACATGCTCTCTGAATAGGCTAAAAGCTGCCAAATCAGACAAGACAAAAAAATGCATCTCATGGAACTAAAGATTACTTCTTCCCTGGAACAAATGAGCAAAAAAGGCTCCCTTCTTAGGACTGTGATGGCAAACAGTTGTTTTTATTCAGAAAAGGTGGTGGTATTACCATGTCCTAGTGAAAAATAAAAAATTGATCTCCAGATCTGGCTTTTCACAGACGTAGTTCTTGCATTCTCAAGTTGCAACAGACACAGAATATTATCACGTATTATCTCTTAACAATAGTTAGTGGAAAGGCTTGGTACAAACTCTTACACAAAACCAGAACTGTACATTTAGCAGGTGAAAACCATGTTTTTTTTCATGATAGAAATCCTTTAACACTTCTGCTTAAATGAAACCTTACTACATTAAAAACATTGGTTTAGATGTGTTCCTTGGTGGCGGAAGGGGGAAAAAATCCCACTCATGGGGTTCAGGGAATAGTTATTCAGATTAGACATACATTTTAATCTGCAAGAAAAAGGCAGTATTTTTACTGCTAAAACGTACCTTGGTGATAACTAAAGGTGGCCTTCAGCTCTTTCTCTTGGAAATTATTCCCTCCAGCTTTAAGTGCTTCTCATAAAGAGCAACATGTAGGATGGCTGCTGTAATTAGATAATATTAAGTCTTTTGAGATGCTGGGATCCAGCAATATCAATTGACATAATAAAATTAATATAATTTAATTGTTGTTCTGTCACTGCTGTTTCTAAAATGTTGAAATTATATCAGGAAGATATTATTGACATTCAAAAGAAAAAAAACCCAGTATTTTATAAATTAAAATATGAAAAGTTCAAAGATTTGCCTCTTATAGTTGAGAAAAGTATTAAAGAAATTTATAATACTGAAACTGGATTTCATTACTCAGTTGCTAAGATAAATATGCATACTTACATATATGTTAATTATCTTTTTTTTTCCTATTTTGCAGAGGTGGGAGCACTTGACAAGCTACCTACACCAGAGGAAATGAACCAGTCTTGAAGAATGCATTTTTATTTTGTTGCAGTGTAGATTTAGACTGAATTCTGAACAAAAGACCCAAATGACCTGAAGTTAAGAAGACTTGTTTGCATTTATCTGATAAATGTCAAACAGCATTCTGTCCTCTGGTTGGTTTGTTGGATTATTTTTGCTTTTTTTTCCCCCTCCCCTCCCTCTCCTGCAATGTTATAGTGTATAATTTTGCTTTGGTAAATTTTTTCTGTAGGTAAATGATAAAATAAAAATAAAGAGCAACTAAGTTGTTTCATTTTAAAATTATGTACATATCAGAACACAATGCATCATATACAAAGCCCAGGGTTAATTGAAAGATTACACTGCATCTATACTCTGCAATATTAGAGCAAAATAAAACACAAATACTATATATTGGGTACTTTAGATAACAGAAAAGCAACAGTGACTTCAGAGTGCTGCCATGCAGAATCATTTTAGGCCACAGATCTGTCTATACTTCTGTGCTTCAAGGAAACATTACTTCCTGTTCATATTTTCATAGACATGAAATAAACTAATGTTTATAATAAATTTCATATTATTCACCTGTACTGCAGCAGCCCACTGGCTGGAGCAGACCTTGGTGCAATGCAAATTTAACTGTTCTGTGCAGGTTTACACAAATCTCAGGTGTAGGATTCCCACGTCAGCGAGAACACTGGGGCTGTGCTCCTTAATGAAGGAAAGCTCCTGGCTCCAAGGTTAAAAATACACTTTGTGAGATGCTGTATTCTGGGTCTAGCAGAGCGCTTGGCTCCATGTTTAATCCATGCACAATAGCTTTGATGTACTGGACCAGGCTGCTAGGCCTGCACACAATAAATGTCATATCAAGACTGAGGAAAGGATTGAGAGGGTACAGAACCTTAGAAAGGTTCTTCTTACTCAGATGACTTTCAGCCTCTGCACGGTGCAATGAAATATCATCCTTTCAAAATGCTGACGTGCACTGGAGTGCACAGACTGACAGAAATTTTGCAGACCTTTATTATCTAATCTGTTTTTCACTTTTAGCATAGCAGAGTTCTAAAAGCCAAGCCACTAGTGTCTACTTTGTACCCACACAGCTGTCCCACCTTGTCATTCAGGCTGTGCTCTTCCTCTGATAATCACTAAGCCTCTGATCTCATGTCTGGTGTTTGCACTTTCCAAAGTGTGAAAACTGCACTTTTCATCAGATCCAGTGAGCTTCTGAGCAAGCCCTTCACACTATGTTTTATTTGGTTTCTTATTTTAAGAGTTATGAAAAAGGTATACACTGCTAATATACATGCTGCTAGTTCAACATTTTTCGGTAATGGGCTTCCAAAAATGTGAAAAAAGAAGAGTGAAATTTAACCTCTGTACATTAGTATAGTTCCGTAAGTCCAAACTCTCATCCCCCCTAGTAATGGCCACACTTCTCACATAACCTTGAAGCAGAGCTCACTAAAAACAAGAGGTTTTCTTTTCATTGACTTACATGGACTTTAGTTCATGGACTGCTAAAACCCAGGATCCATTTGAAGAACTCAGTAGCAAACCATCTCTGGCAAAGCAGCTGAATCTGTGAGCAAATAAAAGGAGCTTCATCTCTGCATTGAATTTCTTTCCTTTTGAAATAGGATAAGAAACTAGAAATAATAGGATAGGATTAGCAAACAGTTATTACTTTAATTAAATTAACATACCCTCAGCTCCTTAGGGTTGGAGTTGTCCTGTTAGAATGTTTATTCAAAATTCTGAAATTTGAGATTATTTGAAATAATGGAAAACTCACAGGATCAGAAAGATTTACAGCGCTGTCTACGCAGGGAGGCTCACAAGGTTTTACATTGTGCTGCACTCTTATATGCATATATTATAAAAACCAGATTATTATAAACTAATTACCAAAAGCAGTTCACGTACTTTCACTTAATAATTTCTGCATTCAAACACATACTGATAATATTCTGAAACAGAGATGGGTAAAATTTTCAGCTTGTTTCTTCACCCTGTAACACCTCTTACCTTCGCAAGTATGAAGGGGGAAAACATCAATAAAGGGCCATTCTTTTGGATCAATTTCACGTTTTCAGTAACATTATTATTTTATTAACACTCATTTTATTTAAACCATGTCTTAAATCACTTCATCTCAGACCTAAGTTCTGCAAATATTTGGAATAACGTCTCCGTAATCAACCTCTTGAACAAACACCTGATAAAAATGTCCTTTAAACCACAATTTGAAGACAGTAAGTTTCAACAGGGCAAATGGTCAATAAAAGGATGTGACAAGTTTCAGTAGAAAATAGTAATAAAAAAGCCTACTGTTTCCATCTCATTATATCATTTATTTGCTTGTTTTTATACATTACATTCCACTGTTGTGTAGGATTAGCTCAAACTTATATTTACACTACAGACAAAAGCCAAATTAAAAAAAAAAAAAAAGATTTAAACTTTCTTGTAATGTTTGCCAGTGATATGAAATTACCCTTCATGCAAATTTAACTCTGACAATGAACAGAAGGCTTGCATGATGCTGAGTGACTGGACAATAAAATGGAAGATGAGATTAAATGCTGATGCAAGCAAATTATGTACGCAGAGAAAAAAACTCTAATTTTACATACGCATGTTGATGCTCCAAATTATGTCTGGAAATATAACTCAGACTCATTGTACACAGTCCTCTAAAAACGTTTTTTTAAACTTCAACAGTGGATAGAAAGCCAAAGGGAATATTAGGAATTACAATGAAAATATAGCATTCCCACTTTTGATACCAACAGCAGTTCTGGGCAGCTCACTGCAAAGAAAAAAGCACTGTCGGGCCAGAAAAGCCATAGGGGAATGTGACAAATATTTTTACAACGATTTTCATACACAGAGAAACTAAATAGGTGGGAGATGAGAATCTTAATGTTGTGCTAAAAGTGCTTAGCAAATTCACTTTTTCTTGTCACCCAAAATTTAATGACTAAATGTGAAATGATGATAAAATTATCAAGTAACACTTTTAAACTCCACACCCAGAAAAAACCAGAAGGCCTTTTCCTTACATCTCATGATGAAGTTGTGGCACAGGACTTTGTGGAGGCCATAGGTTCTGAAACAGTTTTATTCATGGAGGAAAAGTCCTTCAAGGTCCAAATGTTAAATTTTTTTAGACAGAATTAGGGACATGAGAGCACAGAGCTGTAAAACAACCCTTAGAACCTGATCCAGGGATTAATTAAACAGGACTCCTTCAGCTGCACAGCATTTGATATCAGTTTACGAAAGAAACTTGCAAATCACATATATTTGGCTAAAAATTCTGGAGAAGTACAGAATTCTGAACACTACCTATAACAAAAAAACCCCATAATTTTATACAGTGTTTCACCTACCTGTCAGGTAGTCTCATTAAAACTTGTTTAAATGCAAATCAGTTCAGCATAAAAGGGGGAATTTCTGATGGCACAGCTGGCACAGAAGAGTCTGTTCAGATTAGGAAATCATTAGGGAGCTGACAGGATACATGTATTTTCCCACCTGTCTACTCACGTAAAGGTCAGACAACAACATTAGCATAGAAAAATTAGATAGAACTCAGAGTACTGAGGATGTTTGAGGGGGCTTGATATTGACATTACTAACTCCCCCCAAAAAGTGACAAAAATATTTTTAGATTATTTCAGTATGTGTGACACAAAACAGAAGAAAGTTAGAGAAGTATTTTGCAGTTTGTTGAGAATTCAAGATCACCTCAGGAGTTTTCTAAGTTTAAAATAAAGTTTAGACCCAAGTGTTATTGGCAGAACAATTTTTCACCAATTTACAGAGTACATTAACGGTGCATGACACACTATTCTGTGTCCTATCACTTATTTTTAAATAAATTCAAATAACAATTCTGATACTTAATTTTATGAGGACTGAGCATGACCCGGCCGTAGAAAACTCATGGATCCCTTTGCTACTCAGATTCAGTAGCTGGTTATACAAATATCAATTTGTTAAGATTTTTAATGCCTCAGAGCACTGGACATTTGTCAATGCATGTGCCACACTCAGAACCTCCTAGAAATGAGCTGTAAAAAGCCAGAGTTGAATTGAAGATGAGAATTATTTTATCTCCTTGCTTGTAGAGGAGCAAAAACTTTATCAAAAAATTTATTCCCAAAAACTTTACCAAACTCCCCTGAGATTCCACTTACGCATTTCTAATTTAATTGATCTCCACAGATTTAGTACTAATTAATTATATATAAACCATACGGCCTGAGTGTTGGCAGACATGAGTCTCATACAGAATGTCCACCTGAGGAGAAATTCTAAAATATCTGTTACCATTCAGATTGCTTTTTTTTTTACAGTTTCTAAAATAAATGTGGATTATTTATCACTTACCAACATATATATAATTAATTCAGAACGCAATGCTTCTATAATTTCCCCTTCAAAATGTTCATGGGATAATGCATTTCCTTGAAATTATCCTCTTCCATTAGAAATCATTCTATTGGAAAATAATTGATCAGATTTATGAACATTATGGTTATTATTTACATGTATCAATACTAAAGGTAGCATTTCTTGACGAAATTTAAAACTAGTACTTCAGTTATTTACATCACTGTAAGTTCCTCTGTCATATCTTTAGAAGGAGTATTCTTTGCTTACTATTTATTCAGATAACAGTGTAGCAGAATGACACTCTGCTTCCCTAAGATCTTTCTGCAATTTGATAAGGTTATCTGATTCTTCTTCGACTTCTAATCTAACAGATTTAGGAATCATTAGCTTTCTGATGGTTTTCATATCTCCTGTTCTCTGCAGCAATTAAAAACCTATAAAAGTATTCTCCAAACGTTTCTGTGAGTATTTTATGCATCTTCTCTGCCACTCAGTGTTTGAGGACACTCACACTGAGTAACTGCTCCTGGGACTCTCCAGGGGCACTCTGGGCACTGGCACTGAAGGGAGCAGCTCTGCAAAGTGAAGATTTGAATCTGCTCCCTGCCAGCAGAGCGTGGGTGCTGCCTCTGAATCCAGAGCGACCTTTTAAATTAGGCTTTTGGATTTCCTCTTTCAAACCAAGCAGAATGAACCCAGGCCCCAAGGATTAGAGAACCAGTAGAAGCAGACAGGAAAAATAACCGTGCTTTTACAGCTAAATGTTACATTTTTGTACCACTGTGCAAAACACGGTTTTGCAAATTGTGCCTGCTTGGCTTTCCTGCTGATTACCCACTTAGCCACTGTTCAAAAATACAGCTCATCAAATACCACATGTAAGGGCTAAACCCTGACCTATGAAACTAAGTGCAGGGGTATTGTTGACCTTCAAAGTACATTTATTTATATCAGCTAAGGTTCGACTTTTTCCAGTGGAGAAACATTATTAAAAGAAATTAATTTTAACAAATCTCAGATCTTAGGTAAAAAATAATTTCGGAAATAGAACTATAGTCACCCTTATTCCATCAACAATACTCCTCCTTCCCACCTGCTGCAAAGCATGTTGTTCATTAATTCCTTCTGTCACTTTGTGCCATCAGAACCCTTTACTGATTCTAGCCATTGATTATACTCTGTCTACTATTTAGAAGGATCCTCACATCTGTGAAATTTTAATTAATTGTATACAGTTCAAACTATATAACACTTTTTTCCCCCCCAAATATTTACACTTTTCTTTCCCTTCTAGTCCATTTTTGTTTGAATTCCTTTTGCAGTGCACATTATAGATGGTATTTTATCGTTCACCAGAGCCCTCAGACATCTGCTTAATTAGACATAATTTTGTAATGTTAATCATTATTTTGATATTCTTCTCCCCATTCTAGCTCTGTATTAGCATAAAAGATGGTAATTACCAACAATTAATATTTGTGACAGTGTTGATAAGCCAGATATTGAGCGGATAAAGGGAAGAACATGTAACTTGTTTTTTCTTTCTATCATCTGTAGTAGCAATTAAGCATAAGCATTACTCTTCACCTCAGCCAGACAGAAAGGATGCTTTCCTTTGTGGGGAAAAAACCCTAATATTTTTTACCACATTACCTTTTGTGAATTGACAGTGGAATCACATCTGCAGACAGACTTGAGATATATTCCTGAGAAGAATTAAAGCGATAAAGGATTTTAATCCTTTATTTTCAAGAGTCATTTGAGGACTTTTTTTTTGTGAGGTGTTAAGCTATTTTGAGAAGCAGAAACACACTTGATTGGATTTACAGGACCATGCAAGGAAGTCAAGTATCGAATTACCAACAAGATTTGAAATTTTAATTATTTATATGCAATGTGAACTGTTATTAAAGCAAGAACTTACATGCTCTTATAAATCCAACTTCATACAAATCTCAGTCTTAGGATGCCAAAATAAATTCCCTCTATAGATGGAAGCATGGAGAACACTATTAACTTATGCTACCAAAGTTTTGTCTTTGTTACTGTTCGTTTACCTGTTTCTCAGCATAAAGGTGATGTTAACCAGGAAATAAGATGAACTCACCAGTATCTCAAGGCCAAAACTGTGCCAGGAAAGTGTCAAGGCAAGTCCATAGCAATGTAGTTGCAAAACTGGCAAACACAGCCAGCCAGGTGTGGATGTGCTATGGCCATGCCTGGGGCCCCCACACCTGACAGAAGCCTGGATGGTGCAGGCATCACCTAAATTTCCTCTCAATTATTATAAGACTTCGGCATAATAATGCTTAAAATTGTGCTAGAAAATTGTGCTGGGGACTTGCATCACCTTCTGAACACCTTACCCTTATTCTATCCAGCCTGGGAAAAATTTTCACAGAACTTTCAATTTGTGTTAGGATCAATAATCCTTAAATCACATAAAAAGCTGAAATGATGGCTTGCAGCAGGAAGGGCCTTCCTTTAGAAGAAGAAAAATATGAATAAAAAGATGAATACTGAATACACATGTGTGTTCTGACAAGAGCCAGGAAGCCCTCTATGCGCAATCTTTCCTCAATACCTGGTATTATGGCACTTCCTTTCTGAGCTCCCCACTGCTATTTCCCAGCAAAATCACAACCAGAGGGAACAGGTACAATATATTCCTGGGCTCATTTTTTGTTCAGTTGTGCCTTTTCTACCAAGCATTAATTTTATTGACCATGAACACAGGAATAGTTTTTCCCTTTGCTTTTACTAAACCAGTACATTTCAGGAGAGTTATTATGCCCTGTCTCACAACCCGTTTGGACTTTTTTTCCTAAAGGTAAACAACCACAACTTGCTAAACTTTGGAGAAAACATGGTAAGGGTTTCCAGAAGAAAAGTTTCAGATATTTGGAGGATCGAGGTTTAGAGCGTTCCTTGTTTTTTTGGGTTTTTTTTTGGTTTTTTTTTCCTTGGAAGAGGAAATTTGATTTTAAAATATTATGTAGAAGATGTTAGGGCTGTTTGTTCTTAATGCTTTAGTTCTCTAGCTTTTGTGCATGCAGGTGAAAGCAAAGATAAAGAAGAGAAGGCTGACAATTGAGAAGGCTGCAATATACTCAAGCACTATTCTGAGTGTAATAGATGGCCTAAATAGCCACAAGGTGGTAATAGTGCTCTTCGTGGAAAAGCTCAGGCGTGTGCAGCAGAGCAGGTTTAGATCTACAGAGATGTCTGATTTGCTAAGAATGATAATTGCAAACAGCAGCAGTGCCTTTGGAAATGAGGAAGTGAAAACTTCTAGCAGAGCACCGTGTGCTGGCTAAGAGAGAAATGCCCTGGCTCAGGGATACACACTGACTGTAAACTGTGGTTTAAAAAATGCTCTTGTAGTAGCATGGCAAACACTGAGAACATCATTGGAGCAAAGTCAGGTAATAAAATCCACAAGAGTCGTGCAGTGGCCATCTGGGTAAATTGCCAAGGTTTTAGTGAGAAATAATGGGGAAAAACCACTCATAAGTTTTGCATTAGAAATAAGTAAGATTATAGCTGTTCTGATTTGAGCTGAGTTAGTTTTCTTCCCAGTGGCTAACATGGGGCTGTGTTTTGGATTTCTGCTGAACACGGGGTTGATAATGTAGAGTTGTTTTTGTTATTGCTGAGCAGGACTTACACATTTCACTGTTTAATAGCACAAAAAAAAATCATATACATATATATACACACAATGTATTTATTTATATATATATATTTTATGTAAGGCAAATCTATTGATTCAGAGGGTAATAAATTTGGATACTTGGGCTTGGAGAGTATCAGTCCCAGGCACAAATCAATTGGCTGATCATTCACATAAATCAACAGAAACATTGCTGATTTAGAACACTGTTCTAAAACACAGCATATGTCTATGGACTCCAAGGAACATACTGTTGTTAAAGTTACATGGAAAAAAAAATTCCAGATGATGAATGTGTGTTATATTCATGCAGAATAAAGGCCATGGCATATGCAAAGTGACACTTCAATTTCTAATCATACAGCTCAGCAATTCTTACGTGGGCAAGCAATTTCATTACAAGGTTTTACTTACTCTAAGACGATACTTGAAGAACATGATTGCAATGTGATTTAAAATTTATTTCCCATTTTTCACAGTGGATCTGTAATTCTTCTTGTGTTCCACTTAAAACCTGCTAGCCGTGGCAGACTTTACAGCACAGTGTTCTACACAGGCTGTTCTGTGTGGAACAAAAGGAAAATTATGAATTTAAATTTTACCATTACTTCTGAGTCCAGACTTTTAAATCACCACATGTAAAGTCAAGGCAATGTTTCCACAATTAGATATTACCTCCACTAAAAGTATTAGAAACAGGCTTTTTATCCTTGACCAAATAAAGAAGAATGATTGCATCAATTGTCTGTGATATTTAGATCATTGAATCATGTGGGTAATAGTTCACTCACCTTCTGGCTGTCTAACCCATGCTTAGTGAATGCTCTTCACGCACCCTTCACCAAAAGGACTCAACTCATAAATCGCTGCCCATTCGTGAGGGAGTTCATTTAGTCTGAAGAAACTGACTCTGTAATGATGTGACTTTTATGCTTGTCATCTCTGCAGAAGGTAGCAAGTCAGTGAAAAAAAAGTAAATCACACTACCTTGACCCACAGCAATTTTCTTTTGTCTTGGTACAAAGAGATTCTCACTTAAGCATTATAACAGGACAGCATTTAGTCTACTTTGTCACAAGGCTTTCTTTTTTCTCCTCGTCTCCTTAAAAAGATCTCACATACGCTGTTTCTCTTCAATCATATGTTTTTTTTAAAGTTTTAATTATAATTTCATAATTTTTTTTCTCTTGTGACTTCATTGACCCATTTAAAGATCTTGGTTTTAACCACTCTAAGGTTTACAATACCTCTTCCTGTGAAAGAGGTAACAATGCAGTGGCCTTCAAGCCTGTAAACAGGGAAAACTAGACTACTTGTGGGGTAGTCCAGCACTTGAATTTGAACTCTGTGACTGGTTCTCAGAACAAGGACCTCTAGTCCTCAGGAGTGCCAGTTACAGTAAGAATAAACAAATTTTAGGTAGGCCAAGGCAGAATCAGACATTAATGCTGGGCAATGGGCATGCAGAACTGCCCAGCACGGATTTATGTTCAGGGATGGTACAAAAAAAAACTTCTTAGCCCACCAAGGTCAGTCCTTTGCTATTATTAACGGTGAGCTCATATGATCCCTTTGCATGTTAATAAGACAGAGCTGCCCGCATGTTGAGAAAGAAAAAATGTTTAGCATAAGTAAGTTTTAAGTAGAATGAGTTACATAGATTTATAATACTGTGTGATTTAGTGTATTCTTTGCTTAACTTTACTTGTTTACCAGGAGTAGCTGGATTTGCTGAAACCTTAGGCTGCAAACTGTGACCTCACACCTAGATATGTTTTCAGCTGGAATAGAGTTGATTTTCTTACTAATTTTCCCACTATCTGGTACAGTGCTGTGTTTTGTCTTTAGTATGAGAAGGAAATTGGCAATGCACTTAACGTTTTGGTTGTTGCTAAGTAATGTTTATCTTGAGTCCAGGGCTTTTTTAGTTTCCCATGCTCTACCAGGTGCACCAGAAGCACAAACAAGAAGATAAGGAGGCTGTAACCATCAGCAGAAGCTGCAACTTGACAAGACAAGAACAGGGTATGACCTGCCTGCATGAACACAGAGAAAAAAAATCCAATAAGGTATTAAAAGACCTCAGACCAAAAATTACCATTCAAGCAAGATGTACATGAGAAGTGCTTGAAGAGCAGATGAGGGGTGGGTTATGAGGGTATAACATGAGTTATAAGGATATAATTGCCTTAATAATTTCTTTGTTCTGGGTCCCTCTACAGAGGCACCCAACAGGAGCCAACCTCCTGCTGTACCACGCTGTCAAATTATTTAGTTTTATAAATCCAGTGCCTGAGATTCTGCTGCTGGGGACCCAGGATCAAGTCTGTAGAAAGGGGAGGAGCACCTGAGAGTGATATGTTGTGACCAAGTCCAAAGGGACACCCATGGAGCTCTGCACTGCAAAGGGACTCAAGTCACAGCAGGTGAAGTCTATGTGCAGCTGCTCAGGGAGCAGCCTCTCCTTCAGCATAAATGTTAATCCTCACTGTGTCTATACATACTCAAATCAGGCTGCCTGGAAAAGGTTAAATCAAACAGCTCTGTGGAGTTCATTCAAGATGCAACATTTCTGAGAGATATTAAAGGGGATGTGGATGCCCTCGGCTCTTTCCTTATAAAAGCATATTCTGTATAGGTAAATGCCACATCTTTCTTCTGTGCAGTGAATACATTGGTATTGTGCTACATTATGTTATTAGAGTTCTTATTGTCCTGAAATGCTCATCCCAATAGAGATGCCGTGAAATAGCTAGTTCACAGAAACCAATTAAAAAAGTTGTGTCTTCCTTTGTCATAACTCATCTGATGTTCCCTCTGTGTTCATTGTAGCAACATAATCAACCCCCTTTCAATCCAGCATTAAGAGTATCAAAAGAAGACTAACCTAAAGAAGAATTTATGAGTGGGTACTGAGGAAAGTCCTACCAATTCCATGTAATAATTAGGTTATCATTAGTGTGTGGGATGGATTTAAATGAGATTAAATTTTTAATACATTATCAAAGCTGTGACTGAAATGACCTATGGGAGCTTGTTTGGACAAGCTGTTACAGATCACTAGAGTTCAAGAAAAGAAAGGAAAGAAAAGAAGTTCTTTTTTTCATTTTCAGAACTTCAACTAGACAACACTTTTGTGGAAAATTTAGAAGGAAGAGATGCCTGTATTTCCCTCATCTTATCTTTGGCATTTTCTCTGTTGCCAGGCCTGCTAACAGAGAAATAAAAATGTAAGCTGCGCCGAGTTTCACTTGCTGCAGTTAAGAATAGAAAGTGATCTTGTTTTCACTATTTACAAATGTTCTATCACTGCACAGAGCGTTACCTTGTACATCAGCACACATCATCCTTGAAACACATGGGAAAATAGCCAATTCCCCTGCATTGTCAATGTGATTCACATTGGTGCAGCACAGGATTCTGTAAATAAAGCAAAGGGATACCTTAAACTAGCCACTTTAGGGAGGAGTACTGGCGAATAACAGGAGCAAAGTTCCAAAAACAAGATAAAGAACAAAGCCATTAAATTATGGAAGCAAAAACCACAGGAATGTAGAAGACAAAACTGATGGCCTAGATCCTTGAAGGGGGAAACAAAAAATAGGTAATACCTTTCTTATCCAGGATGCTTAATGGTGAGTTACAGCTCCCCAGTTTTGACTGGTTCTGTGGTGAGAACTTGCCCTAGCAACGAACTTCTGCTCATTATAATAGTAAAAACCCCACTCCTTGCTCAGGCTCCCCCTGACCACAAAAAGACCACTACTGACTGAACATATGCCATGACTTCTTGGGATCTGATGCCTTGAAATTGAAGTAGGGAAAGGATGAGCCAACAGGAACATAGCCAAACAGTGACTCAAGTGAAATACGCTAGAACCTTAGAAGATTGTAACTCCTAAGTGTGCCTGCCTCTGTGTGCCTCATGTGTAGCTTTGTGGATGTGCCACCTAACCCCTCTTTCTGTGCAGAGCTGTAAATAAATCACACACACTTTGACCCCAGGTGTGGATCTGTTTCTTGCACACTGGGGGGAAGAACCCGGTTTAGGGCAACAGTACCCCTTTAATCTCCATAACAAGTGCAATATTTAGTAGTCTGTTCTTACCTGGGGTACCCCTCTGTTGCAGAGTTATCTCAGCTGTGTCCTAAACCAGAACTTTTAACTTATCCCCTCAAACAAAAAGTAAACATTTCATCAAAATATTAAACATAATGTATATGATCTGATCCTCAAGTAAACAACAGAAACTTGTGCAAAGAGTAAATGTGTTCTACCTCAGCCAGAGTTTAGGTTCTTGTCCAGAAGGCAGGTCCCAGTCAGCACAGAGAGGTGAGATTCACCTGCTAAATTTAATCCCATTCTGAGCAGGAAGGAATGCCAGGTGATAGTCCTCACACCTCTTTGGAGAGTTGGCAGGCTTCTCTACAATCTGCAACAAAGAAGAAGTTGTGCAATACCTGTTCATTGCTAATTTAACTGATGCCTTTCTGCTGCACAGCTGCCTGTAAGCAATCCAGCAGAGTCCTGGCGCGTGTCAAGGACAATCTCCTGCTCCAGGTATTGGATGAACCAACCAGAGGAGAAGTGGACCTGGTGCTCACAAATGCAGATGAGTTCTGGAGGCAGCTTGGGCTGTAGTAACCATGCTCTGGTTGTGATCCTGAGGAACATGGGCCTGGCAAACAGTAAAGTCAGGATCCTGAACTCAAAAGTGAACTTCCGGATGTTTGAAGAATTAGTGGATGAGATCCTCTGGGAAATACTGAACAAAAAACATTTTGATATAACTCTTAGCTTCATTTGCATATATAGTTATACAAAGAGCAATTATTCTTTTGTGGCTGAAACGCACTTTAAGAGTTATGTAAGAGTAAGATATTAAATAATTTCTTGGGTTTTTTCATCTCATCATTATTAAATCTAGAAATCACAACAGTAACAGCACAATTACCCTTATTGGTCCTATGTGAACAATGGGGTGACTTTTAACAGGAACAAGCTACTTTCCAAATGAATTCTACCATTCTAGTAGTCACTGAAATGCATATAGGCATTGCTTTTGCAATCAAATTATCGAAGTCCCAAAACAGGAACATAAATAAAAGAAGTGGAAGAATGTATTTTTATATAACAAGCTAGGGAACAATATAAACATAAATTATGGCTGCAATGAATGCAGATATCACTTTAACTTATAAAAACTGAAAATAATAATGCGACAGAAAACTGTGCAGGTAATAAATGGAGTCAATTAAGAAGGGAGACATTTTTCAAAAAAACCCCTTCCTATAGCCCATTCTTTGCTGCAGTAGAAGAAAGGGCCAAAGAAGAAGATTACGTTCGCACCACCTTCTGAGGATGCTTGATATTTAGTCAACTTCTGCATTGTGATTTTTTTTCTTTCAGGTACAGATTATTTCCAGATCTCCTGGGATCAACTATCATTAATTACCCTGCTATAACGGAGCCTGGCACATAATTTTCTAGCTTTAATCACAAAAGTAGGTTAGTATTTTATACCTAATTTTCACAAACTAATCTACACAAAAACACTGTGAGACAGAGGGCTAGAAAGAACCATGACCAACTGAAATGAGATTTGTATCTTTTATGATCTTCATCTATTTTACAGGTTAAACACTTGGGCAATATTTGAATGACAGAAGGGAGTGACAGCAGATGTGATAGAATGATAAGATTACAATCAGCACGCAGCTAAACCCTACCTTTTATCTTATGTTTCTGCTTGTAGTCAAGCTTTCAAAACCAGACAAACATAATTACCTGCTCTTTTACCAGGAAACAGAACTATGCACCTTATTGCAGGGTTTTAAACACTAATTCTGAGGATTTTTAAGGCTACTTAGTAAATAGGTTGTTTATTTTTTACTGATACTTAGAGGAATCTACCTGGTATGCAATCTTCTTCTTATATTAAGAAGATTCTTATATTATTATAATAACTTTAAAAAGACAAGTGCTTGGAGTAATGACTGCGTGGAATGTGAAGTTTGCTGCTGCATGACAGCAGAATGTCACTGAGTAGGCAGCCCCTCTGCAAATATCATTGAAACCAAGACATTTGAATTAATAAGTCACTTAAAGAACAGAGAATGCTACACCTACTTCAGATATTATTCAGGTGGCATTTGCTCTAGAGACCGTGGATTATATCTGACCTACTGTTGACTTTTAAGATTCAGGTACAATATCTCAGGAGTAATTTAAAGGAGGGAGTGATGATCCAGGAGTCATCCCTGTAATACTATATATCCTCTGGTTTTTCAAAAGTCAGTCTTGCCTAAGAAGTTTTATTCTAGATTGAGACATTACTACAATGACCTTGGAGTGGTTCAGCTTGAAATCAAAATACTTTGTAGATATACATTAATCCTGACGTGAATTTAACCAGCCATGGGATTATTCATCAAAGTAGGATAATCTTTGGCTAGAATTGTGATGTTAATAATGCCATATTCCAGCTGCTTCTTTCTCATTGGAACAGTGAATGCCAGGATAAGGAGTAAATGACTCTTCCACAGTTGTCCCCCAGGTGTCAGAAAAACTTTATGGAATTGCAGCAAGTTATATCTTCTCCATGCTTTTGAATCATCTGTGCTGGCAGAAAACTGGTGCAGGACAACAGCAGGTAGTCTAATACCCATTGCCTTGAAGTGGGTGCTGTGTTGATGGAATAGTTTTCCCAAATTGTTTGTTTCTTGCTCTCATTATACTAGATGGCAGAAGATATGCCTCTGATAATGATGGACAATATTACAAGCTTATTCTGGAGGATTTTTGCTTTTCAAAAGCAATTTTAAAAGAAAAACTTTACATAATTTACCAGTATACTAGCTACAGATCCATTGCTTTTTATCACTTTAAAAGTAAAATACTTTTCTGATGGTGTAAATTATTCTAACTACATGGGGTTATTCACACCAAAGAGAACTCATTCCTTGGTTTGGTATGCTGACTTCAATCTACAAGATAACAGAGGGAGGTCAGGACTTTTCAAAGTGGTCAGAATTATTCTGTCTCTGCTGCCAGTGCCAATCTGAATTCTCTAAGAGCGTAATTCCCTAAGCACACTGTGCTGCTCTCTCTCCAAAACCAGTGGTATTCCAGAATTCAATTATTTTTTGGAAAAAAACCCACCAAGTTAAAAGTTTTGTGATTTTTCTGTGTATCTGAAGTAGAGAAAAGGCTGACAACAGTTTAGTGCATTTCCCACTTCCAAAAGAACTGCAACAGGCTGACAGCAGAGAACAGAAAGAGCCCTGACAAGATGAGGATGCTGCGAAGTACTGTAAGTATCACAGAATGTTTTGGGTTTCTTCTCCTGCTATGGGACTAGATAAGTAGATGCTTTCAAGGCTTAGCAAGAACAATACTCCAGGCTTGTAGGATAAACAGCTGTACGTCTGCAGCAGCTGCTGTACAGATGTGGGACCCAAACCCAACACCTGCTTATGTCAGAGGAAAGTTCTTGTTCTCAGTGCAGCTATAATAGGTTAGGAAAATAATCACAGATACCAAGCATTGCTCTCTGCGGAATGCCCAGGAAATGCTGCATTTTTGGTTTTTTTCTTATTTGGGCTTTAGACTAAAAAAACCTGAGTTCAACACCAATGAACGTTCTGAACATCAAAAGATTTACAGCACAATATACATACATAAGCTGCTTTTAATAAAACAAACCTTTCCTGTTGTTTGCTGCAAACCTCTCCTAATGCTGAAAATTAATAATTTAAAAAGTCAACTGAATGTAACTACTGTGAGGTCACAGTGTAAGTTTCTTTAAAGACCAGAAGGTGTTAAATCAATTTGTTCCAGGATGAAACTTCATTTTATCTCATTAAAGTTACATCTGAGAGTTATGAAAGCTAAAGACTTACTAATATGACTCATCTTTTCTTCTCCTTACATTATTCATGAGGCAGTGTAAGTAAATGAAAAGCTTACAGTTCCCCTTATCACTTCCAAAATTGTCTGTGGGAAGCACCAGTATTCAAAACATCAGATAAACATGTCTTTGCTGTCCTCAAAGAGCTTCCTTCCAAAACCTGTCATATGATGCAACAAAATTCATTCAACACCATGATTATATTCAGCTTCTCTCTGTTCCTGGGCCTATCACTCTCACATGCGTGGCTGCTGAAGTGAGGGAGGTGTCTCCATGTAAACATTGTATCCCACAACACAGCAGATGACAAATACCTCTTTCAACACAGCCTGTGTGAGTTATCACATTATCTTTAAAAATGTAGCTTTGGATAGCTTCCTACTGTAGATGCTGTCCATTGTCCCCAGTGGTGTTGGTATGGAACAGAAAAACACAGTATTATCTTCCACAATTTCTCTCCCTGCAAAAAATGTTTCTGAAGTTGTTACTCTGATCCCAGAAGATTTCTAATTTGTAAACATTTTAAAAGAGCCCCTTCATTCACCACAAATATTCCTAATAAATGTAAAATAATACAAGTGTTGCTAAGATACTTACGTATAAGGAATTTAGCTTAACCTGACACATTCTCATATTCTGCTGTGTCAGTTGAACAATCCATATTTAGTTGCTAGGATTTGTCTTTGCGATCAAAACAATTTTGAGCACCACGTTAATCTTATGAGTTTTGCATATCATACATTACAAGAACTGAACATTTCTCCTTTACTCGAGGCCCATCAGCAATTCAACCACGGCACTTTGATCCAACAGAAAGCAAAATCTGCAGGGAGAACTTACATCATGCAACAGGCTCTCAGCAGCCCCACCCAAACACAAACTGCCACTCTCGTGACCTAGTGGTACCCTCTGTCCATGAATTTTGACACTGCATAATGTTTCTGAAGAGATTAAGTTTTCAGTATCCCTTCTAGGATTTTAGGTTTTAATTACTTAGCTGCATTTACAGGGAACAGCCTGTCTGCTCTCCCTCAGCTGTTATATTGAACTTCTAATATTGTATTAAAGAAAATGTGAAATGTCAAGTTTCCCTCAAAGACATAAAGAAAGATGAAAATTAAAATACAAATCAAATTCTATAGCATACAGTCTAATTAGAATCTGACCCTAGCATTCAGGAGGTTTGCCATTAAATTAAAAAATTAATACCTATTTAGTTGTATAAAAATATAACCCTATCAGTTTCTCTGGAACCTGGTTCAAAGAAAAATACACTTTTGCATAATAAAATCTGCTTCAAAGACAGACATGTAATACTTTCAAAGTACAGAACACAAACTCATTCATGTATTTCAAATGCATTTCCTCCATACTTGTTAAGGCATCTAAATGCAAAAGATCTTTTTTCTTTCCCCTTTATAGACTAAGATTTTATAGCTTCAAACTCTTATTTTGTTTCCATGCTCCTTTCAAATATGAAAACTTCTCCTTCGCCGCATCAATAATGTAATTATACCTTAATGTTTCTCTTGTTACAAAGAATTGAAGCATTACACTGCCTTTTACCAGCTTCCTTGCTAGGACAGAATACAGAGGGATGTGTTTTTAGCTACAGTAATTACCTTAATTTTGTAGGAACATAAGATTGCTGTGTAATCGGCTATTACTAATGCAATTACTCTGAAGAAATGGCTCTCAAAGAGATGTGTCAGGGGTGCTTCTACATCAGCACAGATTGAAGTAATTTAATAATGAGTCACATTTGGTCTCTGAAGTGGGTAATACTGAATGGCAAATATCCACTCCGTAATGAAGATTTATGAAAGCATTATTTTGGCATGTAGTTACAGGATAGCTACTGGGTTTTGCAAATTAACTATATACCTTTTTCCAACTATATACTTTATATTCTAGTTGAGACCCCAGCTGGGCTCAGGGTGCCTTTCTGTGAGGTACCTGGTCAGGACCTGGTATTCCTTATTCTTTGAAAAGCCTGACTCAGAGCTTGCTGAAGTCAACAGAGAGACTTTGGGTGAGTTATGGAGTCATAAATGGAAAACAAGGTGGAGGTAGGGGCCTGTTTTCCCACTTCCAAGAGTCCTAACTCCAGAAGGCTCTTGACAACATGACTGACTTTATTATTCAGCATTCACTCAAACATTTTCCTGAGTCAAAATTCAGTGAGTATCTCAAGACCAGCCCAGAAGCATGTGACAGTGCAAAAGTGAACTCAGACCTTTAGAGTCCCTCTTTAGCTCCTTAGCCACAAACCGCACAATTTCTGTCTGTAGTCTGAAAATAACTAGTAAATTTTTTAACTAATTAGCACCTCTCAAAAGGCCTGTCTGACATAGCTTAATTAGTTATTGACCATGATTGCAAAAAAACACCACAGTGAACAAAAAGTATAAAATATGCCAGAGCAGGTTGCCACCCTGCAACAGCTGGAATGAAAAGCATTTGGGTAAAGATCAATTGATCACAAGGAGCTCTACAGAGTGAGCTGACTTACCACAGCTTTACTGCAGAAGCAGAAACACAGACACACCCAGAGTACCAAACACACGTAGAACTGTCCCTCCAACAGGTATGGTAATCCTTTTTTTCCTTTTTTTTTTTTGTTATTCCTGCAACTGAAAGACATAAACCAAAATCACCTAAACATGGGGATTAAATGAGAGTAGAGTTTTGTCATTCAATAAGAAATGACTGCTCCCCCTAATAGTGCAGTATAATAGAATGAGATGAATATAATAATTTTATTTCAGTACAAAACTAATCACTTTCAGCAGTATTAATTACAAAGGTATGTACACAGAAGGCCAGACCTGGCCAGGGTTAACACAACAGGTTGTGAGAAAGAATCAGATACTGCAGATAAGAGAAGCTGGCCAATGTGGGTCTATATGAATAAGACAGTAAAAGGAGGAAATTTCCAGATTAAAAATACTGAGAGGGAGTATCCTGAACTCCCTTTGAGTGAAGAATGAAAAGATTAACAAAAGGCTAAAACTACCAAGCCAGGATGCAACCTCCTGTCCCCCAACCCTTCATACAACAGAAAAGAAAACAAACCCCAAACTAAATACAAAGCCTATAAAACAGGGAGTGTTAGAAGTGTAAAATAGGGATGAGCTGTTTATTAGAGAGGGAGGAAAAAAAGGCACCTGCTTTACAGGTTTCTGCCTCATCAGCAAAGCCTGGAGCAGCACAACAAACCTGTGGTTCTGACCATACTCTCAGGACTCTGAGGCACCAACAGACCCTGAAATCTCCTTTCCCCCTCCCGGGGCTTGGCTGCCTGTGCTAGAGGCCAGCTCTGATGGGGCATCCCTGCAGCCTTGGGTCAGACTTGTGTGAGAAAGAGCCTGAGGAAGCCTTGGTGGTGGCCTCCTCCCTTCACTCCAGAGCTGCATTAAGCTCAGACTTTGCTCCTTCCCAAGGTGCTTCACAGACAGGTCTGTGCATGGTTACATCCCCTGCTGATCCTTGCTCACTGGTTGGAATTCCTGCTTTGGCATCACATTTCCCTCATCGCTGTGGACTTGTCTGGCAACAAGCAGAGTGTGGATTGATCTTATTACAATAACCAGAGCTCTTCTGCTCTGCTTGCTCAGGTACCCTGCACTTCACTGGTGTGGGATTCAGGCACACAGGGTGACATCTTCAAACCCAGTCCTTTATTGACCATAAGCAACACCTGTGTCCAGTTTGAAACAAAGCACAGAACACTGGCTTCACATTCACCAAACACTTCCCAGCATTTTGTCTATTTCACACACGAATCAAGAGATTAAAACCAGTACTATGCCACAGAAAGAATCAGAAAGTGAGAGCATCAGTATCAAATGAGACTTTAAATTGGCAGAACATTAAAAAAAAGATGATCCTCACAGAGAATCATCAAAGAAAAAAACAAAACAAACCCAAACAAAAAAATCCTTGAAAAAAACAAAACCCAAAAACAACAAAAAACCCACAAACAACAAAAAACCAAACCAAACCAAACCAAACAAACCCCACCAAACTCAAAACGCCCCAAAACCCACACCTATTTTGTAGTTGGAAATTCTTTCATGATCCAAAAGTGTGTTTGACCAATTCAAGCTCAAGCATTTAAACAGGACTATTGAATACCTCCAGGAAGGTGAACACACACTGTCTGCATTTTGCCTCAGCATCTGTTAGTGTTCAGTACTTGGTGGTTCTAAGAATGACATACCAGTGAGGAGAAGCATCTTTTTGAATGCCATGGGTGGCTATAAAAGTCCTAAAGTATGAGATTCATGCAAGGAAAAATGGCATAATCTACTGTCTTTGTTTTCAGAATCCCTGAATATGCCAATAAGTATAGACACCCAAACTTTGTACCAGAGATTTATTGTCTCCAGGAAATCTGTTTTAATTACACAATTTTTGAAGTTCCATTTTTAGATAGTTTCAGTTCCTGGCTCAGACCATCCTCACTGGAAGCACATTTCAGACCCTTCCTCTTTGAACAGTTAAGAAAATTTACTTTCCTTTCTAAATTTAAGTGATATGTAACCTTTTAACGGCTTCTAGTCCTCTTCAATATCGATCTCCTGAATTTAGTTATGAAGAGGAAGCATATATCTTCTCAGACTTAATTTGCCTAGACTAAATCAAACTCCTCTGTTCTCTCCATTAAAGACACATAGTCCATTCTCTCATCTGTCCCAGGAGACTTTGAGGACTGCATCTGTTCCAAATCAAGTTTCCTTTTCGTGAGCATGGATGACCAGAACTGTACACAGTACTCCAAATGGAGATTTACCAGCATTTTATAAAATACTACAAACATCTTCCTGTCTCTACAAAAACACACTTTCTAATGTTCCCTAGAATGGTATAACGCTTTTTCATAGCTGTATGATGTGAACAAATAGTGGTAGCCAATGGTTACCTTTTGATTCACAATTTAATTCACATCTTTCTTTTTGCCTCCCCTTGTCTCAAACCAGTACAAAACTAATATGGAATTAGAAGCTATTTCTTACATCTTGCCACTCTATTCCAGCTGACACTCTTTCTGAGGTGTGTCTCTCATATTTCCATTTCCTTTCATGTTCCTCTGCATTCTGCTTTTCATTAAAACTTGGGCCCTTTTGACATTCACCCTTTTCTTTTTCTGTCCATATAGGTCAGCTTTTCAAATGGAGCATGTAGTGTAAAAAGAGAAGGGGTTTCCTGTCAGAATGTGTTACAATTTTTTACAATCTCAACATTGAAAGGGAAATATTTAATCCCTAAGAACCTTAAGCATAGTTGACTAAATTTGATGACACCTGGTCTAACCAAGCAGGGATTAACTTCAAACCTAACTGATAGGGAAGGCAGCTAATAGCAGCTTTCAATTTTTCTGTAAATATCCATGGAGTGGATTGTGTTTTAATTCTCTGTATTATTTCTTTTAAATTTTCCCTGTGATTTTTTTGTCTTTATTCTTATTTATCCTCTTTATTATTATTTCCTCTTTATTAATGTTTTTCCTCTTTATTATTTATCATTTATTATTTCCTATTTATTATTTTCCTACCTCTTGACTAGTCAAAATTCCTAATTTTTTTCCCATCATCATTTGAGCTTATATCTCTTTTGGACTTAATAACTTGACACTTTATATTATGGCATTGTCCCCTGCTGTGTGTTCTCAAATAAAGATGCATCTGATGATGAGAGTGTATTACATGAAATCCAGTTTTTCAAGAATTCTAAGTTCATCTTCCAATGTATTTATCTTTTTCTCCTCCTCCCAGTAATTTTAAATTTTATTTTTAATTTCTATTCCTAATTCCTACATTTAATCCATATTTACATCACTAGTCCTAACCCTAATTTCTTGTTTACTGGTAATAATCCTACTGAAACTCAATCGTACTGGGAATTTTAGGGAGTGGATTTCTGTTCTACACTGAGTAGCTTCTGCTTCTAACAGATTGCTTCTGAGTTTTTCCTAATTTATCACATGGAAGACTGCGTTCTCACTACATAATTAAACTGTATCAATTCTGCTCAATGTGTGCAGACAAGGAAAGGTTAAACAACAAGGCTCCTACTCCATCTGCATGCAACAGTCTGATCCGGCCTCACAGCCTTTAATTATTGTCTGACTTTGGGATACTGTATCTTTTCATTCAAGTAAAAAACTTTCTGAAACTAAATTTGGGGTAGAATGCTTCCTTCAAAGAATAAAAGTTATCCTTCAGTTAACACATCACTGGTTTTAATCCAAAGTTCTATAAAGGGAATGAATGACATCCTTAAGTTTCTTTATGTAAGAATAATAGAGAAGCAACACTCAGCTTTGTTTAGGCTAAAAATAACATATTTCACATACTGTAACGAAAAAAAAACCCCTGTATTTTTTATACATGAAGCTGATACCAGTGCGTACTGTACATTTTTCTTTTTTTTTACCTTACTGGATTTTAATCACTCAATGTCATGAACTCAATTGCTGTAACAATTACTGCAGTTGTTGCAAAAATCACCATTGGGAAAGTAATCACAGTATGTATGATTTACCAGGTAAAATAACATTAAAAAAATTTTAACTGGTTTAAGGGTAAGTTTTGAAATTTAAGTTCTACTGTAAGGCAGAATGCTCAGTTTTACTGAAGAAAAAGGTTCATTACTGTGTAATTAATCACATCCAAATCTAGACACAGAGATTCTCTCTCTCTTCTCTCCATCAATTTTACATTTTGTAAAATACACCTAGTCCATTAACGAATCAAATTTAATTATTGTGTACACATCTCTCTGCATATTATTCATGTATGAAAGCAGCAGCAAGACAGTGAAATTTTATTTTAGTATACAGCATTTGCATTCTACATAGGATCTTCCAGATATGCTTCCAGATTCACTTCTTATTTTTCATGCTATGGATTATATGCACTCATCTATGCCCCTGCATGAAATTCTGAGCTTGTGTGGCACAAATCTACATCAACTGTGGATCTTTCTAACTCATCAGATGAATAATTTTTAAGACAAACATAACGTTTTTCTTAAAGCACGTATCCTGTAAGTTTGTCCTTTCATCTACACACTGCTATTAGTATCCATTAAACGTTGATAAATTCTTACTTACAATTTAAGGCACTGAGATTTTGTGCAGTTACATAGTTGCTTGGAATTTGTAGCCTCTAAAACAAAAGGTAAGCTACACAGGTTGAAAAAAAAAAAGAGAAAAAACATTTAAAAATACAAGGAAATTATTCTATAGTTTTGAAACAATAAATACTGTTTTTATCTTTTTTAAAAATTGCTGCTACCTAACAAGTCTGCCTCTTATTTAAAAATGATCCGCAATTAAATGTTATTAAAGGAAATCATCAGTGTTAAAAATACAGGCTAAACACATGCTAATTAGATTTAGAAACACATCAATTAAGTAAGATAATGAAATATTTTTGAGGCAAATGAACTGCATAAGTGCATTGATACTAAGAAACCTGAACTAAAGGAAAAATGTGTAAAAAACCGTAATAGAAAAAAATTTTCTCCTTTTTTTGGTAAAAGTCAATGCGCTTTTCTTCACCCCAAAAGAGTCTTAAAAGGGTTCTCAGAAATAGCATAATTTATATAATACCAAATTTAAAGGTTCACAAGTGAAATAAATGTATTTTTCTCATGGAAAACTGTATTTTTAATTCTGGTGTTACTTCTATCAAATGTTGAAACCAGAAACCTTTATATGCAGAAAGGTTTATATACTGAGTGCTAGCTAATAGAAAATACATACAATCGTTACTTTCCAGGAACACAGCATTAACAACCCATTTTGAAAAGAGGAAAAGGTATGTTGTACTTAACATTGTAAGATTACAAGATGAATCTTGAACTTGTATCTAATTCCGTCCCATCTAAGGAAAGAAGAAGAAGAAGAAAAAAGGAAACCAAAGGACAACTCAAATGCTGAATAGTACCTATAAGCTTTTAATTTCTTGTCTTAATTCTTGTACTTGCTGTGAAGATGAGTAGAACAGAAAAAGCTCAACCAAACAAAAACTAAAGAACATATTTCAGCACGCTCCTCCTCAGGTTTCTTTTCCCTACCATTACAGGAAATAAATGACAATTTGAATTTTAAAGAGGAACATGAGCTTTAACTTGAATGTATCTGTTTTACCCTTCTGATGGCTTCTGACAAATAAAAGCAAACAGGCTCCACACCTGGAGCATTTGCCGAGAGATGTCCACACTCAGCACCTGTTGCTGTTGAGAACAGTATCTGTGCTTGTATGGTGCTAAATATGAAAGCATATTTGTGTTTCAACTTCTATCAAAATGAAAGACCATGTAAAATTATAATACTAAATAATGAAATAAAGCATGTAAAAAAATATTTTGAGGAAGCTATATTTAGGTAAAGAAACACTTATGTACGTTAAAACTAAAATTCAAACATTTTGCTGCTGCTTAAATGAAAACATGCTACTCTATCTAAATAGCACTAACTTTAGCGCCTCAGAAACCAGGGTTTTTTTATCAACTTGATGGCATTTCAAGTTCACATAATTGTCTAAATATTACTGAGACATTCCAAATCCCAAGACTAAAGAAAATCCCACAGCCCTCAAGGCTGCTCTTCATTTATAGAGAAACAGTGTCCCTTGGTGGCAAAGGAGGGTAAATGCAAAAGTATTCAGTGGCTTCTGCTAAATGTGCTTTATATGGAAAGAAATCTGTATTAAAACTTGCAATAATTTTAACATATCCATCACTCCTAGGTCCCTGGAGTGTCTAGCAATTTTTCAGTTAAAAAATAAATTAAAATAATCAGTGGTGGTGTCTCCATTACCTTTGGCTCATCTGCCCCGTTTTTGCTTAAGAACACAAACACATGCAGTTGCAAATTAACAATCTATGACATGCTGACAGTATATAATCTAGACAAATATATATAAACTGCATCTATATCATTACAAATTATCCAGAGACAATTTTCATTTTTCTTGTACCTGATTGAAGATAATTATTTTGGTCGTGATACTCAGGAATTAGATGAACAGATTTTAGCTTCTGTGTGCCACAACTGTTTATACACGGTATTTGAGTACCTACTTCCAGCTGGCAGATAACCTGGAATGAATAACTAATGATTAGTTTTAATCTAATAAACTGTAATTCCAAGCATATGAAGATTTTCATAAGAGTACCACCTATCCTATAAAGCTTCATAATCACAGACTGGAATCTCTCAAACAAATAGATCATTGTGCATTAAGATGTTTGCTTTTTCACCCTTAATTTCTGGAAGCACCTATTGAGATCTAAAACTGTAGCTCCTTAACATGGCATTGTAACTGTTCATTACATTTATTTAGTAGTGATTGATAAATCTAGAGTTTTCCTTCGGATGAAGCAAACTTGACATAGGTAGTTTTTTTTGTTTGTTTCCAACTGTTAAATAGAAAGTAACATGTTTTATATATATAAAATAGCTATATATATACATATAGATAGATAGATAGATAGATAGATAGATAGATAGATAGATAGATAGATAGATAGATGTAGCAGCATAGGTAGATAAAATTTAGATTGTGAGTTCAAGGAACTACCTTATTATTCTTGATATGACACTTACTAAGTGTGACTTTCCATGCCAGTGTGCTACAGATTAGTTCATTTTCTCTAGCATATAATTTTGCCATCAGTTACAGCATGTAATTACCACAGGGTTGGAATGATTTCTGTGTCAACATCTGGATTCCTCTGCTACACTGTGCAATGCTAATATCTCACAGTCAGACTCGTAAATATTTGTACTCTGAAGAATTGCTGTGTCTTGGTGATTCTCAGTAACAATATTAACTGCCTCTCTCACCTCAGCCTGGACTATAAAGTTTTAAATCTTAACAGGCGTGCTTTAAAATCTACTTTAAATCCCAAACAAACACAATAAATTTTATAATTCTTCTGCACAAATCATGTTTTTTAAAGCAAGGATTGTATTCAAATGTAACACTGCAAAGTTAATTTAATTGTCAATGGCAGAACGATTTTTGCTTGTATTTCAAGTAAAAATATTCGTAAAGAATGACAATAAACAGTAACATACTTCACAGTAACAACGGCATTCAGTGTTTTCAACACCAGGAGGCATCCTCTTATTTCTAAATAACCCTGAAGAAGTTAGGCAATAGTCACAAAGAGTATGTAAAAAAAGACTTAATCTTGAATTATATAAATTGACAGAGGATAATTTAGTCTAAGAAGTAGTCATCTGAAACTGCAAATTCAGCTGTACCATAAATCAGATTGTTCCAAAACGAACAACTGTGTGCTGTGGCATTCCATCGTAGACGTGGTGCCACTTGCACTTTCTGAAAACCAACCTTTCACCTACCTTGCAAATCCATCAACTCATTAATGGAAATTAAATCTGAGTGGGCAGGGCCCTGGCAGCCAGGAGGGCCAACCCTGTCCTGGGGGGCATCGGGCACAGCATCGCCAGCGGGGCAAGGGAGGGGATTGTCCCACCCTGCTCTGCTCTGCTCTGGGGCAGCCTCACCTCCAGTGCTGGGGGCAGTTCTGGGTGCCACAATGTAAGAGAGATATAAAGCTACTAGGGAGTGCCCAAAGGAGGGCCATGAGGATGGTGAAGGGCATTCAGGGGAAGCCACATGAGGAGTGGCTGAGGTCACTTCATCTGTTCAGCCTGGAGAAGAGGAGACTGAGGGGAGACCTCATTGCAGTTACAGCTTCTTCGTGAGGGGAAGAGGAGGGGGAGACACTGATCTCTTCTCTCTGGTGACCAGTGACAGCACCAAAGGGAATGGCCTGAAGCTGTGTCAGGGGAGGTTTAGGTTGGATATTAGAAAAAGGTTCTTCACCCAGAGGTGGTTGGGCACTGGAACAGGCTCCCCAGGGAAGTGGTCACAGCACCAAGCCTGACAGAGCTCAAGAAGTGTTTGGACAACATTGTCAGGCACAAGGTGTGACTCTTGCGGTGTCCTGTGCAGGGCCAGGAGTTGACTTGATGATCCTGATGGGTCCCTTTCAACTCAGCATATTTTATGATTCTATGATTACAGTGTCATCCAGACTAAGCCTTGCTGCTCTCAGTACGCACTTTGTCCACTGAAGAGACAACCTTAAAAATCCTGTTTACAAAATTCCAGTGCCTTTCAGAAACATCTTTCATGAAAAACCTGAATTTCTATAACTCGTCTTCCACATACCTAAGGAATTCATATTTGAAAAACTCAAGAATTTGAAGAGAACAATTAAGTTGTAAAGAACGTCTCTGAATAGGTATGGAATGCTGATGTTAAGAGGCAGATTTGAATCCTCAGCCCTGTTCCTTTATGTACACTGCACATGGGAAAAAGGCTCAAATACTACTTAATCAGCCTCCCAGGTATTATTTGGTACAGTCCCACTTGACAGTTTGGGTTCAGGTGGCCTTAGGAGAAGACCCCTTCCTAACTGACCTGAACTGGAATCAGAATATGCAGAGGTAAGACAGGACCCAACTAGACTTGAGCCTTGATGATCAGAAACGGGCAAAAATTCCAGATGCTATTTTGCCTTGCTCCACAGTGTAGGAAATCTATGGAGCAACATTTTTCTTTGCCTCTCTTTTGTGAACAGATCAGATAGGACAGTGTTTGGAGGCACCTTTTACCCTCTGGCACTAAGAATAAAGCTCATTTTAGACATTCAGTGGTTGGACAGATTCTTCCAATTATCATAAAACCTTACCTGCATACTTACTATTTAATCACACACAGAAGCACTAGTCTCAGGTAAACCACATAGATCACTGAAAAAATTCTAGTACTTAAAAGAAAGCATGTCTTGTTTACAAAGAGATCAGTGTTTTAACCAAGAATTCTTTTAATGCAGCATCATTAAAAGATTTTGATGTCACTACAGCATTACATTCATGTGAAAGAAGTATTAATAATCTTTTGTAACAGACTTGCTGGGAGAAACAGACTCCAGTTTGGGTGTTTGATGTCTTCAAAACAAAAACATTTATTCTTACCTACAACAGGAGATAGGAATGACATGAACACCTGAAGAAAAGAAATTTTTACTTATTTTATGTATTAAATGATTCATTTTTAAAAAGCCAAATGACTAAACAAATAACTAGACTTAGTGACCTTGAAAATGGGAAGCTGTACACATTTTCATGACATAGCAAGGCATATAAATGCTGTGGCCCATTCAGCATTACCAGCTACTGTTACATACTTGGAATATTATTTCTGTTTGTTTCTGTTCAGTGTATAGTTCTGGTTCAGATGTATTTACAACTATAATAGTATCACACTTAATACTTACATTTGCGTTTTCAAAAATAAACCAACCAAACAGAAAATGGAACAAAGACGGAAACCAACTATAGCTTGCTTTTCTAGTTTCAAATCAGAATTTAAATTGTTTGAACTTGACAATTTGCTTTCCACCTGTGTGTGCTGTGCTTCCTCTTTATATAGACAGCAGTTTAGGAAGGTAAGCAAGTGATATAGAAACAAGCAATCAGTTTTATTTCAATAAAAGTATTTTTAACCTGATCAGAATTTCACTCTAATACCTTCAAGAAAACGGGCAAATGATGGAAACATTCCTATTTAGTGTCATAAACTGTAAGGATATGAGGAAGTGAGCTGGTCAGAAAGATTTTTCTAAATCTCATTTGTAGCTCCTGGTACAGAGACTAACAAACTTTCATTATCTTCAACTTTGAAGAAGGCAACTGTTCCACCTGATCACATCTTTATTATCTGTATGGCTGTTCCTTCTGGAGAGAAAATGCGTGAAGTCGGAACACTGAAACTTTTATGTGGCGCCACTACAGAAAAAAGGAAGTGGACAAAATTTGATGGCAGACAAGGGTGAATCCATATGTTCAGCTTCTTTTGGGAGATTTAATTCCTTTTAGTTGTAATTGTTCATTAACACATTCCCTATTAACTAGAAGACATGTTTAAATCACTGCTAAAACAAATGGAGTAGTTCACTGCTACTGTTCCTAACTGGATTTAACAGCAATCACAAGTCCCGAATTTCAAGAAACTACAGGGAGCTGGGAAGAAGATACAAAAGACATTAAACAATGTACTAAGTAGTGGTAATTGTGAAATTTTATTTCATTTTTCGAAGTCACAGAAGAAAGTAGAAAATAGAGACAAAGTGTTGGATGTAAATAACCAACAATAGATGTCAAGTAACTCAACAAGATAAAAAAAATCCGCTAGCTTAAATTAATATATTTTACATGAGAAAACAATTGGTACAAAGGCTGAATTAGAACCAAGATTTTCAAGGTCAGGCACACACTTCCCTAGTCCCTCAAAAGACTCAAGCCTTAAAAGAATATTCAGCTGGGAACGGTACTAATCCTGAACAATGGTACCCTGTAAAAGGACTTGCTGCTTTCCTAACTTCTGCCATGAAATAGCTGCAACAATAAATTTGAAAAATGCTCATTTCAAGGTATATTCCACCAATTCCACACTGCTATTTAATAAACAGAAACATTTATTATCATCCAACCTGACTTTTAACCACCTCTTCAACCCTAAGTCTGATCTCCTAAATCACTAATTGAGAATTAATGATTCAAGGTTTTAGTATCAAATTAGTAGTTTTACTGGAATATGAACATTTTACTTTACAATAAAATACACCATACTAGAAGGTTTATTCAAATCTAGGTAATTTCAGTTACATTCCTATGGCTTTGAGCAAAAAAAAATCCCAAGCAGTTTTACTGTATGTACACAATATTGAACATCAAGATTTAAATTATTTATTAATAACCTACATTCACTGTGGATTTCTAAGATTTACATCCAAAAAGCATATTTTATTTACATGCTGCTGACATCTTAAAGAAAAAGAAACAAAATATTATCTGTTTAGGAATTATATCTATTCCAAAATTTAAAAAGATACATTTAACACCACAAAACGTTTTAAACATTTACAATAAAAACCAGCTTTCTGTGCCAATTATACTCACTCTCCAAGAATGTAAAATTGCATTGATAACTGCACTAACTACAATTAGACTAGAAACACTTAAGACCTGAGAGTCAAATCTAAACCTTTTTTTTTTTAAAGAAAATCCTACAAGCTAATATGCCCTTATGTTAATTTAAACACAGACTGGTCAGTGGTCAATTAAAAAAACCCCAAAAAACAACACCAAAAACAACCCCCCAAAAACCCCAGTGCATTATTTCTGCAGCTCCAAAAATAGATCACTATAAAGTTGTTGCAGTAGCTTGATAAGTGCCAGGCCTGCCAGATGCAGTAAGGCTTATTTCAAAGTGTCCTTTCCCACATTCTGTACCCTAATCAAATAATGAGTGTCTTTGATCAATTCCTGTGAGGATGCCTACATTTATTTAAGCATGCAGTTGCTTAAGTACGCATCTTGGATTTTTGAAGGTTCCCACCTCAAGCATACAAACCCAGGCATTTCAATAGCTAGATGAGAGTAAAAATAAACATGAAGAGGCATAGAAAGTTAGAAATACTGGCCAGAAAACATTCAAAGTCTAATGAGAAGTTTTATATCCACCCCAAGGGCCTTTTAAACTCAGCTTAGCTCAGGAGTATCATTCACTGTATTAGTAACCATCATGTACCTTATACAAAGTAGTAAAAAATAAAAAAAGGCTGTGCTAACAAGTACACTTTACTGCACTGCAGGACGTAAAAATAAGTTACCACACCTATAAAGCCTGGGGAAGAGAAGCATCATGCAAAAGTTACTCCATTTGGTAGCAGCCATTTTATTTTTGCACTTGGAAACATCATGCTCCTTTCTGAGTGAAACAGCTTTCCCCTCCCTCCCAGTACCCTTTAGAAACTGCTTGACCAAGAGCATCTCCCAGGAGGGGGTTGAGAAGGCCATGATTTTCCCACTCTAGGCTATTTCCCATGGCTTTAGCAGTTTGCCCTTCTCATGCAGATGGTTGGCAATGCAGCAGTGGTCCTTGCAGGCTGAAAGCAGGCAAGCTGCAATCGATCAGCCTGCACAGGCAGCCTTGCTTTGTAGACTTTCCAACACATTGCATCCAACCCAATTAACATTTCCCGGGACCCAGAAACTCGAGTGACCACCAGTTCCCTCCACCAAAGCAAACACATGAATATCTGTTAATCCAAAAGTTAGTCCTGCCCTTCCTAAGGACTGACCTTTTCTGTTTAAGACAGGAGCGTTTCATTAGAGCTTTAAACCTGACCGCATCATTTGGCAACATATTAATGTCTGCTTGTGCCACTTCATCCTAACTTGTAATTTGAAAACCAGATCTTTACTACAGCTTCACCTCCTTCACCATTGAAACAACTCCCAGCATATGCCTTTTTCCTGGGTTAAGGATCTTAGTTTTTCTAAGGCACTTGCATGAACAAGCACACAGGTCCATTTATTTCTACAGAAATGAAATCTACATCACAAACATGCTTGTAAGCAGTAAGAAAAATGTGATACCTGCTACTGAGGCGACACATTTTACTATCCAATGGTTGGGATTCTTTTTTTTTTTCCCTTTTCTTTTCAAAAACCATAATATTTCTACAACTTAGTGTGTTAAGGTGGGTTACAGCAGGGATTTTTTGGTATGTTTTACAGAACTTACCTCTAAAAAGAAACCAAACAAGGCAAATGGCCACAAGTTTTGTCACTCATTTACATAAAGCAGCAGATACATTGAAGAACATTCTGCTATTAATACATAGCAAATCTAACTTTTTCTAGTATTTAAGTTGGTGTGTTTTATCCCTTTGATTCTGGAAACAAGTAAACTAATTTAAAGTAAAAAAAAGAGAAAGTGTATCCAAATTAAGAGAAAACTGCAGAAGTTAGAATATACATGACTTCATGCTTCATCCCTAGACACATAGAAGATTTTAAAAGTCATCCTTTGTGGAAATAAGCTCTTCCATACTACTGACAAAGAAATCCAACCAACAAACCACAACAAAAAAGACACATTTAATATACTGCTAAGGTTTTAATAGGTGATCAAGAAGGTGTTGACTCAGTTTCTTCTCCAGCTACTCTTTGACAAACCTTGCTCTTGCTCACTGTGCAGAAGAGTTCTCATCCCACTGACAAGAGGTTGCTTGGCACCAAGAAAGCAGATCACTTTGTACAGTTTTTAGTAAGGTTAAATAAACCCATGATGTCAACCATTGCTTTCTGGATGTTCTTTCCAAAGCGATGAGAATCCTTTAAAAACAAACAAACGGAAACCAAAACCAAATACTTGTACTGTCCATCAACAGTTATTTTTCAGGCAAAAGAAGAAACTTTCTAATATTCTAATATTTCTATATTCTATATTATGGAATTCGGGCATGTATTTTACCATACAATGGGAAATTAGAATAACAGAAATTTTAATGCTATACAGATTAATCCAGGTTTATGCTATTACTGACCAATGAGTTCTTCATTATGCATTTACTTTCCTACAGCCAGAAATGAGATCATATCCTTTTGAAATCAGATGGATGAATAGCTTTCTGCTACTTTAAAACCACTGGGTTTTGATATTGCTTTTCCTACAAGATTTTGCAAAACTCATCTTCAGAAAACAAAGTGAGTGGGTGACTAATGACTAAGTTCAGTGAGTGTATGACTAATGACCAAGAAGTATTGAAAGAGCAGAAAAATGTTTTTTATTTGACTCCTATAAGAAATGCTGAATCATTTGCCATTGAAAAAAGTACTGAAAATGAAAGTAACGGTTTCCTAAATGTAAACAAAACAGGTACTTGTTCTGTTTATTCCAAGTGCTAGATGAATGGTACAAAAAAGAAATTAAGATTACAAATATAAATTATTAGCTACATTACAGGATCTACTACAGTGACCCTACTAATATCAAGGCCTCACTCATGAAATGCTGCCTTTTCTGTATAGACCTTTGACTTCACTAATAAGTAAAAAGAACAGAGAGATATTTAAAGTACAAGCTAACAGGTATCTGAAGAACAATTTCAACTATGAAAAAAACAAAGTTGTATTTCCTAATCTTTAATGATTAACCAGAGGCACCACGATCTCCTGGACAAGTTAAGGTCAAAAGAGGAAAACTAGGTCAGCTATGTAACCCTGAACGAACTCAGCATGTTTAATAAAGTAGATGTATTAGAGTATAAAAACATAAAGGATAAATTGAACTCAAAGCAGGCCTCCACAACAGCAGGATAGTCAACATATGACATCTACTATACTCTAATAATGAGTGTTATTTTAATAAATTTTTGATTAGTTATGTTTCTTAAGCACAGGTTATAACTTACGGGTCAGCTTATTTCAGTATTATTTAAACCAGGAAGGCTTAAATAGGGAGCATACATTTTACTCTGTCTTTACAGCTGCAGCCTGAGACAAACTGATCAAAACTGTACTCAGAAAAAGCAAGAGACACCCATCTTTCTGTTTAGGGGACACATGATCATTTTACAAGAATTGCAGGGAACTGCATGTGTAAAGATAATCCTGGGCCATGTGTTTTCTTTATGCTTGAAAGCGTAAGTGAAATAGAATATGGTATTCTATTCCGTGGTTCATGAAACTATTAAATTTATACAAGTGGAGACAAAAAAGTCCAGCAGAATAGTATATACTGAGAAAGAAAAAACACATTATAACAGTATGTTGCAAGTTCTACTGTATTTTTTAGACAATGAGTAGAACAGTTCTATAAGCACACATCAGAACAGATTTATTAATCCACAGGAAAGGACTGACTCTTACCGTTTCAGAACAAGATATTTTGCTGGAGACGTGGAAATGAATGAAATTTTCACCCAAGATAATGTAAGAAACACCATACCCATCATCAGCCACCTAGGGGAAGAAAGAAGAGAAAAAGACATTTTAAACTTTTTCTTTCTCCTTCATTCTCAATTGACTTATGCATAATTAAGAAGTTGTTACAGTTTTTAAAATCAGTTGCATTTCCTCAAGTCAGACTTCAACTTCTACATTTAATGCATAATTTCTGAAGATTGGCTCCATTAAGGAATAGTTCCAGTCTCACCTGAAGTGCACGGAATTACCATTTTCTGAATATTTGTCTGCAATATTTCCCAGCTTTAATATTTTAGAATAAAATACTTATTCAAAGAGCTTCTCTTATCAAGGCCTGGTCCTAAGCAGCTATACAGCTTCAGGGCTTAAGCAGCAAGGAATAAAATAGTTCAGTTTTGTACCTAAACAATCATTTTCCTGGGATCATTCTGCAGATGTAAACAAACACAACGTAAAAGCCTTGACTCTACTGCAAACATGTGACTCTGAACACCTGTATCATGAGCAGAGGTCCAGTCCAATTTCAACATTAGTAGCATTAACTGTTCCAAGTTTCAGTCTGATGTTATATTCAAACTATGCCTGGTAAACACAGATTATCCTGATGTCACCCCTCTTCAGGTCTCTCCTAACTCAAAGGATCACAGCCTTCCATCTCTTTGCTGCCACTGCTGCTAAGCAGCCTGACAGTCTTGTCACTGCTAGTGCTACAGACGTAAATTCTACAGAATGCTTAAAAAAATCCTTCAAAACCAACAAAAAACACATGCATGGAAAGCTGATGTACTGAATCTCTGGACTACTTCTGCAAACCAAAGCACAGTTTTTGTAAACAGAAGCAAAAGGAAACCAATGTTAGAAATTCCTGCAGCCAAACCGCTATTCTACTGCCTTTTGGAATACTGACTTCATAATCTTCTAGAGGAAGCCAGTTTCTCAAGAATGAGCAGTATGGCCTTAGCTAGGCTTCCTTGATACTGCAAGTCAAATTCATTCCAACTTCAGAAAACACTGAAAGCTGTATCAGAAACATGAGTAAATAAATAATAACAATTTAACACACCCCACCACCCCTCCCCGCCACATCTTCAAGCTTGACAAACCAGCCAAAACACACTGGACTCGTCACCCTAATTTCTGTGTGGCAAAGAGCAGTCCTGTGACACCTCATATTGTTCTTTCAATAGAAATTCTTTTTGAAAACAGATTAATCTAGTATAATAGCCCCATAAAGGCTGCTTAAGAGGTCTTATTGGTCTTGTTGACACCAATATTCTCATCAATGACCAAGTTCAAATGCCAGTAAAATATTACAGCAAGTAGGCAGCTTGTGAAATCTCTAACAATACACTGGTTTCTTGAAAGTCTACAGAAGCCACAGAAAACAGTTGTATTCTTGACTTGGCCACTTAAGAGGGCCAAGCAGAACAATGTGAGCAGCTTAATCTGGAGGCATGTATGAACACATCCATTAACCAAGCAGGAAATATAAAGAACAAGTCAAGTATAAGTACTTCTACTTGAAGTACCTTCCTTACTTCTACAAATCCCAGCCTTAAAATCTAGTTTAATAAGGCATTTGTCACTGTAATAACAGCCTGAGGTACAGAAGATCTGGGCACAGGCAATGTGATTAAAACTCCAACTTCATCACATCTCTCTGCCATGGAGCCCTGTACCACATTTTGTTAACTGTGTATTTCCTTAAGAATGATCCATTCTTGTAGTGGGAGACCAGAAAAAGGTGATGCAGGTTTTTCTGAGCCCAGCCACATCATGGGAAAGCATTAAATACATGCATTTAAAAGCATGAGCTGCACCTCTGATATGCAACAATGAGGTATTACAGATCTGAGATTTTTAGACTGGCATCTTGAAAATAAAACTCCTTTTTAGCGGGTGCTTGTATTTAGGAAACATACCGGTCCAAACCCTCCACCAGAGGCTAACATCTCCGGGTTCTTCTTCAGGTCAATGTGTTGCTGTGGTGTCTGACTTGTTGACAGCCTCCAAGGTTCTGACAAGACCTTTATTATATATGAAAGAGATGCAAACAAATATAAAATACCGTTTAAAAACATGCAACTTTCTCAAAAACTAGTCAAAATAACAAGTATTGTAACAGGTGTACTATTGCTTTATAAAGTGTTAGAAAACACTTTATAAAGCAGTATTAAGGATAACTCCCATTTCAATGGAATGAACAATTAAAAAGCTTAAATGAAATAGTTAAACTTGTCCTGATACGGAAACCATTAACATACGAGGAGGTGATGTCAATTCCTCAAAGCGAATAAAATAGAATTTAAATAGAAATGTTACTTCAAACAAGATTATCTGGTCTACAGCCTTGCAACTTACACACAACAGGTCTTGTTTTAACAAGATCATTATTAGTCATATTTAAATCCCAGTAAGATCCTACATCAAATTAGAAGCTTGTAAAATCTCTAACAACACACATGTATCTTGAGAGTTTGTGGGAACTGTAGAAAGTTGTTTTATTCTTGACTTAGCCACCTTTAGGAGAGCAAGCAGACAAATGTGAGTAGCTTAATTTTGAGGCAAGGTGGAACACATTTTTTATTAATCAGAAAAAATGAACAAGTGCAGTGTAATTATTTTTTACAAAATCCAACTTCAAAATATAGTTTAAGTAATAAAGAATTTGTTACAGTAATAAATAGTGACATTAATGCCACATACAGCTCCTTTAACTCATAGTAACTTAAAAGAAACTGAATTTGTCACAGTTTCACAAGAAAATTCTCAGAGAAACACACAGCCTCTGTTCTACTCCCTTGAAAAGATGCAAACCCAGAAGCAAAATTTTTTTTTATTCTGACTATATCTTTCTTGCAATTCTAAGTAACATGTATTATGCTAAAAAGCTCACTGAAAGCATTCTTCTAGGTCTATCAATAAATGTACACACACAGGAAAATGAAACTAACTTAATTTATCAGCAGATGTTGAACAACACTAGCTGAAATTCTACCTTTTCTCTTAGGAAAACCAGAGCTGTACAAGTATCTTGAGCAGATACCACAAAACACTAACAAACCAAAGGACTATTTACTGTAATGAAGAGTTATCAGTAAGAGTCACCTACCTCCTTGAGGAAAGGAGAATCCACAGCGAGGTACTTGGACACCACATAAAGGCAGAAGAGGTGGCGGTCGATGCCGGCCCCAGTCATGGCAAGGCGATACAAGTGCTGATGTTTGGCAGCTGCCAGCCGAAACAACTTCAGCTTATTTTCAGTCTAACAAGTAAAAAAAAAAAGATTAAGAAAACTCACTTAAATGAACTGCATTAAGGATGGAGGTGCAGAAACCAAGTTACAGCAATGACTCTCAAGCCTTGAGCACTTAAAGGCCAAGTACAAGACAACTGACCCCAAACAGTATCCTCTGGCTTTTCAACCTTGTGTACTCAATTTCAGATGTTAGCAAGTGTCAGCTATTACCTGATGCAAACTGCATAATGAAAACTAATTTGTATTTTAAGAGTGACGTAACCCCATAATCAAACATGATTACAACTCAAGTTTACTACATTATTTATGGTTTCTAAAGACACTGATCTTAAAGACTTATAGAGAGCAAATCTCAATGTGATTTAAGAAAAGCTAAAACTGCCAGAGCTATTTTAGAAGGCAAACTGCCAACACTGAAAGTACAGAGGACCATAAATGCTGGTCATCAAAATCAGCATATAAGAGCAACTACTTCCTTACGGCGAATGATTCTTGCTTCCCTGTCAGAAAGGAAAGCTTAACTGGTATGAGATTAGTTGTTCTACAAATCTATGTTTGAGTTTGACAAGTCACAAAAATTTCACACGTAATCACTATTTCTTGGAATTCAGGAATAGTAAATAACGGTATATTTGGTTATTTTCTGCCATTCTCTTTTGGTATGGCCTAGAATTTCTGATTTATTGACAGAAAATGTGGACAATTACCTTATGCTGCTCTTTCTTCCTTAAAAAGAAAATGCTTACACTCTAAATGCTTAAAAACTATTTGGGGACCTGTATGGTTGTCTAGTGGTAACTCATGTGCCTTATAAACTATCACAGAATCATAGGTTGGCTGGGTTGGAAGGGACCTTACAGATCATCTCGTTCCAACCCCCCTTGCCATGGACAGGGACACCTTCCACTAGACCAGGGTGCTCAGAGCCCCATCCAGCCTGGCCTTGAACACTGACAGGGATGGGGCATCCACAGCTTCTCTGGGCAACCTGTTCCAGTGCCTCACCACCCTCACAGAAAAGAGTTTATTCCTAACATCCAATCCAAACCTGCTCTCCCAATTGCATAAGGCAGCAACACCATGAACTTACGCTTTCAGTTGGGTCTTCCATGGCTTGAACAAAACGAGAGGACTCAACAGTGCACGAACGAACTGTCTCGGTCCTGCCTTCTCGGAACAAGCGTGTCATAGACGCTTCATATGTTAAAGAAAATTTTCCCATATCCTTGAAAAAGGGAAAAATAAGAACATTAATGTTAAGCCAGACTTGGCCCCTCTTTCTTAATCAACAGTCCAAGCTAAGCACACAGGATATAAACAACTCCACAAATTAAACTCAACATTAAGTTTTCGGTAGCCCACCACTAGCCCACTTACCTGAAAATAATAAAGGCAAAAATAAGATTAGCAGCAGGATTTGATAAACACTAACAGAACAACCAGACTAGCAAGGACTACTGCCTGCATTTCATATTCAATCTTCTTCAGTTTATAAGAGAAGCTGAATGTTGCTACACCGGTCTTTTTTGACAGCACATTACAGAAAAGGTGGACTAACAGAAGAAAACACAGGCAGGCATTTCTGTTAATCCTCTTAGGGAGTGTCCATGACTACTGCATTATGTGCAACTCTAATCTAAAAGATAAATTTAACACTGTTTAGATTATAAACACAGCTACTAAAAGTTTCATATCTTCTCTCAAGTCCAAAATGCCTAGGGATAGACCAACTAAGCAGAAGAGAAAAAATTTAGAAATGTATCAATATGTGAACCTTTTGTTTGGAGAATTGTTTTCCATCTAGTAATCTGTTTAGGGTTTGTATCAATTTCCACTGAATGTCTTTTAATAACCTTGTACAAGCAGTGCAAGATTACTCTACACAGTCACATGTTTTAGTCACAAACATGTTATGCCCAGCTTAATGAGGTTCTGTAAGCCAGAAACAGTCTGTTCTTACCCGATAGTGAGCAAGCTGCAGGGCGAGCTGCACAAAGGCATCAGGGCTGGTTTTCGCTTTCTTTATTAGTCCTTTCCCAAAAGTATCAAAACAAAATGAATTGAAGTCCACATCATCTGCGAGAGCTACGGCAGTGCTCAGAGACTTCTCAATCACTTCTTGGCACTTAAATAAACAAACAAACAAAAAACCACCTGTATGTATACACACATACATTCATGGTATTTGAGAGAGCTATTGAAAAAGTGCAAGTATTTTTAACTGATAAACAGGAAATGCTGCCTTTATGCATGCCAGGAACATCATTACCTAAATTATCTCCCTTTAGAGAAAGAAGAGACGCTATCTTTGCTAGAAAGTTAAAATTCAAAAAGCTAATAAAAATGTTTTAAGTCAGTACACATCCAAAAATAACACTTAAAAAACCCACCAGCATTAAAACTGTTCAGATCAGGAGAATATAACAGAATGACCTACAGTTATAGAACAGCAATAGTAGTGTGGCTTCCAAGCTGCCATACATGCTTAATTAAATACATCACCAACCATTATCTTTTTATTCAAAATTAAAATCCAAATAGGTGGTGGCAGTTTTTGTTGAACTCAGGCAAAAATGACAACTTAAAAAATCAAATCTTATTAGCCATGTATACAGAACTATGGACACAAAAAAAAAAAAAAGACAGCTGTTGTAAAGGAACTGTTAGACCAAGAGTATTTGTTGTGATAACAGCAATAAAACCTCAGCAAATAAAAGTTTATTTTAATACAGTCACTATTTAAAATACGTGGCCACTTATTTTTGACATACAGCCAACCAAGAAAGCTTCTAGTAAAATGTTGTCATTTCCCAGTCAGAATTTTTAAAGATTGATATTAAAACCTCCTGACTTTCGAAGCAAACTGGGTAATGGCTACCGATGAAGTACACAACCTACATGACTCAGAGGAATTTAAAGCTGATTTATAGGGTTATCAATAATTACATAAATTATTTGACCACTGGGGAAAAGAGAAATTTCTTCCTCAAATCACTAAATATTCTGTACTTACTTCTTCTGGAATTTCCCACTGCAGTTTGGTAGGAAGAGGAATATTTGGATTGGTATCTCCTTTGCAGTGTCCATCTGCTGAATAGCCCAGTTCAAGATACTCAGTTGTCATCACATTCTGCAAAGAATGATACTTCTTCAGAACAGCAACACATTACTTATTGCTGTGGAATTAGGATTTCATAGTGAAATCAATATAACCTATTTTCACCACACAGCAAAATACAATATACAATCTATTTCCAAATACTGAAAACAACTGCAAGTGAAGCCCTCAGTTTTACCTCTCATTTGAAGGTATTTTTACTTGTGTTCTGAGTAGGAAGAACACAAGATGTGCACCAAACACTTACTCAATTACACTGGTGCATTTTGTTAGATGCTACCGATTTAATAAAAAAACTTTCAATTCAAAACCCATCTCAAACTAAGTAGATGCAAAAAACTAAACAGACTTAGATTTCACAATCTTTGTTCAATTTAGATTTCAGAGAATTTCTTCAAGTTTGTTATATGTCAAAACGTATTCATCAAGAAGTAATTTATTTTAGAAAAAGTGCAAATCCCTGCAAGAATTCAATTATTTTAAAGATTTGTATCCCTTTCAAAATTGCAGTTTATTTTACATGTCCTACAGAGCTCTTGGGTGGGAAAGAAGAATGTTTCCAAGATGAACAACACAACTTGAACAGACATAAAAGGCTCTGTCTTACAAGATATCAAGCATCCTCAATGTTAAAAAAAAAAAATCCAAAAACAACAAACCCACAACCTAATGAAAAGAATTACCAAAAGATGTGAATCTGCTCAATATGGAAAGAAAAATCTTGATGATTTATTTCTAATTCCTTATTTTAATTTCATTTTCTCTTCATTTTCTCATGTCACTTAGCGCTCAGAACACGACAACTACGAAATAAAGCTTAGTCCATTCTATTGTAAAAATAGACAATCTGTAGAGCTAACAACAGATAACTTTCTAGAAAATAAATCTTATTTTGTTTCAGTCATCTTAATTCTTAGCAGCTAATATTAAGTACAGATATATGAACTAAAAAATATACTACCATTCATTAAAAGCAATAAAAGTAACCCTCTTTCACTGAGATAGTCCACACTGCATTGTCAAGCCACTCTCAAATCAGTTTGGCCTTTTTCCTTCCCTGGGTGGAGAATGCAATGAGGCTTTTTTTTGTTCCTACACACATGGAAACACTTGTATAATAAAACTAGGAAATTACCTGGGGGACCAGTTTAGACCTAAGATCCATTTGCACAAATACATATGAAATCAAAATTAACTAATGCTTTTGAAATGGTTTTGATTGATTTGAGTCACATAACTGTTTATGGGTTTAAGTTTCAAAAAGAAAAAGGAAAAAAAATCAAATAGGATTTCAAGTATTAAACTAAGCATATGATGAACAGACCTGGCAAAGTGCATTTATTACATTCATTGCAAATAAATACAAGAGATAATGTCAACAGCATTTCAATCTGAAGCTTATCCAACAATGCTTAGCGAAAAAGTTAAAACTCTGTACAATTTTTTAAATTTTGAAAGTAAGCAAGGGAGTTTTACAGCACAAGAAAGTTTAAGAGCTTTAGGAGCATGTACCTACAAAAAAATACAATGCCATATCAAAGAGGCAACAATCTGTGGATTTAAAACATAGAAAAGTTAGAGGGGGAGCTGTACCCCTTTTCTGTGAAGACATCTAAGCTCACTAAAATCCTGTCCTTCAAACAACAGCAGCCTCTTAAGCAAGGGTTTGGGATCTTTTCCAAATTCTACAGTTGCTGTAGACATAGGCCCCTAGTCACTCATCAGTGTGCATGCAAGGGATCAAAAGTAGCCGCTGACCTTCAGGGCTGCTTCAAGAGCACATCACGTTATCTTCTGCATTTGCTTTTTGTACCAAACACTCACCTCCCACAGGTGTCCAACAATAGGAGCATCTGCCCAAGAGTGCTCTGCATTCAGACCCATTCTGCCGTTTTTGAATATTATAAGAGTGAATGTCTTATCAAACCACCTACAAAAGAAATCAAGATTTCTTTATGGTTCCGTACATTTCAAAAGCATTTCTATATTGTAACTTCCTCTCTCTCTAAAATTCATATTCAAATGCACTAGTTCTTACCCTTTTTTATTTAAGAACATTTAACTAAATAGACAGAAACTTGAGCCTCATGAAGTTCAACAAGGCCAACTACGATGCCTTGCACCTGGGTCAAGGCAATGCCCAGCATCAACAGACTGATGGATGAATGGATTGAGCAGCTCTGCAGAGAAGGACTTGGGGATGAAAAAGTCATCATGAGCTGGCAATGTGCACCTGTAGCCCAGAAAGCCAATCATGTCCTGGGCTGTTTAAGAAGCAGTGTGGCCAGCAGGGCAAGGGAGGGGATTCTGCCCCTCTACTCCACTCTGGTGAGATCCCACCTGGAGAGCTGTGCCCAGCTCTGGGGTTCTCAGCACAAGAAGGACATGGAGCTGTGAGACTGGGTCAGAACAGAGTCATGAAAATGGCAAGAGTGCTGGAATACTTCTCCCACGAAGAAAGGCTGAGAGTTGGACTCATTGTTCAGTCTGGAGAAGTCCCTGACAACACCTTCTCGCGGCCTTTTAATATATAAAGAGGGTTTATAAGAAAAGCTGAGAAAGGCTTTTTATCATGGCTCATAGTGACAGGACATAGGGCTACAGAGAGAAACTGAAAGAGGATAAATTTAGATGTGTTACAATGGAGAAGTATTTTTTACGATGGGTTTGTGAGACACTGGAACAGATCGTCCAGGGAAGTTGTGGATGCCTTGTCATTGCAAATGTTCAAGGTCAGGTTGGGCTGGGCTTTGAGCAATCTGATGTCATGACAATCGTCCCTTTCTGTTGCAAAGGGGGTTGGAACTAGATAATCTTTGAAGGTCCTTTCCAGCCCAAACCCTTCTGTGATTCTATGGCATTTATCAGCTTATAACTCACCACTAATTCATATGTATTAGCCAAATTCTAAAAAAAAGGAAGGCATTTTCCACAGAGTCAATACTGCACCTGTCGTAACATCTGCCATGTATCAATGATTTTGCATATGCATCCAGTGACCTCACTGGATCTTCTTTCCTGTACCCCTGCTCGATGTCATCCAATGTCACAAAAAAAGCTGCTTTTTCAACAGCATCTAGGGACTGCTTGTTCTTTCCACGGCTAAAATAAGCCTGACGAGCCTTAGCCCATGGTACCCTGTAAAAAAAAAAAAAAAAATTGTTTATAGCCAGATTACATAAATTTGTCGATGTTTTACTACACTTAAAATCACTATGAGACATTCCTCCTACTTCTGTGGAATGTGACAGAACTAATTTCATTGCATTCCAACTATGAGAGCTGTGAAAAGCTCTGTACAGTGTATACTTGTACAGTGTAATCCTAGGAACCAATTCAACTCATCATCACACACATGCAAAACTTGATCCTCAGAAATTCAACATTTCTGCAGATGCAATACCTACAGCATAGATCATCTACACTTAAAACTAAACAAAAGAAAGCATCTATTATAAGGAAGAAGACAACAGTAAAAACGATAATCCACATATAGGGTTGCCACTGCAAAATTCCATTAACTCCACACAGTTACAAATGGCTGAAGCACAGTTACACATCACCAATATACAAAATCAGTGATCAAGGCATACACAACTGGCTGCAGACTATTTTAAAATTCCAAATCCAATATTCAATGATTGTGTTATGCAACAACTTCTAAATACTAAACTTAATTAAAAAAATAATAACCACCATACCTATCTCCTGCAGTAAGAGCTGCAAGTTTCTCTTCACCAGGCTGAGGTTCTGAATCATCCTCAAGAATTCTCTGGATTTGCTGTTCAATTTCTCGGGGTCTCAACAATCTGCCATCATGGTACAGCCACACTTTGAAGTACCGGCCCTTGTGATACACAACAATGTGTTTGCTGTCTTTCACATGCTGGAGGGTATCTAGAATTGCAATCACTTACGTGAACACAAAGCTGAAGTCTCAAAACACTAATGCACTAAATAACATCAAACTCCCACTGCATGCACTACAAGTAATTTCAGCATCCCATGTTATTTCATCACAAAGACTCTTGCATGAAACAGTCAAATACCCAGATCTGACAATCATTTGCATATATAGCACCACCAGTTTCCACACTGGAGGCCAGTATCAAGCAACTAAAGCTGTATTTCTGTATCTGAAAAACAAGCACTAGTTGTGTAGTGTGGTGAAACAGTCAGAAAAAGAACATGAGTATGAGGAAAGGTATTTTTAAATCATGTGCATTCAGGTGCTGGACAACTCATGGAGTGTCTTAAGAAACCCAAAATTTATACCATCAGCTTTTGTTTACATTTGTCCTGCCAGCTGCAGAGTGAATACTCCATATAGGGCCAAAATGTGTAATGTTATGTGAAGCAGAAAACTAGGCCACATTTTTTTCCTCATTTTACTATCTATATGGCTTAACTGGGATAAGCCTGAATTTAGTCATGAAGGCATTGCATCAAACCACAGGTGAAGTGGTTCACTCCACAGTATGCTTTGTTAAAAATCATGAATATTTAACAACTACTCAAGTGTCAGGAAACAATGTTCATCAAGATTTTACCACTAATTAATATGAAGACATGCCACCAATTTTTTTCTTTAGGAACATAATATACATAAAATAATTGAAATCAGGGGACAAGAAATCAAGCTGCTCATGAGAATGTGTGAAAAATGTTTTTTGCAACTCACTTAGACATATACAGAATGACACAACTGTTTTTCCTTTAGAAAAACCGAAACAAAGAAAAACTGAAAAAGTATAATAGGAAATGTGAAGTGCTTAGGAGGAAAATAAGACAATTATTATGATACTGACAGTTAATTTAAAAGACTTTAAACAGGAGAACTGAGGAGAACCACTAAGATATAGAGGATGTATTTTAATCAGGTGTTAGTTAGAATGAGCCTCTTCTACTCTTTTGTGCAAAACTCATTTTAGACTGAAAGAATACCAAATAGAAGGCTAAATGTAAATTGTTTATACCTTTTGTTTTATTGAGAACAGGAAAGGGGCAAGGGTTGCGCTCTCAATACTTCAAGTATCGAAGTATTCTAAATAATAGTAGCTCATAGACCACAGTTGTCCAACAGAGATTTAAAAACCTGCTCGTCTATTTAAGCTACCGGTTACGACAGGGAGCAATCACACCAAGGATGTCCTTTTCTTCACTTTTGCAGATAAAGCTGGCTGAGGCATAGCTGGCATAAAATTCCTCAACAATCTAGCAAAGTCCAGCAGCAGAACTGAGAGCAAAGTCCTTATCTGACACATGCACCTACTGCTTTATCCACTACCCAATGCCACCTCTCCCCCTTATCCAACTTGTTACAGCACAGCAAATGTCAGCCCTCCAGCAGGGACAAGTGGGCACATCCCTTTGTCTGTTTAGAAACTCTTTGTTTTGAATTCTGTAGCTGAGTGGGAGCAACATGTTCAAAGGCAGTTAGAAACATTAGAGTGAGTTACAGGTCTCAAAGAAAGTAAAAAAATATATCCTGTCTTCAAGTGACAGCCTTGTGTACAGCAGAACGCACATGCATTCCCAATGGAGGTGACTAAACAATAACTCCTGCTTGTATTTCACTGTGATCCTGCCACAATGATGCACTGTTGGATAAACACGTGAAATCAGCTCTAAGAGGCTCTTCAGCATATGACCAGATCAGAGAAGCCTAGATACAGCTTAAGCTTTTGTAGAAAAATACAAGAGTGCAGGTCTCCACTAAAATCTGCTGTGAAGGTCTCAAAGAGTAAGGAAATGAATAGCAATGTTTTCTTCCACCTGCTGATTACAAATGGTAAGTCCTTCTAGATGCAATCTGACTCCCTTTACAGTGAGAAAACTTAGGAAAAATAAAAAAGGCAACAAAAACCGCCACTTTTAATATTAAGACCTCAAAAATCATCTTGAGCTTGGAAAAATGGAGAAAAGTTAATGTTATCTATAAATTAAAAAACAGGGCAGGCAACTGTATCTTGAAGTTTGTTTTTTAATTTAAGTAAAGGAGAAAGACCACTGAAAAAGCTTCCAAATCTCCTTAAAATGAAAAACATCCAGGCACTCTACAACAATCCATTACATCCTGAGTCTTGGAACACAGTGTTGATGTACACTTGTGCCAGTCAGATCTTTTTCTGGAAAACCAGATTTTTAGTAGGAAAGACACCAAGCCCTGAATTCCACCAAGGCGCTTATTCTCCTTGGCTGGCCTTGCTTACCTGATTCCTCTCCTGGGATACGGGAAGTATTAAACATCCTTTCCCACTGAGCTGAGCAGAGAGGAACAGTAGATCCCATCAGAAGAATCTGTGATGCAAATGTACATTCAAATGTAATTTTGCATATACAGTTAGAAAATTAAGAAGTAGAGGAAAAAAACCCAGGATCTGGTTAAACACAGGCTTCAGAATAATAAGATTTATAATACATTAACACAATGTTGAGCTTTTTTCTCCCTGTTCATGGTCTTTCCTTGAACTACACGTGGAAGATTCCACAAACATTTCAGTAGCATTATTTCTTCCCCTCCTACCAAAAGCTCACCATTCAGGAGGGAAGACTGAAGCTAGCTAGCATCTGAAATCCAAAGAGCTCTCCATGGCTGCTCTGGATGCAAACATGCAGCATGCATTACCCCTTAATTTATTCTTTTAAGCTATTTATGGCTGTGTAGGAACAGAAGTTCCCATTTCTCAGATTTGTAGTTACGTACAACTAATCACATCCCTTCGATGACCTTGAATAAAACTACTTAATTGTTTGCACAATATTTGTTTGCTACAATGCACAGCCAATGGACAGAACAGAAACTCAAATGGGATTTAGCTTGCCTATCTTTCCTCCCTAGAAATCAGTGCTACACAGGATTTTAGCATCTTTTTTTTTTTTTGGTGTCAAGTGGCCTTCAGTCCTTTATCTCAACCATCCTGTATTGTACGCATACAATACTGTATTTTTGATGATTGTTTCTGCCCAAGTGCAATTCAAGTGACAGCCAAGATGACTGGGACCACAAAAATTAGTAACAATAGGACAATTCCTCTCCTCTCCCATTCTGAAAACTGATCAACTTCTCACAGACTGTGCTGGGAAAAGATCAAACAGCCATTTAAACTGATATACATACTGGCTTGATTTCTTGTCTGTCCAGTTTTTTCCGATAGAGCAGGATGGCATGGATAACATTACCAGCTCTAGCTGCCTGCAGGGTTGTGGGATATAAAGAAAGGAAGTCCTGTAAAGTAGATAAGAATCATAAGTTAATGATTACCAGACTACATTTAAAAAAAAAACAACCCTGATAGTACTTCTCATCCACATTCTTAAAAGTTTATTCTGGACAATATAGAAAAGGCTTTAAAATGTATGAAGTGCACAAATGCAGTGAGCTGATGAAACTTTTCTTCAGCAGTCACAATCTCCTTAAACATTATTAATCATTTGAGTAGAAAATAAAATGCTACATAAAACTTGATCCGAGACCATCATATTTCTTTTTTCCTTTTTATTTTAGAGTCTTTTACAATTTTACTTCCTGTACAGACATTTACTAGTATGAGCACACACTTCCTTCACCTGTGTTACCCATGAAGTTTTACATGCAGCTTTTGAAAGATTGCTTTTTACACTGAGAACAAAACTGTTTAAGTTATTACTGCATGAATTTGCCAAAGTGGCAGCTGTGCTAGGGTTGTTAAGATATGAGTGCTTGAAGTACTTCAAGTATGTGACATACTTCAAGGTACCTGAAGACACTGGCTGCAGGTTATACTTGAAGAAAAACAAAGGTTACATATGCAATGCCAATTGATTTCTAAGCAGAACAATGCCATGAAATAAGATACCTGCCAGAAATGTTACAGTGCTTGACACCCAAGGCGTTTATAGGATTTACCTACCATTGCAAAATAGTTACTGTTAACCATAATTGGTCCACGTCCTCTAAGGTAGATATATTCTTCCCACCAATCACTAACCTGCAGCAAGAAGGAGAAACAAAAGCAGTAAAATCTTATCATTTCCACAGTTTATGGCTTCCGTGTTGATGGCTCCACAAGACAACATTCCTTACAGAAGCAGGAAGGAAACTGCTAGTTTGCCTCCCTGCTTAAAAAAGACAATAACCCCCCATCCCACTAATTTCTATCAAACTTCAGGGAAAACAGGGAACAAAAGGGGTGAGAGAACTAAATTAAATTCAGCTATATCTCTCTGAGAAGGTTCCAAAGAAGTCATGATCTCCACATAATATTTAAAATGTATCAGATCTCCTGAATGCTTTACAGACTTTGCCAGGACAGATTAGGCTACCTGAGTACAGGTATGTTAGACAATATATCAAGAATGAATTACATTACAGTTCTCACTATGATGTTGGGGGTTGGATTTTTTTTTCTGGTAAGAAAAAAAGAAAAAAAGAGAAAGATAGACCAACAACTCGATTGCTACAATTCTTTATTTTTCTTATATATGCCTTAGCTGCTGTATATTAAAAATTTGTTCTAAATCACTCTTCTTAACTACCAGGGTAGCCAGACCCACTGTTGAGTTATCAAGCTCAACATGGAAATAAACAAACCCCAAAAGCAATCCTAACAGCAAAATGCTCCAGAACAACAAAATGCAAAATAAGGATTCATTTCTTCAAGTTTCGTTTGCTCACCACGCCATTTACCAAATCACATGAATTATTTATGTGTAGTCACACATACTTTAAAAAAAATACTAAGTAGTTTCAATTTCCTTCTTTTACATTTAAGAAATAATGGAATTTAAGCCAAAAAGAGCACCAGGGAACAAATTATGTAATTTGAACAACTGAGCCTCCTATTTATCTACTCACATAATTGGTGGCCCACCAGGATTTTAGCTTCAAATACCATTGAAGCCTTGGTCCCAAATTAAATGCAAAATCTTTGGCAAGACCCTCCATTCTTTGGAACTTTTCATCATCCATAAGTGGTCGAACTGACTCCAGATACTAGAACACAAGAAAAGAATCAGCATCAGTACAGGAACTAATACGTAGCTTCTCACCATTCCTACATAAAGCAATCTAGCAGTAAACAAAGATTATCCAGTCGCAATCCATGAGGCTGCAAACACTATGTTTTTAAAATAGGAGTATATTATGCTCTTCTAAACATCTGCTGCAAACTTCAAAAAAATAAAGTATTTTTTCAGACATTCGTCAGCAAAACACAAGTGGAAGAGGTAGCTTTTCTAAAGATTTTCCACTCCAAAGGGTAAAACATGCTGCTTCTTCAGTAGAAGACAGATATTTATTTTTTTTCTTGTCTAAAAATCAAACCTTCAGTTTCTGTGACATACTGTCATATTTACACACTTTTCTACAAGGTTGTGTGTCATAACACACAAATTTAATAACACACACTGTACAACCTGTGGAGGATCACAGAAGTGGTGTGCTTCAAAAACCCTGGAAATCACACTTTGTGGCACAACCTTACAACAACAGGCATCATGTCATCCATCACGTCATCCAACGTGAATCACACTGGCTTCAAACTGTCACCAGTTTCACTGGCTTGTCACAGCCTTAATTTTAATTTCCATGCAGAAGTTTGAATCTGTTACACCATATTAACACCACCATGCAATATTTCACGAGACATAGCAAAAACACCCCAAAAGGCATCTAAGTATGGATTCTGTGTTACTGAAGAAAATAAACTGGTGAATGTACATACCCTGGTAACTGTGTCTTTAACAGCTGGAACTGGCAATCGTGGTAAAGATGTCTGGAAACTGTATAACATGGGTTTACGGCCTGAGAAGAGTTTTACAAGGGCCTGAAGAAAAGCAAAAACAAAATACAGACATCAAATATTAGGTTCAACAAGAGAAAAATGACAGATTAAATGTGTAATGTCACTCACAGTCCTTTTCACTGGTAAATTACACTGTACTAGATTTAGGAAGCTACCGTATTTATCACAGTTGCACTAGTAAAAAAAAGGCCTTGACAGAAACTAACTTCCTAAAGGTTAAACAACATGTCAGTGGAAGAGAAAGATAGACATGCTCATTCCTGACTTCCCAGTCACTTTCCTGTCACAGACAATGTTGCTGTTCATGTATGGGACACCTTGATCTCAATATAAAGACAGTTACTCAGCACTTCTTCATACATTTCCCTCTGGAAAGATTAAAAAGACCAAGTCTACCAGCTGATCTTTTACTATACTACCTAGTAGATACTACAAACATATCTAAATTGTGCTTCAAAACACAATCATTATCAAGCCTGTGACTCAGCTAAGGTTTCTAGATAATTACAGTAATCTTTAAAAGTAATAACTATGCTTTGGTATCATGGTTTAATGTTTTCCGAAGTTATAGCTCAATATCAAAAATAGGACTGATGTTACAGGGAGTTAATTCAAGCATGAATCAGCCTCAGGTAGTCTACTGCATGATTTGAACATACCAGTTGTGCAAGCATGCCAGTGTTACACTCAGTGCTTGTGTTACAAAAACCCCCAGCAACGAAACAAAAAAGCCAGAGACAACTCAGCTTCAGATGTTACAGCATCTCCTGTGTTCCACAGGAGAGTGAAAACAGAAGCAGCATTTCTGTCTACCACTACTTTTCAGCTGCAGCACACACTAAGCTGAAATTCTAGACCATGCAACTTCTAGGCTATACTCATGAAAGGATTTTGACACTGCCACCCTTTTTCAGCATGAAAATAAGGTCAAGCATTATACCAACAATCCAGAGGAACCTTTACTGTCCAAGTGTAATCTTGGTCCAATACACAGGATAGTATTTATAAGCCAACAGACAAGACAAAATGAAACAGGGGACGTCATGCCACTACTAAATGCTGAAAAGTTCTCCTACCAAAACTGTTAGAATGTAGAGATTTTCCTCCCTCTCAGTTTCCTGGGTCAGCACAGCTAGAGGAGATCATTTTAGGCAGCACAAAACAACGAAGAATTGCAGAGTATTACCAGCAACAAAGACCTCCCTGCAAATGGATCTCTATCAGAGCCATCAGGTATGCACGGGATGCACCACAGTGATCTGCCCAATGACATCTAGTTGTGCTTCAGGACAAGATAATTTTGAAAACAGGTGGGAAAGAAAAAGCTCATCTTTTCATCTGGAAATCTGATTTTGTACTTGGAGACAATTTTATCCCAGAACCCTTAAGCCAGAAAGGCTGAAATTATTTTCAGAGAGTACCTGCTCAACTGACAAAAACCGAACACATTTCACAGTATTTATCTCTTAAGAAAACTTGTAATAGAGAATTTATAATAGTTAGAGACCAATAAAGTGATCTGACAGACACACACATTTCATTAAGTCTCTGATTTCATATGCAGACACAGCAAATAATGTCATTCTAACATATGTTGCATCTGTTCACACATGATTACCACTTTTTAATTAGTTTTTTAAAACGGCAACTAGTATTTGGATTTTCCCCCTAACACTGATACAGGAAATTTGACTTTACAAGGTGAAATATGCTGATTAAAAGTGCCACCAGACTTCCAACCAGCCTGAAAAAACACTTTGTACTGTGACTAAAATCAGAGTTCAGGTTTTTGATCTGCATGATCATTTGAAGAGAAAACAGTATTATAAAAATCTAGAAACCTAAGGTAGTTGGAGCTGTTTCACTAGTGAAGCCAGTCTTCTCTTTTGTTGGGTCTGGTTAAATAGACCTTCATAGTAAGTCCAGATGAGACACTGTTGGGCAAACACCTTTAGTGTTCTGTATTTTTAAAACATATATAATACACAACAAAATACCTATGCAACATATATGATAGACAAAAATTTATAAATACAATATGCAACAAAGCCTGGTAAGTAGCATTACAGTTCGTACTGTTGTAAGGTTGAGAAGGCAATATTCAGAGCTTTAAAGTATCTATCTGGTAGGAGGACATGCTGAAAACCAAGGCAGCTACAGCTCCAAGCAACTGACAGAAAGCCTTACCATTCAGAGCCTCTGGACTGTACCAATTCGAGCCACGAGGCTGATACCGCTTCCAGGAGAAACCATCAATTAGAAATCCCATTTAGAACAGACAAACATTAAACTCTATTTTAGTGTACACCATTCTGGATACCTGCCCTTGAGTATCTCCTGTAGTAAATCATGATCTGTGCTTAGTTTAACACACATCCATTAACTTTTGAGGCTGCAGAGACTAATCTTAGTACAGTACGGAAATTAAGCTATTTCTACAACAGTACGGGCAAAAGTGAGATGAAACAACTGAGTCCAAGTAGTAAAATCCCATTTCATCTCTTGCAGCACCTACATCTACATTTCTTCACTTTATACCTATCATATTTTTTAAGAATCCTTTTCCAAAGCACCACAACAATCCACAGGAGACATACCACTCTCACCTTATCCTTATCTAAAAACTGCATAGCATGCTACCTACACCTTATGCTTCTTCCCTAACTCATTTTGGAGGCATACCAATAAACCAATTGAAAGGACATTCAATAACATTTTCTTCAAGCAGAAGAATAATTTTATAATGGATGACTAGAAACCCTAACATTACAGCAAAGAATTAGGGGAGCCCTTTCTGTGAGGATGAGATTCTTTGGTGCTGCAGCCCAAGCTGTAATTGCACATAGAGAAAAAGCAGGTATTGAGTCACACAGGCCCAAGGCGTTGGCAAATTTACAAGTTATTCTTGAAGTGTTTACTCTTCCTTCTAGAAGACCACGATGAATAGTTTAATTACAGCATTAGAAGGGTGACAGTAGAAATAGCTACCTAACAGCCTCCCGTCCCATGACACAAAAAACACAAGAAAGGAATAAAACTACAAAATCTTTTAGGGCTTTGAATGCTGATCTGTTAGAAGTCAAGATGAAACGAAGCCAATATATCCTTACCATCCAGAACTTGGTGCCAGCAGTAAGCTTGCCATGCTCAGAGAACATCCAGCCGTGGTAGGAGAGCAGCATTTTCAGGGAGTAGCGCATTGTGACAATAAGGGCAACCCAAAGCCCTGTGCCAAAAAGTACTCCACTCACGATGTTTTGTGTTTGGTTTGACATATAGCCACTGTTTAAAACAAAAGCCAGCATACGCCAGTTAGTGTCCATTTAAGTTCCAAAGAGAAGCTGGTATTGAAAGCATAAGTCTAATAGTACTACAGGCAGGTCTTACACAAGCGTTATGCCTGCTTACCCTGCTTTCATAAATTCCTTTCCAAACACCTTTTCATGCAGCAACATCAAAGGTCATAAAAGTTCCCAAATGTGCTTCCCAAACACGCAGAAAACAATGCAGCAATACTGGCACAACAACCTCCCTATTTCATATCCTCATACATCTGTTTATTTGGCTTACCATGTCACAAACACACTGTTCCAAAACTGATACATTTTAACAGGAATAGTTTAACAGGAACTTTAAGAGTAGCTGCAAATAAAACTGATCTCCCTTTAGAGGACCAGTAACCTTTCAGCTTACTTACGTTGTATCAAGCGTTCGGTTGATCTTAGCTATTATTCCTAAGGAAGGATCAATTTTGGCATACATTGTTGACATCACACCCACAACTACAATAAGCCAGCTAGATGGGCTAGCAGGATAGACGCCGGTGATAATTCCATTCTGGAAAGAAAAGCCTTCACATAATTTTTTTCATACCAAAGTGATTGACTTCATAATACCATGGAAAGAAAGAAAAATCAATACATTTAAGTCATTTAGTTATAAACAAGTAGTTAAGATTATCCAACACTTTCTTACACACGATTATCTCAGGAGTAGGGAATGCATTTACTTAAGTTTGATTATGGCAGAAAACTGTAACAATTGTATCAACAATGAAAGAAACTTTTACATTCTCATGTAGAAATCACGGATCCTGCTGAGAGTCTTACTAAAAATACTGAAACTAACAACACTGAAACAAATGACACTTCAATAATTTCAATTTACACTGAGTTAGACCTTTCTACATGAATACATGGCAAAAATTTTCTACTGAATAAGACACTGAGAACCAGAATTATTGTTTTTCAATATAATTTAAATAGTCCTTCTCATAGCTTTATAAGAAAATTTTAATAAGATTGCTGTTAACATGTTTATGTTTTTGAAGGAGATGTTGAAGATAGTCTGTAGCTTATGTAGTTTGCTACTAATGAAACAAATAATTACAATTATAATCCCATGAACAAAACAGTAAATTCACAGCAATCTACATCAAATACCTCATCAGAAACAATACTACTTAGCCTAAATAAAGAGTGGAGCCTTGTACCTCTAAGAGATATGATACTAAAGATCATAACTAGTCCTATTTTTGACTTCTGCTAAAAGATTACATAATTACATGGTACATTTTGAAGAGAATTAAGTCAGTTAAAGCTATTGTTAATTTCTACATCTGCTTCATCTTGCTTCCATAGGATAAATCAAAAATATGTACCCTTTCAGTCTTCATAGTATCACCCAGTGCTATCTTCCTCAGTACCCCTTGTCTTCACTAAATCCCACATAAGTCTTTCACAATGAGGAACTTTACATACAAAAAAAAACAAAACAAAAAAAAAACACCAAAAAAAAAACCAAAAAAAAAAAAAAACCAACCAAAAAAAACCAAACAAACATTTTCCCTAACAAAATTCAGTAAATTCATAAAACATTAAATAACCTTGAAGTTTGGTGGACTTCACTAGTTTAGCATACCTTGAATCTGATGAACTTCTTCTTCCATGAATAGACACCAGATAGGTAAATCTGTTTGAGTGCCTCATGGCTCATACGCAGGTCAATCCCATCTGGAGTTACCGTAAATTGAAAAGCTACTGCCTGATGAGCTTCCGCCATTTTCAGAGAGAGTTCTGTCAAAAAACAAAGTTAAAAAAAAGTATTTCCTTCTTGTCCAAAGGAACCAGAACCTAGTCCATTATTTTCTACACGATAATTTTGGCAAAGATTTCCAAGTATGAAAAATTTACATACAGTACTTGCTTTTTCCTTACAGGCTATGCTTGCACTTCAGTCTGAGTATCCTGAAGGTTAATTAAGGCACCTCTTCTAACCACAGCAGCTGCAAACAGAAACAAAACACTCGTGTAACTTGGGTGTTTTGGCAGCATCACAGATAGCTGCATATCACCTATACATGCAACACATAAAAAAATCAGAGCAGAACAGAAAGTGAAAGGCATGGTATTTAGAAAAGCACATCACAGGTACACAGCATCTTACTTCTCGAAGAAGATTCAGAAAATGTTTTATTTGAAACAAAACGTATCTAAAGTTTTCACCTCAGCTGGAAAAACAAAGCTGCTTCTGGCCATATCTTCTCCCAAAATTTTTTTCATATCCTAATTTCAAGCTGATTACTCAAAGCAATAAGAGACTATAGTCCCTGTGGCTCCATGCTGTGACTGGCAAATAACTGCAAAAATCAAAACTATGCAGAGTTTAGGAAACCAAATTACAACTGTCAGAAAAATTACCTTCCCATAGAAATCTGAAATTATGATGAAATTTCATGGAATTGCAGCTCACTTTAACTGCCCAAATAAATATCAACAACCATGCCAATATAGACAAAAGACAATTATACCGGGCAGCCATAAAAGACTCAAACAAAAACCACGGGAAGTTAAAACAGGAATGTAAACCCAGTGTAGCCCCAAGAATCCCACCATGTGCCTGAGAGTGTTTTAAGGTTGCACTAGCATTTCTAAGTAAATTAAAAAAAAAAAAATACAACTACTTTACCCTTTTTGAATCCTAAATGCTAAAATTTACATTTTGTTTGCAAACCTAAAGCTAGTAATTAAATTCTGGTAGACTCTCATCCCCTGTTGAATGGCACATAACCAGTGCAATTTAGGTGGGCATTTCAAAAGCAGTTTATCGTGACCATAGTGCTGCTCCTCTAGTCTGTAAGTACTCTACTATATCAAAGTCATCTGAAACACAAAGAATGGGTGCAAAGGTGTACGAGTAGACAACCAGGGAATATAAGCACTGGGAATGCAGCAATAACAGTAGGCTTAGGAAATAAATACACAATATAGAAAGAGAAGGAATAGTCAGCAGAGGTGAACGAGGTAAGTGCCGCTGCATATCATTTATTAAGGGTGCTGACCAACAGGCATGGATTCTTTGCAATATTTAATGTGCCTGTCCCTGGACACAGTGATCTGCCTCTGCAATACAACTACTGCTACAGTGCCTAGTGGTAATTCACAGATCTCGCAAATCCATCAGCCACTGCTCAAGTTTTAGTAGCTGTGTGCTGGGTGAATCAAGGCAGCTAAAGCTCACAGTATCCTACAGATAGTATGCAATTGATTTATGTGTGTGCAGCATCTGGCTAGAATAACAAAGAAGAACAAATGAGATGAATGTAAACCGGCTTTGAACACCAGTTTCAAAAGCTGTAACACAAGCCCTGTGTGCCCTAGTAACAACTGCAATTTGTAGTACTTAATGACTCTGTCACTAGCAACTACTTACATGGGCCCTGCTGTAGACAAGTATGAGGAAGTCCAAGTCAGCTGTCCATTCATTCATTTAAATCGTTCCTCACTAGCTGACAAGAGAGCAATAAAACAGGCAGAGGCTGCAGGAGTACAGGGTCTAACCTGAACTCAGCAGGGTTTGCAAAAGCGTTCAGCGTTAAGAATTTATCATATGTTTAGCGGCACTATTAAGACCCCAAGAAACACATACAAAGAACCCAACCGGATCTGCATACAGAGAATCAGGCATCTGGATTTGTCTCAAGAAGGGCCAACAGGTTCTGCTCAGTTCACTCATGGAATTTTGTATTCTGCAATGCCAGTGTCTTAAGTACAAGATCAACTGGTTTCTGTTACCCTTCAACTCCCCTGTGACTTCTCAGCCTGGAAATTTGTACTTAACCTTCTCTTTGTTTCTGAATGGAAAGAATTTCAGGAACCCTTTCGTTTTAAAACACATGCTTTTTTTATAGTCCAAGGCAGAAAATATTCTAAATAGCATTAAGCATGAATAGTCAACCCTGTCATTTTAATGAATTAAAATTTAGCATTCCCATAGAAATAAATAAGCTTCATTAAGGAAAATATTTCTCATTCCCAAATGAAAAAGAAAAAAATTAATCCAGCAAGAATTAATCCTGAATCAACCAAACGAGCCCTGAAAACAAATACAGTCCAGTTCTAGGACCGTATTGCTTGACATTAAGATGTGACACAATAAAACAGCTTGTTTCTTTTCATATTCCTTTTCTGTACTTAAGAAAACCATAAGCCTTTAAGACTGCCCTGAATTATGATGGCGGAATACCAAAGGCTTCCCGAAGTCCGCTTCTTTGAACACTTGTTTTCCTCCTTAAAGGCCAATTTAATCATAAGCCGCGGTACACTTCCCCTCGCTGCATTCCTGCGCTGCCACGTGCTCGCCAGCAAAGTAGGTAAAAGGGCACAGGCGGAGCCTTGGACTTTTAAACTTGACTTGCCACTGTTCCTAAGGCAGCACCCACATCAATCACTTAACCAGCACTGAAACAATAGCGTCTTCTAACTGCGGGCATTTGGGTCTGCAGCTTATTTCTGCACAGCATATAGTAATTAACCTCGTTCCCAACAGAGAGCCATAAACAACAGCTTTTGACTTTCCTAGCAGCTTGGCAGAGTCTCACTCAAAGGGGAAAAAAAAACCCAGCACAATTTCTACTACTAATCTGAAATGGCTATTTTCATTCCTTTCAGTGTTCTCTTGTAATATTAATGTATCTTAAAAAAAGCCCCACACACTTGCCCCTTAAAGTTGGGTTTATTGATTGTTTGCGAGTTTTTTCCTTTTATTTAAAGAAGAAAGCTGCCTGTTCCTTGCTCTTATCTGGTTTTACTTAAATTCAAACATTCTGTAACAGCTGCAGATTTTTCTCCTCTTCCTTTTTCATACCTCTGCTGGAGCCAAACTAAACTAAGCACAATTTTTTACTCATTGTTATAAACAAACACTGCTAGGCTGGATGCCACTTTCAAGTCAAGAAAACACATTGCACACTAGAAAGCCTATGTGCTGATGGTCATGAAAAACTATGCTGCTACATCTACTATGCATAAAGCATCCTCAGACTGTTATTTTTGCAGTTTCAGGACATTTATACTACAAAGATTGAGGTTTAACTCACAGACCTTATGACTTCAGGGTGCAGACACTGAACAGTCAGTGTCAGGGCTTACATGTCCTACAATCACAGAAGGAGGTAAGGGCTTCAGCTCTGGAAAATCTGAAGCTAAGAGAGGTTCCATGAGCAGGGTGCTTCCATTTAAGTCAGGCATGCAAGAAGTTACCAGTGGTTGGCAGTGTCTCTCTGAAGCACAGTGAAAGAACTGCCATGTGCATTTTAAAAAGCAACAAACCATGATACAAAAGCTAATTGCATTACAGTACACTGCACAAAACAAGGTATTAATTCTGGAAGCAGTTACTCCTGGAAATGCTACTGAGTATGAGTCTTTTTGTGTTTCTGTAGATTTCATAAGCTTTACATGGATAAAGCGACAGTGCTAAAAAGAGTAAAGTCACCACCTACACCTCAAAAAAAGAGCAAATCCTCGGCTTTAAGAGGATGACACTTGCTTCCCATGCATTGCTTGGCTCATGCAATTCACTTTTTTCCCCATTTCCTCTTCCTCTTGAATAGAAAAGCCCCTGCCATTTCTCCTTGTCAGGATTCTAAACACCTAACGAAAAGAGACATATTACTTAAACACAATTTTCACATCTAGAGCTCCTTCCCCTGCAAAGGAAGTTAACAACTGCAGAGGAAAACTGAAGAGGTCTCATTCACACGATCCCGAACAGATAACACCTCAATGAAAGACTTAATTCTATGACTCTCACTTTCAAGGTAGGTTGATAATTTAGATTCAGTCTCTCCTCACAGGTTTCTGACACCTATTTATCAATTACCTTTCATATGCATAGCATATGACTGTCAGTAACCAAACCAAGCTCACAAAACAATTCTCTCCAGTTACTCTACTTGGACAATCAAAAATTGACAGTTTTCTTCAAAAAGCAATGGCTGCTGCATACAGTTTCTCTGAGAACACAGCCACGTACCACCACACACAGGTTTGATACTGTCAGAGCTCTCAAACAGACATCCTTGGCACCCAATCCACAGAGTGCTCATAGATGGTGGGTAGACTTGCAGCATTACAGGTATGATGGCAGTTCTGAGTTCAGAATTACCTGGAGGCCCTCATAACTTCATGCAGGTACAAGGTACCACCAATAAAGCAATGAGGAGCATCTTATCACAAAGGCTTTGTCTTCTAACTCCTGCCAAGTTCCTACTAGGCAAGCTTAGAAGGAGAAAAAAACCCAACCCAAAACAAAACAAAAGACTAACAAACCACAACAGCAACTTGACCCTGAAGAATTCATTCCTTTCTTAAAATAAACTTACAACTTCGAATTTTAGCTTGGCACTCTGGTTTCAAATAGAGACTGGTGAGAAGAAGAGTCTGATACTAAACTACTTAAAATGACATTGTTTAAGGAAGCTTTCCAGACGGGAAGTGGAGAAAAATATCGGATGAAATTATATTAAATCCAATTTTAATTAGTAAACATACTTAAAACTATATTAAAATTTCCATTTAAAGGTAGACACCTTGAATGAAGAATGGTTTTGGAAAACCAAGCAAGTACCCCAAAGTCTTGGTCTGACCCCAAACCAGTTTCTTTAAAAGAGAAAAGCAAGGGGGAGGGCATCTATTTCTATTAACATGCAAATCAGTAAGAGTTACTGTTTGAATGTTAAAAGGAGCAACAGAGAACTGGAAAATAATTCTGGAGTTCCCAGAAGTTCTTGTAAAAGGCTTTAACTCTGAAACATCTTTAAATATTGAAAATATTGAAGTTTTACCCAGTATTTTGCTGTCCACACATCAGATCTCCCTTCAGAAGGTGAGCTTGCTACAGCTTTTAGAAGAAAACAGACACCTAAAAGGTTTATTCTGTATGTTTAGTGATAACATATTTTGACACTTTAGGGTAGACCACTTAATTTTAAGAGTCTAAGGGCAGACTTAATGAAATCAAAGCCAGTATTTAAACACTTGAACATCGGCACTGTGTTTGTGCTGAGACAGTGACTAAGTATTTTCTCTCAGCTGTGTAAGCAATCTCTGTGGAAATTTGCATTTTCTATCTCCCAGAAAGCCAAAACCATGAATGCATTTTGTTTTATACGAATCACTAAACAACTTCTCATGCTCAAATCTGTTGATTTCGTACCAGGCACTAAATCAAAAGAAAGAGAATTCCAAACACTGAGATGTCTATCCAATCTCTTCAGGCACTATTCCACATTTCACTTGGATTTCTGTTATTGATGGTCCTGTCAGTCCAAGCCCTCAGTACCACCTACACAAAGTATTCAGACTAGCCCATGGCTGCTGAGTTTGCCTAGACAGTGTGCTTGCAATGAAATGATATATAGTGAAGCACAACAAAGCCAGTGCCAACATCCTCAAATAACTTCCTAGCGTGTTTATCTCCACACTTTGCCACTTACTACAGTTTAATTGACCTATAATGGTCATCCCAGAAGTGGATACAAAAAAACCAACCAAACAAAAAAAATCCCCACCCACCAAAAAAAAAAAAACCCAAAAACCTGAACTGAAACTGCCGATGTATTTACAAGTGCAGGGACTGAAACTGGGAGCAGTGGCTGATACATTAAAGATTTTCACTGCCATCCAGATGGACCTTGAGAGGCTGGAGCAACAGGCAGGCTGAAACCTTGTGAAGTTCAACAAGGAGAAGTGCAAAGTCCTGCACGTGGGGAAGAGTAACCCCACACACCAGTACACAGCAGAGACTGACCAGCTGGAAAGCAAAGCTCAGCAAGTTGCACGTGAGCCAAGAAGGTGCCCTTGCAGCAAAGGCTGCAGAGGATTCCAACAGAATCCTGGGGGGCATTAGGAGGACTGTTGCCACCAAGTTGAGGGAAGCGATGCTTCCCTTCCACTCAGTGCTCGTGAGGCCCCATCTCAAAAACCCTATCCATTTCTCAGCTCCCCAATGAGAGAAATGAAACTATTGGAGAGAGTCCAGTGAAGAGCCAGTACAAGGATTATGGACTTGAACCATCAAACCTACAGAGATGCTTTAAGAAACTTAATGTAGGAGCTTTCACAAGACATCTGCTGCAAAAAATAAACTTAGAGAGCACTAAGGCCCGAACAAGAAATCTTGTGCTTCAATTGCTTTAAATGAATAACATACCTTGAAATTCAAATTGCTAGTAGCAGCCAAATATTCAAAAAGAGCAAGTTTTCTTCTATTGACAAAAATGTACGAGTAGTTTGGAGGATAAAAGAAGCTGCACTTTGCAGAATGAACTCTTTAAAAAATGATTCATCTCAGTTTTTCAACGTTATTCCAGTAACTTTGCCTTTGCTGAGAAGCACCAGTGTGCCATTAGACAAGGTTTTCAAATGCATTTTGGTATTTTAAACACTGCTACCTTGTCCAGAGAAAGTCTGCTGGTCTTAAGGCCACAGGTAGATTTCTGGAGCTGACTTTGAGTGCCACATATTTTGCCGTGATATGGTGGGAAACTGCACAAGCTCCTAATAAAAAAAATAAGCTTGAAATTCAATGTTACATGTATATACACCTCCCTAGAGAACATACTGACTGCTCCTACCAAATTAAAAATGACTGTATTATCAATAATAAAACTGATGTGACTTCAGTAAAGTATATGGAAGTTTTCCATGGAGTTTGCTATAAATACAATAATTTCAAGCACTGAAACTGTACAGCAGCAGCATCCAGCACTGACTCAGTAACTCAAGGTCCCATCCACTCTTGGGTCAGATAGCAGTAGGGAGGCAGTCACTCACATAAATGCCAAAATTCTGCCCTACTGCAAGAGGATTGATACGGTAAGGCCGCTAACCAGAGACTAAAAGGATGCCAAAAATGCTTTTACTTGTGTGCATGTGGTGCTCCTTTGATGCATAGTTGAACAAAATTAAAACTAAAGGAATAGAAAAAGCATTCAGTTTAAGAGAAATCTAAACAAACAGCAAATTTGTCTAGAGTTCTATGCCTTTCAAAGGAAATTCAGGTCTTGTTCTATGGAATCTTCAGCAAACAGTACAAAATATGCAGCTCAAACATTTAAACATATAAACAAAAAGACTGTCTGGTCTCTCATATCTGTTTCTTGGATATTCTCTTAGGTAATGGCACCTTCCTGTACACTGCACTTATGCAAAAAAAGGTATCAAGATACCAAAGCCTCAAAAAGAACAGTTTATTGAGCTTACACTTGGCTCATGTGACAGTCCACAAGGTACTGACTTCTGAACTTACTATAAAGATTAACCAGGCACAGTTATTCGCTTGAGAATTTCTATTTCTAAATTGCTTCCTTGCCTACTAACCTTCAATAATGTCTAATCATGCTTCAGTATATAGGATGACACTGATACTTGCTGCTTTCAAGTCTTACCAATAACTCAGCTATCTTACAATGACTAATCATATTTTACAGACACAAAATCTTTAGGAGAAATATGAGAGGAGTGAAGCCAAATCATATCTCTGCAAAAACAGGCCACTAGGATTAAATTCACTCAAGGCTTCTCATACCTAATGACTATGGCATACAAATAAAACAGAAACCAGAGTCACTCTCCTTTGAAAGTTAAATTAACATAGCACTGATGAAAACAAAATTAACCTGACAGGTGTTCTCATGACACTTTAGTTAGGACAAGTTCTCATACTTGATTACTGCTAATCATTGGCTCCAATCCCTACCACCCTCACCTACACCTGATAGGTGTGGTCTCTTGGAGTTGCAAATGTCTTCAAAGATTTCTCGCAATTATAAGATGAACAAATGCCGTGGTTCAAGCTGAAGTAGAGAACTGAATACTTGTATTTGCCCAAGTACAGCAACACTGGGACTCACAGCAAACCTCACCCCCAGGAGAGAGTCTGAAATCAGAACAGCTAAGAGGTCTTCAGTAACTTGCTGTCCCACTGACAGCTTATGTCCTGACCTCAGCAGTTTTCCAAGATCACCTGTGGGTGAATATATTCATTATCCTCTGCAGGTATCTCTTTTGCAATCGTGGGCCAATTTTCTTATTCCCTTCCTAGGTGGTAAACTGGAGCAACAGGTCTATATGGATGGAAAGAGATAATGACAAACAGGCCAATGAATGCAACACTGGCATTCAACAGCTGTCTTCCCTAAAAGCAGGCTTGAGATGTATTTGTCACACACAAACCTTCTATCCCAGAAGCCCACTGCCCCTGGGATCCTGAATAAGTTAGGACACACCAAGAGGCAGACTCATTCCAATGCTCCTAACAGACACTACACTGCAGCTATGGCAAACACGCAGCTGCAGCTCTCAAACAGAAAGTCAAGAAAAGCAGCTTGAGCTTTGATTCACACACAGCTTTCAACTGCTCACAGGGGCTGGATCAGATTGGAACCATTTCAGAGAAACTGATGCCAATGGAGTAAATAGTCACAGACAGCAGTTCTGAAACACCATTTTCCATTACACTGAATGACACTGTTTACACTGAACATGTCCAAGATGATGAGGAATCGTGGAGTGACAGAAAGTTCATGTGCTCCCCACTCAGTCATTTCTGAGGGCTCAAGCAGTGACTGCCAGCTACTGCAGCAAGCAAGTTCATTTCAGGGGCCAGACTCCAATGCTAGGCTCAGCTTTCAGTTTAAGACATCTAACCAAGTGTTGGTCTGCAGGCTTTAAACTCCCATGAGACTCAACACAGATGCCATCAAGATTTCTTGGAGATGTGCTCAGAGAACAGACTGTTTTCACCAGCACTTCAAGGAGAAAAGCCACAGTTAGTAAGTTGTCTTCTCACCTGATGTGGAAACAGGCAAAGTAGAGGAGATTTGCAAACAATCTGTTAATTAATTACTAGGCTAACCCTAAGAAATATTAATCCCTGCAGTTTCTGGATCATATGATCTCTCTTCTCTTCCCAATTGCATGCTCCTGTAGAAGATGGTTCCAAAATGTACACTTCAACAAATAAACGAACAACCCCCCTAAAAATCCCAATAAACACAAATCACCAATACTGTCCAAATCAAACCAGAAACTTTTACAACTAGATTATTCCTAGGGGTTTTTTCTCCTTATACAGGACATACTATATTGTTCCTAGGCCTCTTAGATCATTCTAGCCTCCAATGCAGTACATGTTATATTGTCCACATCCCAGCAAGCTACATCCTCTGACCTTCTAGAAATCCAGAATAATCTTACTGAGTAAGAGAGAAGCATACTCTGCTAAAACACTGCACAGTTATCATACCATGTAGAAACTTCTCCCACTCCATAAAAACTAGGCTGTAGACCTGGGTATTTCTTTTTAACTGCTATAAAAGACATACCCAGGCATTTAGATTATACAAGTTTATCCCTTCTCTCTCCCTTTGAACTTAATGAGCTTCTGTGCTCTTGCAGTAAACAAGAATTATTATCTTCCCTATGACAACAAATGTCTCTGGAATGGCAGGACTTTTATGAGACATAAAAGATGTCACATTTTAGGATTTAGGAGATCCTGGAAGATGGACAACAATGTGTGGTGATCAAAAGCAAACCGAGTTAATTGCTCTCACAGTAGTTCAATGACCATTTACTGCACGAGGTTGAGAGACCTCAGTAAGGTCTTTCAGCCTGCATGAGGCTGAAAGACTGAAGAACCGGTTCCAAAGATTTGCAAAAATATTTAAATTGACATTCACATTAAAGTTAACCCAGACTTGAAGAAAGAGGGTTCAGTCATTTGAATCCTGTTTTTCCAAACATGTGGAGTTCAGGACTACGATACAGCATGCTGCAGGACAAACACAATGGGTTTGGAATGTTAAAAAAAAAATACATAGCTTCGGAGTTTTGTTGACTGGCTGGGGTTTTATTTGTGGATTTTTTCGGGAAGCGGGGATGTTATTTATTTGTCCTTTTAATACGAACATTTGCTTAAGTCGACTTAAGGATTTTTGAGAGAAGACCTGGGATTCAACACCGTATTTGCCCGCGGGAGCACGCTCTGTGCCCGGAGCGCCCCGCGCCGCCGCTGGCTGGCTGCAGAGCCGGTCCCCGGCTGCGGCCGCTCCAGCTCCAGCTCCAGCTCCAGCTCCAGCTCCAGC